>JAAGEH010000014.1:16233316-16681347 GCA_011751065.1 Lasiurus cinereus
TCTATATCTATATCTATATCTATATCTATATCTATATCTATATCTATATCTATATCTACATCTATATCTATATCTATATATATCTATTCACATATGTACACATAAACACATATGGCTTCTTAGGCAATTTTATTTTTCAATTTAGTTCAGGAAACTAATGTGTCCCTTTAAGGCAGTTGTTCTTGACCTTTCTAATGCCGCGACCCTTTAATACAGTTCCTTATGTTGTGGTGACCCCAACCATAAAAATATTTTCATTGCTACTTCATAACTGTAATTTTGCTACTGTTAATGAATCATAATGTAAATATCTGTGTTTTCCAATGGTCTTATGTGACCCTGCTTAGCGGTTCTCAACCACAGGGTCGCCTAAGACCATTGGAAAACACAGATATTTACATTACAATTCATTAACAGTAGCAAAATTATAGTTATAAAGTAGCAACAAAAATAATTTTATGGTTGGGGGGTCACCACAACATGAGGAACTGTATTAAAGGGTAGCAGCTTTAGAAAGGTCGAGAACCACTGCTTTAAGGCATTGTGCAAGGTACCAGGGAACCAGAATTGAATGACATATGGCCCAAGCAATTGAGGAGCTTTCCCTTTTAAGAAATGTAGTTTTTAAATTGGATTAAATTAAGAAACACAAGAATGACTATATGTAACACATCTGCTTTTTATCAAATAAAATTATTTATTCAAACAAGTGGTTGAAACATGTTCATTATGACTTTGTAAACTCCATTAATTATCATAAATAAATCCTTCCTTCATTCATAAAAATATTCCTTAATGCAACTTAAAGCAACATATATTCTGAAAGAAGGCAGTTCACATTAAAAGATTCTGCTGTTCATCGATGTTTCTGACTTTCTGTCCCTCTCCCTTCCTCTCTGTGAAAAATCAATAAAATATATTTTTTTAAAAAAAAAAGATTCTGCTGTATTTTAAATGGATACGCCTGTGCCTGAGCCCATGCAAAGTGATGAAAGACGTGTCCTGTTCTCTTCAAACACAAAGTACAACCACTCTGAACACATCTGAGCACACACTTTAGCCTTGCTGAGCGGCAGTGTCTACACAACAGACCACCATGTGACCATCTATCCTCACAACTGCAGGACTGAGAACTTTATGTTTTTTTTTATCCACTGATTAAGACAATAAAATTTGTGCTCATTTCAATATTAAGATATTAAAACCTCCCTCGAGACATTCTCTGCCCTGGAGTAGGTCACATCTGTCACCAGCAAACAGGCCAGCCAGCTTGCAAGCAGAAATTCTCCCTAGGGCTGAAATATGGGTAACCTCACACTGTCTTGTTTAGGGCTGAGAATTAAATGATTGGGATTTTTTTTTAATGAAAGGAAACTAAAAATAGGACTATAAAATATAATATAAGCTCTACGAGTAATTCATTTAAGATATGTTTTGCTTTAATGCTTTAGCTTCCAGCCTCACATGGTAGAGGATATAAAATGATGTGAAAGAAAGAGAGGGAGGGAGGGAGAGAGGGAGAGAGGAAAAGAGGGAGACAGGGAGGGAAGGAGGGAGGGAGGAAGGGAGGAAGGAAGGGAGCAAGAAAGGTAGGAGCTTTTGTCCCTTTATGCTGAGGCTCTGTAATGGCACAGTGTGGTAAGTGGGGGGCGCCCGCAAGGCTATTTCCCTGAGGCACTGTCAGTGTGCTGTCCAGAAGCTGCAGGTGAGGGGCACACTGCTTCCTGGTTTTGGGGACCACCATTTCAACTTCTAAACTGCAACATTGGAGGTTTCACTCTTTGGCTCTCTAATTGCTAATAAGTTAACAAAGGGGAAAGTAAAACCCGAGTGGAGATTAGGTGATGGGGTCTGGATTAACGGAGACTCTATTCAGGCCGTCTAAGCTTCTTAGCAATGAAGTACAGTCAGGATTTTTTTCTAGAGAGGAAAGGGAGGGTGGGCAGGAGGATGGGAAGGGAAAATGGGAAAACAAAAAAGGAAGAATTGAAAAAGGGCTATAGGTGCTCTTTGCCAATGCACCATTTTAATTTTCTTCAAGGCTCGGAATCAGCAGGAGGACTGGAGCTCCCTCGAGAGAGGCTGGCAAGAACGGAAGATAATTATACAACTTAAACTTGGTAAAGCAATGTAAGTGGTGTGGTTACCAGTTGAGGTGATGTAAGTCCATGTTAACTGGAGTTAAGACAATGGCACTTTATATTTAAAAGAGCACTTTGTATTTCTAAGTATCAAAACTTCCCCAGAAGGTCTCCAGGGACCCTCAAGTAAGTCATGTCTGTACAGATGGATGTGACAAGAGGAGTCTTAAATTCTACCCTGGTTCTACCAAACCACGTGACCTTGAGACTTGGCCTACTCGTCTGCAAAATGGGAATAGGAGACCAACCTCTCTGTACTGTTTTAAGGAATAGATGAGATTACAAGTTCAAAGTAGTGTGTTCCATTTCAGTAGCACAACTCACCCTGTGTTATTGTTTCTGTAGATGTTATGATTCTTTTGGAGCCCTTGGAATGTCGGGACTTGAGGTGGCAGGGATATGCCCAGAGAGGGTGGGAAGACAAGAGCCTCATTAACTGAACCCTGATGTCGCTCTTTCTTGTTTTCCCCTATCACAACCCATGTTCACATGTCATGTAGAGCTTTGGTACTAAGAAGACACAGTCTGTGGAGCAGATGTCCCACACCAGAGTTCTGGTGGCCCATGGCCAAGCTCTCCACCCACTTCAGTGCTGAATGTCACAAGCTGTACAGCGTGGATGGGACTGGCATGCCATTGAGGAGAATCTGGACACAGGTCTCTGAGGATAACCTTTGTTTCTTTGATTTTTTTTATGAAGAAATATGTCTATTAAGACATCAGTGAAAATACATGTCTCTCTCTGTAAGGCCAGGAACAGAATGTGCACGTTGTGGGAGGGTGGAGATGGAGAGGAGCTAAGAGGTGACACTGACAACTTCACTGAGTGCTTACTCTGGGCCAGGCCTGTCCTGGATGCATTACTTCTAATAGCCCCTCTGATGAAAGACCTATTGTGATCCCCATTTCTGTAAGGAGGACACTTGGCACAGAGAAGAGCAGAGCCAGGATTTGAACCGAGGCAGTCCAACTCTGAAGCCCATTCTTAACTAAAAAAGTACTTTAGTACACTGTGTGACAATATACCAGGCTGATGGCAGAGTATTTGCTCACATTACCCATTTTCCATTATGATGAAAGAGACTAACATCATCTGAAAACTTGGATGTTTAAGTTACATATTCCCCATTGACTATCACTATAAAGACACAAAATAAGGCTGCTGCAAGGACATGATTCTTAGAACCTTGATTTTTATACTCCCCTGCCCCCTGAGATGTGGCCATTTAACTCTGGCTTTTGTTTCCTGTCATTAAGCCAGGTTCCTGTTGGTGACAACACAGGTTTTCTGCTGTGCTCCTGATCTTATGATTATTCTTGGAATAAAATGAGAAATTGGTGTAAAAGCTTGTCAGCCTATCCACTGCTTCTTATTGAAAGTCTAAGAAGTTCATATCTATTGGTTCTTCTTTGCATCCTATTAATCCACTCAGAAAATCTCTGCATTGCCAGAGTAGCTTAAAGATTTAAGTGGTCCTGAATGAAACTCTCAGAATTGATATCTGATCAGGATTCCGAATGCAATCATCATAGGATGCAGAACAGGCATTCAAATATAAACATATTTATATTTGAAAATCATGAACATGAAAATGCAAGCTAGATGCCAATGTGTTGTTTAGACCAATGATGACTCAGACTCTATATTTTCTGGGATCCAGACCCTTCTCTCTACTTTACCACCTCCTCACAAGCTTGGCACATCCAAAATTGGAACCATTCTTCTTCTCCTCCTCCTAAAGTTATTCACTTCTCCTGTCCCCTTTCTTGGTACACAACATCATCAGCCACATGTTTTCCAAACCATACATCTCATTACTAATTGTCAATTTGCCCCTGTCTGATGTCTTGTAACAATTCACATTTACCAAGTAAATCGTGACACTGCATCCCCAATCGTGTACGAACCCGCCCCACCAACACTGACACTTCCCAGGATCAGCCACCATGGACCTTTGTCTGGGCTGTTGCCATGACCCTCCATCCGGTCTTGCTGACTCATTTTATGACCCTAAAATCTACCCCTGACCCTGACCAGGACCAAGGGGGGCCTGATAAAAGGTTGACAAGGCAACCAGATGAGGTTGAGAGCAAGGGTATGTTACATCTACCTCTGCACTGTGAAATATATGCCTTGTTTATCACATTCACAAATGATACAAAGCAACTGTCACATCTGACAAGGCAAGACTCAAGGCCCTTCTCAGCATGAGTCTCACCTTGGTTCCTTGAACTGGATATATTTCAAGGAGTTCTCAGCTGGCCACAAAAGTAGATCCAACAACAAGATGTTTCAAAGAGATATAGAAACCTCTGCGCACTTCAAAGAAATCAAAGGAACCAGCACAGAGCAGGGAGACACAGGTCACATGTGAAAAAAATAACACATTTTTTTTTGTATGTTAGGGCATAGGCTGCCAGCTTAATTGATGCCAAGTGAGAAAGGGGATGCCTTACAGGTAAGCTGGCAGTGCATGGTGGCAGTATGGAGGGGGTAATGCCAGGATGCTCTAGGTTTTGCTGCCCACTCTGCTGACTGACATTCCTGAAGTTAAGTCCTAGCCTGCTTGCTCTTGTGCATCCCCTTCCACCTCCTCTCCCCCTCTGGGTCGGGATATCCCACTTATCTGAATGACCTTGGCCAAGTCACTTAGCCTTCTGTACTTCAATTTCCTCATCTCTAAAATTAAAATGACAATATTACCTTGTAGAGGAGTTTGTTCAAAATTTAAAAGGTAATTATTAAAAGGCTATTATTCTTATTTTCCAGATGCCGAACAGAGGCTCAGAAAGGTTAAGTAACTTTCCCGAGGTCACACAGCTATCAAGTTGCTATGGCTATTGGATACCATACCTGGCCCACCAGCTAGACTTTCCCTCAGCCACCCTCCCATGCACCCCTCTCCCTCTCACTCAGCACAAATGGAAGTCTGGATTCCAGTTCCATCCTGGCCTACAGAAACCAGGCAGTGCCCAACACTCTACAAAGAATCAGACGCAGTGAAAATCATTACTATTTCTCCTCCATATTGAGCAGGAAGCATGGTACTGAGTTCCTAATGTCATATTCTGAGCCTATTCAGTTCACTAGAAACTCGCACACTGCAGAGCTTACCCATGGTAGATACTCAGTGCACAGCCCTCTCTGTCACCCTCTGAAACCTGCCTCATGATCCATCATGTGTGTATGTGTGTGCATGTGTGTGCGAGCATGTGTGGGTGAGTGTGGGTGTATGCGTGCAAACATGTGCATGCGTATGTGCATGAGCATGTATGTGTGTATGTGCTTATGGGCATTTCCCCTCAGAGTTCACCTCTGAACCCTGCCACTCCACCCCATTCACATCATTTACTCCAACGCTTTCCTTGTTCACTACCAGGCACTGAAGTGTGGTCTAAAGAGTGATGTTTTGGGATCCTTAAGGTGTCCAAGTTCCAGGGGAAGCAAAGTGACAGCTGAAGAGTCAAGAGAAAAAAGAAGAAAAATGCGGGGTGTGGAACACACATTTTTATTCTCTCTTTTTAAGAATCTGGCACAGAAAGCTCACCTCCTTCCTGCCAGGGATGGAATAGGAGTGACTTGGCAGCAGTCTCGAGCCAGATGTCACCTCATCTGGTTGCCTTGGCTGCTTAGTTGTTTGGAATGAGCAGCCCAAACACAGCACAGGCGGGGCTCCTGTGAGGCTGTGGGCCTAGCTGGGTGGCAGCCCCAGCAATGCCCTGATCCTCAGAGGGTGGGGGAACTGCCGGGGAGCAATTCTGCTCAGGGCAGGGGTCCTCTGGAGGGCACAGTGGCTCTCTCCCAGGAATGAGCTTTGAGTCCTCAGTTGCCCTAGCACTGGGCACAGCCATGACATGCTATTTTCTGAAGACAAGGCTCCCAGTGTGTATCTGGGATCCAGTCCACAGTGAAGCAGCCCCTGCTCCCATCTCTTTATCCAATGTTTGCAGGGCTGCACTGGGGAAACAGATGGAGGCGAAAAGCGCAGTGCAACTTCTGCATCTAGCGGCCTGCGACCTTGGCCCACGCAGCTTGGCCTTCATGCCCTCCAGTCCAGGCTGAGCCCAAAGCAGTCATGGGGCACCCTGGGGAACAGCCACATTCCCAGGGAAACAACATGAGGAGATGTGCAGTCTTAGAATGGAGGAGT
Source organism: Lasiurus cinereus (assembly GCA_011751065.1). NCBI lineage: Eukaryota > Metazoa > Chordata > Mammalia > Chiroptera > Vespertilionidae > Lasiurus > Lasiurus cinereus. The sequence continues at coordinate 16,239,609 of JAAGEH010000014.1, forward strand.
CAAAAAGCTGTGCCTGGGAGTAGGCAGTGCCCCATTCATGTCCTGTGGCCAAATGCTGAAGGGTCTCAAACTGACGGGGTGGCCCTGGGACCAAGGGTGTTCTCTAGAATGAGCCCCCCCGCCCCCCGGGGGTCACCTGAAACGCAAGGCAGACGCCTGCAGAACAAAGCTGAGAGCTCAGGCGTTTTTGCATGCACATCAATGTGTGCTATGGGAGGGCGGCATGTGGTACAACCTGCCAACAGGCCCATTTTGGTCACCATCTGCCGTGGAGAGCCTGAGCACCTGTCGCAAACAGCTGCTGATGGCAGAGCGTAGGTGAGGGAGGGGAGGCAGCCCCGCCCCGGGGTGGCCTTTCAGGGCGCACAGGACCTGTCCCCACAGTAATACCAACTGTTCACTTGGAAGCCCGTCCCACTTAGGAGGGGTGTGACGAAATCCTGGCCATTCCATGACTTCCGACAAGGAAGTAGGGGGTGGGGTGGGGGAGGAGTGACACTACCCTTGACTTCAGGACCAGGCATGAGTCACCTGCCACAGGAGCTGAGGAAAAACGCATTCAGGATTCACAATTGGAAAAAGAAAAATGCCAGAGCAGCTGCTCCCCAGAGGTCTGAGCCCAGACTCTCCCAAGGTGAGATCCCGGCCTCACTGCCCACAAAGGAACAACAGTGACTCCATGTCTCTGGCCCTAGTGGGAACAAGACATCATATCATGTCACTGGGTGAGGTGACACCTTGAATGAGCATCAGAGGTTGACATGCCTCAGGGCTGGGTCCTCTGAAGGATTTTTGTTTAGGTAAACAAAGTTTACTCCACTATGATGAAATAAAAGCCTCAAATACTGTAATAACTTTTAATGAAAAATCTTCTCAAGTGAGTTATTGCCCCCCTGCCCAGCATGTTCTCAAGTATTTGTTCTGTATTATCTTCTCATTAGCTGTATTTTACTACCTGATTTTTAATACAGAACTCGGGAATAGGCCCACAACCCGAGCATGTGCCCTTGACCGGAATAGAAAGTGACACTCTATCTACTGAGCCCAAACTGACTAGGGCTATCCACCCAATTTTTAAAATTCCTGACAACAGTCCTGTATGTCAGGTTCAGTTTTTATCCCTGTTCACCACCTCAGAGAATTAGGGCTTGAAGAAGTAACTCTACTCACCAGAGACCCCGCTGGTAGACACAGAGCTGGGTTTCCAGCTCGGCCATGTGCCTCCAGCCTGAACCAGTCAGCCATGTTCCTACTTCTCCCAACTGTGTCCCCCAAGCAATTTCAACTTTGTGAGGTCTTAATGAACACCCACACTTGTGCCAGGCACACACATATGGGCCTCTGTGGGCCACATAAGGCACATGCTGTGGGCACTTCTGGAAAAATCTTTTCTCCACAGAGCTACCGACAGCCTTTCTCTTGAATGTCAAAGGCATCTCAAAGCTCCCCTGTCCCCAGCTCAAAGCTAGGAAACTGTCCTAGTCATCCTTGGAGTCAAATTGTGGTCCTACTTTAACAACTATGTAGCACCTTCTACCTCCAAGTGTGTGTTTTCCACCTTTGTCTCCCACTTGACCTTCCCATAGAATGTGTATTTGTTTTATTTTTGTAAGCCATCTCTAATGCTCTGGAAATAAAGCAGAGACATAAACAAATGAACACATATTTGTGCCCAAGGCCCTGGCATTGACCCTGAGGAATCAGGCTCATTCCCAAGGCTTTCATTTCTTTGGAGGCAAATATCTAGGATAGGAATTGTTGGGTCATATGGTAATTCTACACAGTTTGAGGAACTACCTAATTGTTTTCCATCGTGGCTGCAGCATTTTGCATTCCTACCAGCATTGCACAAGGGTTCCAGTTTCTCCACATCCTCACTAATATCTGCTATTTTCCATTTCAATGGGTATAAAGCAGTATTTCATTGTGGCTTTGATTTGTATTTCTCTGATTACTAGTAATATTGAGCATCTTTTCATGTACTTATTGGCCATTGCATATCTTCTTTGGAGAAATGTCTAGACAAGTTCTTTGCCCATTTTATGTTTTTATTGATATCAGAGAAGAAGGAAGAAGGAGAGAGAGATAGAAACATCAATGAGGAGAGATAATCATGGATCGGCTGCTTCCTGCACGACCCCTACTGGGGATTGACCCTGCAACCTAGGCATCTGCCCTGTCCTGGAATTGACCCTGCAACCCATGTGTATGGGATGACACTCCAACTGGCCAGGGTCAGTCTTCCTTTTTACAACTGTCCCTTACCCTTCTCTCTCTGCCATGATCTCAGCAATATAACTTCCCCACAAGCCCATCCCCTACGTCCTCCAACAAGATCACTGTTGCCTCTAGTTATCAGGTTCCACATTCAAAGTCAGCACTATCAACCTAATTCTCTTTCTATTCTCCCTCATTTGTTCCCACTTCTGCTTTCCCTCTCTTAGTTCCATCATCAACTATATGAGGGGAAACTATAAGGTTATTTTTAGCTTCAGCCCTCATTCACTCATTACTTATAACCATCACCCCCATACAAAGAGACTGAATATGTCATAGGTCATGAAGTCCCCCATTTTATTTTTTCTTAACTCTACCTTCTCCCTTTAATGCTTTCCACCACTGCCTTATCCCTCATCATTTCTTACCTGCCCCCAGGTTCACATGGGGCCAGGTCAGCCTCCACAGCTCCTCCAGAGTGACGTGTAACATGAGATTTCATCTTCACTGCTCCATTCCTCAAAGACCCCCATTTCCAGGAATACAATCCATTCTACCCATTCCCCCAAAACACACACACACACACACACACACACACACACACACACACACACACGGTGCCTTAGATGCACTGAAACTGCTGCTGGTCCCAAAATAATCCTTTTAATCATCATTCTTTTGCACATTGCTTTCCTCTTGCCAATGCAGTCCTTACTCCTGTGGTCCACATCAGTGTTCTAAAGCAGCTCACATATCCCCTCCTTTATGATAATTCTGGATCATCCCTGAGAGCACCTGAAGCAGACTGGCTGGTCCTTCATATGTGTTGTGTATCCTTTGAAATTTGTTAGAAACAACAACAGTAATAATGCTACCACCATCATTTCTGCAGGTCTCCCATATTCCAACACGCTGAGGGAAAACATACAACACTCATCACAGTGATACCACTTTCATTTCTCCCCCTAGACAGTGAGGGATCTGAGGACAGTGTCTCACCCCCAGCAGGTGTTAACAAACTTTTGCTAAATAGAGGAATGACTTCAAGCTCCCACTTTAAAGTTTTGCAGCCTTTGGAAAATTCCACAGTTTGGGCAGCTGCTCGTTTCCTCAGTGCAAATAGGCAGCTTATCAATCCAAAGGCTGGCAGCAGATTCGCAGAGCTGAGTGCAGCCTCCGGCTCTCTCCCAGAAGCCACCCTGCACCCAAGTGGAAGCCGCATCTGACACTCCTGATAGGAGCTTCTGCCAGGAACCAGGAACCTACCATTTCAGTGCTATTTTAAAAGCAAATTCAGAAGCCAGGGTGATATTTTTTACCCTTAAGAACAAGATAACGCTTTTGACATAACAAGGTTAAAAAAGAAAAAAAAGCCTCGAACTGCTTTTCCTTTCAGCTGGAATGAAAAAATTCCCCAATCTCCCAGTTCCAGCTGGCAGACCACTGGATGCCCCGCTTCCAAAAAGAGGAGCAGGAAGATCAGTCTTCAGCAGCCGAGAACTTATTTTTGGCTGAGCAGCTGGTAGAGGAATTGCTGGCATGGGCAGCATCTCTCCCACACAGCATGCAGGGGCAGTGACATGGCCTGAGCAGAACCCCTGTGGCAAGGGACCCTCAAGGAGAAAGAGCTTCTCAGCCCCACCAGTTTACTCCAGGGGAATTTCACTGAGGCCCCAGAGGAAGCTCTCGTTTGAAAAAGGGAAGGTCTGTCCTGCTCTAGACCTGAGACTAGGACAAATGTGGGAACTACCCAAAGGCAGAAATTAGCTAGTTCATCACAAAGAACAACTCTAATCAGAGGTGTGATGGGGGATGGATTTCTTCAGGCCTGTTCCCACAGAGGCTGACTGACTGACCACTGCCAGGAGTTCATAAGGGGAGCCCCTGGATGGAGTGAAAACTGAGCTTCTCGAGGTTGGGAAGCCGATGGAGATCAATTAGTAGTGGATGGAAGCTACTGCCATGGATAGCGACTGGGTGGTGATGCCAACATTTTAACAGACTCCCAAGGTGGATTTTTATAACTAAATTACAAATTTGTTGATCTGCTCTGATGAAAGCCACAGAGTAATTGCCAGTCTTCTTTACTTTGCGCTGAATCTACACTACCTTTTTTAGTGTTGATATTATAACTCAAGTTCAAGGCTGTCCACATTAACACAAGAGAGAACAGCGGGCCTCTCCCGACCTCTCTTCCTTGCCAAGCTGTTACAATGGGCAGGTTTCTTTACTTCTGCCTTTTTCTTTTTTCATAATTTAGAACAAGAATAAAAAGTCCTAAAGACTCTGAGAAAACAGAATGTTCTTTAAAGAAGTGTTCACATTTATATTCAATCCAGATACCCAGCACTCCCAAAACATCTTCATGTTCAATGTGGAACATTTTAAAAAGAAAATCTAAAGCAAAAAACAAACAAACAAACAAAACAAAACAAAAAACAAATAAACAAAAAACCCCATGAAGTGTGGCAGATCTCTCAATTCAAAGTTAGAGATCACAATCCGAAGTGGGCCTCGTCCTGCATTAGCTCACCATGGATGGTCATGGATGAAGATGTGCCAAAGGGGTGGCCCCTGCCTCCTGTGATCTCTTGTGGGCATCCTGAGACCAGCTTGGTAGGTGCTCCCGGGGAAGCACACATGCTTCCGGGCTCACACTGGTGCTCTGCTCATATCGGACTGTTCTTGCCTCCCACATCAGTCTCCTGGACTCTCTACTGGTCAACAGGCTGGTCTGCTGACTGCTGTTATTTCAAATGAGCTCACTCTGAGCAATGCTTGTTAAATTCCCACAAAGTACCAGAGTCAATATCAGGACCTTGGAGAAGTTTCTAAATATGTGCCCATTTGTTTGTTTATGCTTCTGCTTTATTCCCCGAGCATTAGAAATTTAAAAATAAAACAAGACCAGGACAAATCCACACTCTAGGGAAAGGTCAAGCGGGAGATTGGAGGTCAGAAGGTCCTACATACTTGCTAAAATAGAACTGCAAATTTGATGCCATGGATGATTAGTGCAGTCTCCTAGCTGGCTGGGATGAAAGACCATCCTTACACGAATTTCTGGAGTCAAAAAGCATAAAAGTTGGCACACAATGGGTAGTTGAAACCTTCACTGTCTGGACACCGACTGGGCCATGGACACACAAGAATTCATGCCTCAGCACGTGAATGTCCAAATGAGTAACTTTGGGTGGGTGGATAAGGAAAGGCTTTACCCAAGAGTTCTCACCTAAATTAGGCTACTTTGATGAGGAGATTGCCAAACATCACCAAGCCAGTAATCACTACTGCTACTGACAGCTGAATGGGAGCAGTACTGTGAAGAAAAATGCTACACAATTCCTTGAGCAAAGGTGGCCCCTAATAACCAGGGTCTAAAGCTGAAGCAAGAAAACATCTAATTCTGTTTAAACAGAGGCTGCCTGACTGACAATTGCCAGGGGTCAACACAGGGGCTAAAACCTGAGTTTCAGGGCCCTATCCAAGGTCTTCAACTTCATCTGACTTGGGCAATTCCACTTACTTAACAACCTTGAGGTTTTAAGTGGACATATTGGTCTTGAAACATTTCTAGTAGCAGTTCCTTTGAGTAAAGAGACAAGATCCTTCAACTGTCAAAAATATGTCATCCTTCTATAAAGTTCTAATCCCCAAATTACCTTCAGCCCATATCTAAAGTCTTCATACTCCAGGGAATCTGAAATGACCTTTAATCATTCCCAAAGGTTTACCAGCCAGGACACTTTCAGGGGGTCACAATGTGAGTTCTCACTGCATAATCTCCAGACACTAGTCCAATGTCCACTAAACACACATCTGGTTTTCCTCTAAACTGTCTTTTCCTTTAATGATACAGCCTATCACACTGAAAAAAACATGAGAAGTTACTGAAGTGCTGCATCTCCCTCCACAGACATGCTGTATCTTTTTGCCTACCCTTTGCTACTCAATGTGCAAAGAAACGGGGATAGAGAGTAGAGAGGACTTGAAGGTGAAGCCCAGCAGCACTGACCAAGTGCATGAGTGCTTCTCCCTGGGGCCTGGCACCTGAACCCAGCACTGAGACCATCAATCACAATACCTGCTTTTCCCTGTAATTCAGCTGGCCACTGGTACCAGTTAGCCAACAGAAAAAAAAAAAAACTAAAGGAAAAGAAGGTGGGTGATCAGGCCCTGCAGTCAGAAGAAGTTAGCCTGAGCCCCCCCCCCCCCCTCCCGCCCCGCCCCCCCGGCCCCCCCCCCGGGGGCCGGGAATTTCGAGCAGCCTCAAAAGGGAGGGGCAGGATTGTGAAGACTGACAGGATGACAGGAAAAGGAATCTTTGTGAGGTGTTGATTCTGATTTCAGCTTTTATAGAGGAAGGGGCTGTGTGCTTAGGAGTGCTACTTTATATTTTTCCTAAAGATAATTTGCCTCTGAGATTCAGAAGATACACCATCTATAACCGCAAAGACTTTAAGCATTTTTCAGAGATGCAGGGCAAAAAGATGAAAAACACTCTCAGAAGTAGGCAAATGCATTTTCACTGGATCAGAGGGGGTTTCAAATTGTCTGTGCTAAGGTAATTTCTGTAGCCAGGGTGAATCCGAGTCAACAGACATGAAAACATTCTCAACAATTCATTGTAAATGGAGGGGCAGTGGCAATGAGCCTTCTTATCCAAGCAGAGATGACTTGTTCATGCTCTGCCAAGACTTCTGCAAAAGCCTCTAAAATGGCCCTAGCCTCTATATCTGTTTCCTCTGCTCCATTCACCTCGCCACTGCTAAAATAATTGTTCCAAAACACATCCTGACTGTAATCCCGCACTCAAATATATGGCTGAATGTTTCCTTCACATTTTGGCCACTGCCAAATTTATTTTGATGTTTCTTTTTTAAAGTTTTATTAAATTTATTGGGAGGACATAAGTTAAAATTATATAGGTTTTTAAGTATACAAATCTATAATACATCATCTGTATATTGCATTGTGTGTCCACCACCCAAAATCAAGTCTCCTTTCATCATCATGTATTTGACCTCCCCCTACACCCTTTCCCTCTGGTAACCAATGTGCTATTATTGTCTGTGTCTATGAGCCTTTGTTTGTTCATTTGTTGCTTTCAATTTTATATCCCACATATGAGTGAAATCATATGGTTTTGACTTTTTCTGTCTGACTTATTTCGCTTAGCACGATATTCTTAAGGTCCATTCAAGTTGTTGTAAATGGCAGTATTTCTATTCTTTTTATGGTTGAGTAGTATTCCATTATATATAATATGTACATTATCTTTACTCTATCTCCTACTGAAGGATACTTTGGTTGTTCCCATGTTTTGGCAACTGTGAATAATGCTGCAATGAATATAAGGGTACATGTATCTTTATGAATCAATGTTTTCAAATTTTCGGGCAGATACCCAGAAGCGGGGTTGGCCTCAGCCAAATATTGCAATCTCAGTTCTTCCACTACATATTCCTTTCTCTAAACACCTTGTGGTTCTGCCCCAATGAACACACTGTCTTCCAGATCTTGTTTAGGCTATTCGTTCTCCCTGGGAGGCAATCTGTCTCCCCTACCAATCACAGTTCTTTGTAAATATGTGTGTATGTGCGCACACACATGAACACACAAACACTTCTACTTCTGTTTAAAAATCCTACTCATCTTTCAAGTCATGCTTCTAAACAGGAGTGTCCTCTGGAGAGCATTCCTGGTTTCTCCAGGTCAGAATGCAGTGCTCCCAAATGTGTGTCCCAGTGCCTCCTGAGCTCACCCTTGTTGCCACCTTTTTCACATTGTTCTAGGTGGCTGTGTGTGTTTTGGTTTCTCCCACTTGATTGGAAGCCAACTTGAAGGCAGAGGCTGAGCAGTAATCATTTTTATTGGTCCCACCACCCTCTAACACAACCCAGGGCCTAAGACAGCATCTTAAACATGGTACTCAGTTTATGTATTGACTGAATGGAATATATAATCACAGATAACTGATTTATCATCAATAAGAAGTATGACCAATATCTGGATCCAATTCAGACCAACAACCCACTATGGTGTCAGGTAACAATTAGACAAGCCAATTACTAACTCCTGGTACAAATTATTTAGTTGATGCCATTTGCTGAAGAGACTATAAGAAGGAAGAAGTCCTAGTTCATTACCTAAGGGTAGTGAGAGGTATGAAATCTAACCAATCTATGAATCAGTTCTATCTCTTAGCTGCTCTGTGTGACTTTAGGTTAAGTAGCACACCTTCTGAGCCTTGGTTTCCTCATCTGTAAAATGGACATGAGAATTCTGCTAATCTAATAAGACTATTCAGAGAATCAATGAGATGATACACATGAAAGAAATTTAAAAACTAAAAATATGCTATTCAAATGAGAAAACTTACATAATTATTTTTGTAACTCTTACTGGGATAAGCAAATGTTCATGGTTAATATATGTTAATTCCCCCTTTGTACTGGGAAGGAATGTGATGTGAAGGGTGAGAAGATCTATTTATGTGTTGGCAAAGGGTCTGATACTGTGGGATAGCTTTTTTGAAAAAAAAAATTATCTTTGGAGACTACAGGGTTCTAGCTTCCAAAAATACAGGCACATAGTGCCATAGTGTTATGTTGACTTTGGTTTCTCCATAATAAAACATTGAATGGCCTCTTTTGGTTTTGAAAAGGTCATTGAAAAAAACTCATCATAACAAGATGATGAAGAGACTGGTAAAATATTTAAATGTGATTATAAATACACAAGATGCATATGCCATTTAGCTAATAGTTCCTATCAACTCCCTAGAAACCCCTAGCTAACACTGGACATGTTGTCTTAGGGTCTCTCCCATCTGCCATTTACTTTGCCACCTATCACAGAAAGCTTAGTCAATACAAGGCCTGGGGGCTGGCCATGTGGCCACCATACATTACACTGTCTTCAGACCACATAACCACCCATGTGGCATCTTCATGTAAAAACATGAAACCTGTAGAGTGACCATGTAGAAGGGCACACATGATGCCCAGGGACCAGTCACAAAACTGTCTCCATTCAATACCTACACATGCTCGCCTGTTAGCCACATCACTGCACATGCCAGCTGCCCCCATGCTGACTGCACAATTAGACACGATTGCTGCCCTGTGAAGGTCATAAACGATATAGGACAACTGCATATTGGCAGTTCTCATGCTGTAATCAAATACACAGAATAGTTCCACATACATTCTGTGCTTCCATAACTACAGGTTCTATGCTCTACTGCCCAGCTGTGTATCTCTAATATCTAGGTGCTGATGCATCTGTAATGCCTCAGTGTTGGTACATCTCTAATACCTAGGTGCTGGTCACAGCTCTGTGTTCACAACAGCACCCAGGAGTGGGTGACCATATCTCGGGTATGGAATGATCGTGTCAATTCCCTTCAAGATGGCATCCTTTTGCCTAGAACACAAGGCCCATTTTCACTAAAAGCCAAGAAATGCCTGACAGCTCTACATCAGCATTTGCTGTAAAAGCTTTGGATTCAAGTCTGAAAACTCCACTATGGTGAGTTCAATGAAAAAATACACAGGAAAATGTGTCCAACCAATGGCAGAAAAATGACCATCAAGCTGATGTTGTTTCCACTACAAAAGCAGAAGAGGCCATGACTCCTCTGCACAAATGAGATGAGGGTGGGACGAGGACAGCTCGGCTTTCTGTCTCCTCCTCCCCTCACCCCATTCTAAGACTCAGGAGTAGCTAAGGGTAGCTGGGGCTGTTCTCTTCTCATGTATAACTAAGGGCATAGGGATGACAGAACATTTCTCTAGTGGGGGGAGGTTCCTTTGACGTCAAAAATGAAAACTCGGAGAGCCGAGGGATAAAGTGATGGTTTCCGGCTGCACTGCTGATTAAAGGACCGACTGTATTCATAGTGACATACTTAGCCACCAGATTAATTTTTAATTATAGAATATACTTGGCTACTGAGCACACTAACTGATAATGAAAAGAGCACCATGGGCAGATCCAGAGAGAGGGAAGAAGTGGGGGTGAGGATGAAATGTGGAGCTGGAAACTAAGAGGAGGGTGGAGGTGGGGCCAGCAGGATCCTAGGCAGGCTCAACACCCAGCCATTTGGTCTCAGGGAAGCCATCTTCCCTCCACAGTCCTTCTAACATTCATAATTCAGACAGATGCAGGAGGTATGAGCATCAGTCAATGTGCCAGGAGGCCTGGCGTGTGGGCAGTGAAATTTAAGAGGAAAGGAGACAGATGTCCATCCATTTAGCCATGGCCAGCCAGGACCGTGCGCCTGCATTCCCCTCTCTCTCATCATGTAGGTCTCAGGTCAGCTGTTATCACCACACACAGAGACAGAGTCCTCACATCTCCCTCCCTTCACAGAGGCGAACTTTCCACCACAAAGCCAATGGGGAAGCTGCGATTCATCAAACTTTCTTACTTTGTTTTCTGAGCACTGTGTTCACACAGTGAGTTTCTTTAAACCTGAAAGTCTGAATATCAACTTTTAGAAATGTAGAGAAATGTTTCAGACATTTCTATGGACTAGGGGATGGTCACTGACCAGCACTGTGGCAAAATCAGGCACTGATCCAAGGTCTTAGTAAGTGAGGGCAGTATTGAAAGATGTCACCATCTGTCTACCCACTCCTCCATCACTTCCTTTTTCATGGGACACATAAAGCCACAAACAAGTGAGATCACAAATTCCTTTTCTTGGACTTGAGGCAGGGCAGGCTAGGACATTGGGTGGCAGACACTTTAGGTGTGGTCATGTAGAAGGAGAACCTGGCCAGCCAATGGTCAAATGGTCAGATGTGTGACCCTGGAAACACACCCATCTCTCTGACCTCAGCATCCTCATCTATGTAATGTGGGCTTTTCGTGGCCTCTATCAAACCCTTCTGGGCTCCTTCATTGGATTTAATATTAGTAAAATGCCCACGGAATTATCCATGAGCAATGGAAAATATTTTAATAGAGATTAATTAAAGATGCGATCTTGATTTAATTACCCAGAATGCTGCAGATACCTACAATTGCCTGCTGGGCCTTGGGCAGTGCACAAGATCTCTTGTTCACAATACAATGCCTTCTCCAGACAGGGCCCATCTGAGTAACCATGCCCATTTCAGAAACTGGAATTTAAGTTGCCAAGTGTCAGAGAAGGACTGAAACCCAGGCTTCCTGCTGTCATAATTGTGATGAATAAACCTCTTTCTAACTGGGTTAGGCTGGGTTGTTTAAGGGGGAATAAAAGTCAAGGTAAAATTAAGTTAACATTTTTGTGAAAGTGTTCTTCCGATAGAGTCTGAACATGGATAAGTTTGATAACTACTTCCTTCTGTTTTTGCTTTTGAAAACCCAGAACATGAGCTGCATTTGAGAATGGGTAGCATTCACCTTTAAAACCCCAGAACACATACCTCACATTATTTTTAAAATGTAATTTTCTATTGTCATTTCTTCACCTTTAAATTGGAGTTAGTGCATGTCCACATCTCCCAGGATGCTCAAGTAAGGTAATACACAAAGCAACTGCAAAGTGTCTTTTTATTGTTGTAGTTATTACTTTGACTTGATAAATATCTAAAAAGTTTCCCAAATCACCATGTGACAACAGCCAGACATATAATAATGTGATTCAACTGGAAGTTGTCAAGTTGCTTCTATTGCACCATCAGCGCACACAGGATTGCGGATGCCATCAGCTTCCCAAGAGGTTGGGGAAGCAGCAGGAGCAGGCCTGTGACACCCAAAGGGTAGGAGCCCTAACAATGACCCTGCTCAGAGCTGACAGCCAACCAGACTAATGCTGCTGGTTATCTGTCTTTGATGAAGCCCTTAACCAGATAATTACCAGTCCCCCCATTTGCACAAGGAAACAATAGGCTTCCAACACACAGCCATTTAATGAGCTAACATCATAGATAAATAGTTCAATGTGAATTAGGTGTGACAGGTGGAACCCAGTGAGAAAGAACCATTTAAGCCATTTTTCAATGCTAATGAACCCTGCCCTTTGTATCTCCTCCACCTGCACCCCAGCTTCAGACCTTTACTCTGTAAAAAGTAACCTATTTGGGGTTATTTTAAGTGGAGCTGAGTAGCCATTCAGCAGAACTGGCTTGCACGTCCCATTTTCTGAACTGGGGCAAACTGCCAACATCCCAAGACATCAGCAAGGATGAGAGTTTCCTGTCCAAAGGGCTGGTCAAGTGAATGCTAGTGATGCTAGGGATGAGCAACCCAATCAGTTATCAAGTGTGTGTGTGTGGAGGGGGGCGGCGAGGGAGGGGGAGAACGCTTATTCAGTGAGCACACTGCCCACCAATGAAGTACAAATCTAGCTTTGTCAACACCAAAGAACTTTTCTTAAAAACAATTTACCTGTCTTTCTTATTTTTTCCCACTAAAATCCAATTCTCTCTCCTTTGATCAGGATGCTATTTGGGATTCTACTTAAATCCGTGTAACCTGAATTGCAATTCTTTGATCTAAAATAAACAATTTGTCTCTTGAACTAATTCTTGTTTTTGAAGTTTGACATTTCTGAGGCCTCCTGGAAATCTCCATGGGGATGGTCCAGTGAGGGCCTCAGATGTCACCTGTTCCATATTAAATTCAGCCCCTTTCTCTGAGAGCCAGCCCCTATCAATCTCCAATAAGAGAATAGTCTTTTTAAATCGCAGACCTAATCTCACTCCCCTGCCCCTACACTGCCCCAAACATAAATGTCAAACCCATCCCTTTATTTCTCCCACCCTCCCCTCTGCCCCACACCCAGGACTCACCCTCTGCCATGATGTGTCACTCACCATGTGAACAAATTTTCTCCTTGATCAATCTCTACTTAGGCTCCTCTGAACTCTTCTCAACAAGGCCTTGCTTTTGGACTTTCATGTTCATCTCTGTATTGTCCAATTTTATCAAGAATTCTGCTAAGTCAGTTTAATCAGACCTCTCCTCCCTGTGCCCCCCTTCCTTCCAACACACACACTGACTTGATAGCTGGGTTGCTCATCCCGCACCATTGCCAGGTGATGACTGATAATCCTGGCCTGCTTTAAGCAAGATCCTGGTACGTTAGATTAAGCCATTGTTTTCTCTTAGTAATTTTCCATCCATAGTCCCTCCACTGCTACCCCTTGCCTATAAATTCACACATTTCCTTGTTGTATTGGGACTGAGCCCAATTTCTCTCTCCTGCACTATAGTAGTCCCCCTTGGTCTTCCTTACACATTAACAAGTGTCATGAGTAATTTTATTTTTACTTTAACAGATGACCAAATAGGATTCAAATGTGGGACTTCCACCTCACCCAGCAGTTCTCAATCCTGGCCACATCCTGGAAACAACTAAATGTCTAAAACAAATAAACAAAAAAAAACAACACAAACCCCAAAACTCCTATGGCCAGGTCCCACTGCAGACCAGCTAAACACCAGAAAGGGGTGGGAGTGGGGGTTTTAAATCTCCACAGATGAACCCAGTGAGCAGCTGGGGGCTGAGAACTTGTGGCCCAAACATCTTCCCTTCACCACCTAAAGAAGGAATACAATTCTGCCAGGGCATCTTACAGGCATCCCAATGACTGTCCCTGGGGCATTTATCACACTTATTAGGCAGGAATTCCAGTTTTCAAGGTTTTCACGCTGTGGTCCCAGCACTGTGGAATGCCTGGTGGAGCTCCAAACTGCTCTGAAGGCATGGGAGCAGGCAAGTGGGAGCAGAGGGAGAGTCTCCCATTTCACACAGGCTGCTCCTCTTTCCCCTCACCTATAATCTTGGGGGCACAGAAGATGTCACATGGTTCTCCAGGTGACACAGCCCTCTCTGTCAAACATTTCTCATTTTAGGAACAAGCTCTGGGTTCACAACTGTCCTCAACTGGCAAGTAAATGCCACGGTGAGTGTTATAACATGTAGCTTCATCGAGCACAGGTGATCTGGAGTTCTTGATTTTGGGGTGAATCTCAGAAATGTGAAGGCAGTCACATCCCCCATGCTCTGAACCCCCAAGAAAGGAGTGGGTGTGAGCAGATGAAGACAGTCTCTAAAGTTCTTTCCATTTCTAGCATCCTACAATGTTCTGACAAACAAAACAGAAATGCTTTGTCCTTAGCCATGCGCAAATGAAGCAGAAGCCACCAAAGTGAGAGTGACAAAGAGCAGGAAGAAAACTCACAAAGGCAACCAGGCCTAGAGTAACTCACAATTTCACAGCCCATCACTACTCTTTGTCTGAAAACACTGCTGAGAGAAGAGATGTGACGTGGGGTTGCCAGAAGAATAACTCCAACCATGCTTCCCAGAATAATGTACTTCATATTCCTTTTGATTCCAAGGTGTCTAATATGATTTCCAAAACACTTTTATAAATGTCAAACTCACTGTCAATCCTAAACCACCTGGAAAAAAATAACTGACAGGCAGCTAAATTAAGGAGCTATAATTTTGCTGCAGTGTTTCAGGGACCTTTTAAGCCACAAGAACCATACTGAAATTGCTTCAATAGAGCCCAGGAGCTGCATGAGTTAGAATAGGCCACACCAAACTCTCTCTCTCTCTCTCTCTCTCTCTCTCTCTCTCTCTCTCTCTCACACACACACACACACACACTTTAAAATGGAATCAAATTTCCTAAAAGGATAGATCTTAAGTGTTTTCACCCCTTGCCCCCTCACCCACACACATAAGTGGTAACTATCTGAAGAGATGAATATATTAATTAAATATGGTGATCATTTTACAGTATATATGTAATCAAATAATTAAATTGTACACTTTAAATATGTATAATTCTTTTAACAGTGTTTTTATTGATTTTTAGAGAGAGGGGAAAGGATAGGGAGAAAGAGGAAGAAACATTGATCAGCTGCCTCCCCATGAACCTTGACCAGGGATTAAATCCACAATCTGGGCATGTGCCCTGACTGGAAATTGAACCAGAGATCTTTTGGTGCATGCAACGACACTCAAGCTACTGAGCGAGGGTTACAATTTCTAAATGTCAAATAGACCTCAACTGAAAAAACTGAGCTTATGCAAGATGAACGGGAGCCTTTTCTCACTGTGGGACTTCATTCGCCCCATTTTAAGCTCCCCTGAACCATGGCTCACACAGGCAAGCACCCTGCAGCTGGATCCCGCCCTCCTCCTGCAACCTCCTTGCTTTCCTGCTGGCTGCAAAGCTGGCCTGTGCTGCTCCCTGGACTGTTCTGACTCGGCCATACACTGCTCTCTAGACCTGCACACATCACCAAGCCTCAGATGTTCCACCTCAGGGACCAGGTGGTAGGATGAGGTTTTCTCTCCTGGATGCTTCTATATCTCTAGGAAAGCTCTTGCCTATTTCCAAACATGAAGCTCTGGGAATTCTGTTCTCCCATCTAGCACCTCGAGAAGATACACTTAAGGAGCTGAATGGCTACGAGGGAGTTGACTGAGGGCTGGGATGGGGAATTGCCAGGGAGCTGATGGAGTGATGTCAGTGGTCACTAGCAGCTGGTGAAGAGCTGGCCCTCCTCCAAGTATGGCCTCGTCCTTCCACGACTGGGAGGGGCATGCTCTTGGGGAGAAGAGTCTGGGAAAACCATTCTGGCTTTAAGTGACCTTCAGCCCATTTAAGACCCTGCCACCTGCAAACTATGAAAACAGAGCTGAGGTCTTTGCCATGTGAAGCTATAGCTAGTGGACCCAGAGGCCCATTAGCCAGATTTCATGAGATGCTTTGGCAAAGCCCTCTCCTGGCACCGCCTTTACGATTCTAGCTCAGGTCTCTAAATGAGAGGCAGGTGTAGGATGACAGCCTCTGGTCATTTTGCAAATAGGGCACTCAAGGTGTGCCTCCCTCCTGGGCCTAGCTGTGCCTCCACACCAGCTGCTACCAGTCGGTCGGTCCGGTCACTGAAAGAAGTTCACAGAAGACTGGTGACAGGCATCTCCTCAGACCCAGGGTGGGTGGAGCAATAAATATTAAAGAGGTCATAGACCTGGACTCTCACCCGAAAGACATAAGAGCACCACAGAGGTGGGAGAGTGCCTGTAGGCAGAGCCATCTTTAAGGCCACAAGCCCTGAGCAGCTGCCAGTGCTGACAAACAGGAGAGGAAGCCAGAGGAGGGTAAGGAGGGGACCCTATCTGCTGAAGGAAACAAAGAACCACAGCCAGGCAATCCTCAGCAACCCTCGCTCCAATTCCATGGTTGCCTCACCTCATTGGGCCTCAGTTTCTTCATCTGTAGAGTGGGCAGGGCAACCCCATTTCAGAAAGAGCAATGTGGAGCCACTGACAGGGCATACATGCAGATTGCTACTAACAGGACAGACAATGGCATAAAAGATGCCCCAACGGTTACCCATAGGCCTACTAATCCCATCCCTAAGGATTTATCCCAACAAAATCATTGTAAGAGCTACAGTGTATTTATATGGCCCAAGACTGAACAGTGGTCTTTCTTGTCAAAACAAAGGGGCTACCACTAGGGGCCATGCTGGTCAGGCTGTGTGTTTCAGACTCTAAGAGAGCTGTGTCAGGCTGAAGAAGGAAGGAGACCAAAGAGCACACAATTGGGGGAGAATGAGAAGGTGGGGGCAGCAGGAAAAAGAAGGAGGGGCCTTCCTGCTGGGGACCAGGATGCTCAGGAAATGACTGACAGCAGGCCTGGCACAGGGAGAGGCCACAGGCTTCCATCCCATCAGGGCAGGGGAGGTGCCCGTCCCCGCCCCACTCCAGGCCTCCCTCTGCTGATGCCACCTGCGAGCAAAATGAGAAGATACTCAGGTTAACTAAAGTGGGCAGAGCAGGGATCTTTCAATTCTGAAACGTCCCTGCAGATTTAGTATCTGTTCCAGGATTTTTGTTGATGTCTTTGACACTAAGTAATCTTTGCAGATAACCTCATGTTGAGGACCTCAGGGAGGTCAGGCCCTGAGTGGAAGAGAAGTCACGTGGAACGCCCAGGAGCTGCCCTCGCCCTGGGCAGGCAGGTGACTTCTCTCACAGAGAAAACCTGCAAGTCGTCAAATGTCTAGGGGCAGAGCGGTCTAGCTCAAAAAGCCAGTCACATGAGGGAAGTGTTTTGCAGTCATTGAACGTGACAAGTATGAAGGTTATAAAGCAATGGGAGAAAAGCACTAATAATGTTAAGTGAAGAAAGTGCAAACAGAAACGTCACTGTACAATGTCATCTGTAAAAGAATATTGGGCAAATCCACAAAGACTGGAGAGAGCCCAGGAAGATAGAAACAGTTACTGTGATGGAACAGGGGACCTATGGATAATTTTCTCAAGTACCTTTATGGTTGCAGTGTTGTCTTCCTAATAAAAATTCAGTTTCAAATAAGGAGAGGCTAGCACAGTGGTGCTTGGATGTCAGCCTGCCTCAGACCATTCACAAGGTTCATTAAATTCAGCCCATCCCAGGGTTTCTGAGTCAGTAGGTCTGGGCTAGGGCCTGAGAATTTATAATTTTGACAAGTTCCCAGACAATGCAGGTGCCACTGGGCCCACACTCAGAGAAACATTGGACTAGCAGCTGGTGGTACTCTATGAAAGTGTGAACTTAGAGCTGCTGAAGAGGATGTCAGTCCTTACCACCCTAGTCTATGTTCTGATGGGCATGGAAATCCTGGTTGCTTCCGCTTTCTTCACAGTCAAGATCACCAATTCAGCAAGGTCACTGGGAACATTCCTCGTGGGTCACAGAGACTGAGGGAGCATTTCAAACCGGTGAGCCACCAGCTCCCCTAGTTTCTGGGGACCCCTGGGGCTTGACTGCTGGGCTTTCAGCAGGCATTTCTTTGGGGCAGCTGCCCACTCAGGGAAATCCACCCTAAGCAAGTACTCTCCCTAATCTGCTTTTGCCTGGGCCCCAAGAATCAGAGGGACCCATACATTATCTAACCTCACTGCCAGCTCTCAGATGGGAAGAAACCAAGGCCCAGAGTGGAGAAACCACATAACTGGCTAGTGGCAGGCTAAAATTAGAACCAGGGCTCTAGGCTGCCAGGCCACAGTGCTTTCTCCCAGTGCCCTGCTCTAAGAGTGAGCAGAGCTCCTCTGCCAACATCCAGTCACTGATAAAGACATCTGCTGGCCTGGCCACCCGGAGCCCTTCACCCTGAGCAGGTGTCTCTGATTAGAAGCTTCTGTGCTGGGGCCAGCATGCCTGTGGGGGGTCGCATGCCTGCTGCCAATGCGGAGCTCAAATGGAGCCCCTCCTGGGCCACCAGCACCAGCTCTGCCAGAAAATATCTTCCTGGCCAGCCTGGGGTCTGTGCTAGGCGCTCCCAGCTGGCTGTCCCTGGGAGCCACGTGCCTCCTCCACGCCCAGCACTTTGGTATTTATGACTCTCCTTTGAAAAAGTGTTTTCCCAGCAGGAGTTTATCCTGTGAACTTGCCACAATTAAAGCAGCTCAGAGAGACCCAGCAGAGGTTTGAATCTGATTTCAGGGCCTGAAACCAGTCAGCCAAGGTCTCTGAAAGACTCACTGCTGCCTGCTGTCCCCAGCTCCAGCACAGGGGCTTCCAGCGGTCTCCATGAGCTGGGCAGATGCAAAGGCAAAAGGTCGGAAGAGCAGGGGGTGTTTGTAGGTAAAAAATATCTACACCTCTTATTTTATCCACCCTCATGTCCCTTTCTCACCCACCTGAAGGTTATTGCTACAGAGAACCCATGCCTTCTATGGAGTCTGATACTGAGGTCATAATAAGCTTTTGCTAAAGCGAACAAAGAATCAAGATTTGCTGGAGAAAAAAGAATGCTACTACTAATATCAAAGGGTCTGGTTCTTAATAGGTCAAACTGTGCCTCACTTCAGAGGCCCCACATCCATGCTGGCAGAAATCTGCTTAAAGGGGATTCAGGCCACCTCCAGGTTTGGGATGTTGCCAACCAAAAATGTCAAATGCAATTAATGTAAAATCATGCAGGCAAACTGGCCTGGTTTTTACCCTCCTGGCTGGGTCCACCTGTATAACAGGTGAATTATTAAAAAACCAAAAAACAAAAAACAAACAAACAAACAAAAAACCCACAACTCACCCTTTCAATAAGATAGATCACCACAGTCCTTCCATACAGCTGCATAACGTGAACCACCACTAGAAGTTAAGGCATGACTTGCAGCCCCATTTTATAGATTAGGAACCTGAGTCAGTCCCAGAAAGCTTGAATGACTCCACAAGCTCACAGAGTGTGTGAATCTGGGCCAAGACTGAGTTCTCTTGAGCCACACACCCCATCACGTCTTTTTTTTTTTTTTTTTTTTTTTTTTTTTAGTTTCAGGCAAGTTCTCCTTTTTCAACCTTAAGCGTAATGGTAACAGTGAGGAAAGCATGTGCATATTGGCTGTGGCTCTCCCCATCCACATATTGGTTGTGGCTAGTAGCCACTAAACTAAGACCACTTTGAGGAAAGGATGTTAGCTTACATATATATGTATTCAGCATTTAGCATATATCAGTTCTTGTTTGCATGTATGCATTGAATGTTTGTAGTTACATGAATTGACAACTCAAACTAAACTAAACTAAAACTGGCTTAAAAACCCCAATAAAGTTAAAAATAGAATTTCCTTGGGGTTTCAAAGGCTTAATAATAGCTAACAGGCATCATTCTATAATTTACATTACTTACTATTTAATACTTACTATTTTAAGTATCAAACTCTAGGAGGGAGGTACTACCATTATCTTCATTTTACAGATTGGGAAACTGAGGCAGGGTAGAGCAGGCAGGTGCCATGCCCACATGCCCACCACACACAGTGAGTAGCGAGCAGAGATTCAGGTGCAGGCAATGCGGCTACAGAATGCACAGCTCTCACACTGTGCTGTTTCGCCTCTAACTAGGCACTGTCTTCATCTGACTGGAGTAGAGATGCAGGTGTCCACGGAAGATGCCTCATAGTTGAGTAGTCTGAGTGGCTATTCCTGTTTGCACTGTACAAGACAGGGCTGTGAGGATCCTTGGAGAACATGCTGGGAAAACCAGCACCCCAAGAAATGCACCATCTCATGGGTACAATGTACATGAATGCCTGCTGAAAGATCCCGCTAAAGAAATGGATGGTCTACCTACTAAGCAACAATGAGCTGCTCAGACTGTCAGAAATGTAAGACTGCAACCCAGCAAAGGACTCACTGATGACACCTGACTAGATCAAGTCAATTCCCAGGAAGATACAATCTTTTCAGAAGAAAGTCCTTAATCTGGTGCAGGAAGTGGACACCACTATGACATAGGAACACATATTAATAACCGACCCCATCTGAAATCCACACAGAAGCCTCTAATACGATGCTCACTTTACTGACCTAATGCTCAATTTCATCCCCATGAGTGGAATGGCCTTCTACAGGCAAAGGGACAGAAGCAAGCTTGAGGCCTTATTTATCAATGGATTGCCATTCTGAAAAACCCCAAGCCCAGGGACCTCTGCTGGCTAATGGGCAGTTCCCAGTAATCCTCTACTCCCTGCTGGTGCTCGGTTGTGGCAGACAGGCAGCCTGACCTTGGACCATGCTGCTTCCCCAAACATAGCCTGTTCCTACTGAGACACCCACAGAATCACGAGCTCCACAAAACATCATGCTGTGGGCCTTGAGAGGAAAACACAGCATATGGATTCAGATCTGCAAGAACAGTTGTGAGAGTGCCCACACAGGAGGCTTTCGTCCACCTCCAGGGCCAAGGTGGTGCATGATGCCATTAACTCCTGATCTAACAAGAAGTCAGATTGCACCCTGGCTGGGGAGTTCAGTTGATTAGAGCATTGTCCAGATATGCCAAGGTTGCAGGTTTGATCCCCAGTCAGGGCAGATCCAAGAATCAAACAATGAGTACATGAATAAGAGGAACAACAAATCCATGCTTCCTTCTCTTTCTCTCTCATCAATAAGTAAATGAAAAAATAAGTCATTGCTACAGAGTTGATGTTTGCCTTATTTTCTTCTAATTTTATTTGCGATAGGGAGAAGGGAAGGTGCCAGAAAGAGGAAAAAGCAGAGGAGGAGCAGATAGGTGTCTGTACAAGCCCATTCCTAACATCTTCTCTCAATTCAAACATAAAGGAGATTTCAAAGGCAAAATTAAGGAGAAAATGCAAAATATTAATCTCTCAATGTTTCAAAGCAAAAACCCTTGACCCCGATGGCTATATCTGCATGATTAGTTTCCTGCCAAAGTACAGTGGGAAGGGCACAGAGAGACCTGCATTGCAGCTTTATTTGTCATTTACTAGGTAATATCTTGGGAAAAGTATTTCTGAGTCTTATTTTACCCACCTGTAAATTGAACTCCTAATACCTTCTTCTATTATTATTATTATTATTAATTGATTTTAGAGAACCAAACCCGCAACCTTAGTATGTGGCCAACTCGGGATGAAACCGGTGACTTTTTGGTGTATAGTATGATGCTCAATCAATGAGCCACACTCTAATACCTTCTTAATAGAGTTCTGTAAGACATACATGTAAAGCACTGAGCCTGGGGACTGGGGTCCGGATTTGCTGAACTAATGGTTACTCATCTCATCTCTACCACAGCACAGTGGCAGTGCAGGAGTCTCCCCATACCACCAATCCCACACCACAAGTCCCCAGATGAATTGCTATTTCCCCCTACACTATCTCTATCCACAATCCCCAAATTATATTCTGTGAGTTCACTTCTGTACTTTCTTATCATCAACTCCACAGGCGAAGTGTTTTGGGACCAAAAGGATCCTAGGAATTTGGCCTAAAGAACAAAAGCCCATCAGCTCTCCGCACTGAACAGAAGGAGGCTTGACTTCTCCATCAATCAGCCTAATAGCAAGGGAAACGATCTCCACTGGGGTTCCCTGTGCTTGCGGATAAGCCAGGAAAGGGGTGTGTGGTGTGTGGGTGGGCAGGCAGACACCACGGTGAAGGATGCTAACGTGGTAGTGTTTTACACACCTGCCCTCATCTAGCCCACAGCCTCTACCTGAATTCTGAAAGCCAGTGGTCTTTACACACACACCCTCCTGCCCACCTCACCTCCTGCATCTGCTAAAAGCCTATCAGAGCCCCATGGCCAGCTCCATCACATCCAAACTGCTCTGTCAGGCTTTGAGGCCTTACCCTGATCTGGCCCATTTTCATCGTTTCCCACTTGATTCCTAAAGCCCCCCGCTTCCTATAACATCTGCCCTCCCTCTGAGTGTCCCCAGAGTTCCATACACTGCACATGCCTTGCCCCTGTGCCTCAGTCACTCTGACTTCTTTTCTGTAGTCCTCCACCTCCTCTCCCCAGAAGGGCCAAACCTGACCCCAGTCAAGGGTCAAGTTCCTGCCCCACTTCTTCCACGAACCCTGCAAAGGTGACAGCTCAGTGTCATGTCAAAGCACAGTCAGACAGGTCTGGGTTGAAGCCACAGCTCCCAGACCACCTGGTCACCATAAACAATTCACCTAACCTTCCCATCCTTGGACAATGACAATGACAGTCCTGCCTCATGTACTAGATTGGGGCCTAAATGAAATCATGCTTGTAAAGTCTCAGCACAGTGGCTGGTAAATGGCCAAACTTATATAGGAAATCCCATTGTTTTACCTGACTGGAATTTGTAAAATAGTTTTTGTTGTCTGCCTCAACTTTTAAGCCCTCAGAAACTGCAGCTATTTTAATTAGTATTTCCTGACTATTCCACATTTCTTTTGCAAATTCCTGTAGTGCCTATAGTCTGTCTCACATCATTCAGTGTTATGCATGATGGTTTTTCATCTTAGCTTTGTCTAATTGTAGGCTTACTTCCTTTGTTCACATCCAGGGAGAGAGAGGTGGGAGTAGATTCATGTCAACTGGATCATTTCTGTAGCTAGGAGCACAGTAGTTGTATAAGTCAGATTCTCTGAAATTCAGTGTGGATATCTAGAAATAGGGAAAATAGCACTTGTCCTACTTACCTCGTAACATTGTTGTAGGGGGTGCGATAAAGGACAGTGGTATATGTACAAGCATATTATCACTGCAAAGCACTGCACGTGCATAAAAAATCTGTATCTTATTTACAAGCATGGTGAAAATAATCTCCATGGAGTTTACTTGGAAAATTACCCTAAACACTGTCGGCTCAATGAGGCCTGTGATTGTAATAGTCAATTTCTTAATTCCTAATTGGACCCCTCTGGCTCCTGTGGCAGCAGCTGCCCAGCAGGGCCAGTGACACCCAGTGAGAAAGCCCCGAGCTGTGCTGGAGGTGGAAGTTGGTGGGCCCGCTGCCTAGCTGAGAACAGCTCATGGTGCCTTCCAAAGCAGAGGAGGCCCTGCGTGCACAGGCGCAGAGGTGGCAAAGCAGACACGGAAGCTCAGGGTGGAGTAAAAGGGGGTTGGCAGAGAAAAGGGAGGCTGGCAAATTGGGGACAGCCTTGCACGCCATGCGCAGGAGTCCAAATGCTATTTTGGCCAGGGGACCAATCTCCTCTTCTCCCTTCCCAACTGGTAAGAGTAGTTCCCTTCCTGCTATTTACTTTTGCTCAAGCAGAAATCTGAGAACAAGACACACAATTGTCACTCCCGAGTGTGGGACCATATGGGGGAAGGCCTTTGTCAACCATGCATTCATCACGTGTGGGGTCAGGAAAAATAAGGACCGAGGTGCTGTACAGCCAAGGTTTGGGAGTGATGACAGACTTCCATGGAAGCTGACTTCTGCCATATGTGCATAAGGGCTCCCCCAGTCTTAAATCTACACCACCTCTAAAGGGTGAAATGGCAGATGACTTCCTTTCTGCCTTTCAAGTGCCTTCTAATATTTAGCTCCTTCCTGATCTTATCTCAAAATAATATATCCTAAACATACCGATGAATTAAGTTTCTATCAACCACGTGTCAGCACACAGAGAGCGCTATATGTTAACTGGAACTGCACAAGGTGCAGTGAAGAAAGCATGGCTTGAAATCACCCCAAAGGGGTTGTGGTCTATCTGCCCAGGCTGAGCAACCACGGCATAGGATGGTGAGATTTGCGTTTGCGGGAAGGGCTGCAGTCAGAGGAGCAGCAGCATTGTGGAGAGGAGACTTGGCTCACATGGAAATGCATTTCTAATGATGAGCTGGTGTGTATGCATATGTGGATATGTGATGGCACACTCTAGAAAAAGAACCAGCACCTTTATTTTCTCCATGGCAACCCTGACCCATATTTGCTCAAATAAATGTTCCACATTGACTGGCTCACCTGGCAGAACAGACCCATGTGCCAGTCCTGGACTGACCAACAAGACCTCGAGGGTGAAAACCACAAGGCATTTTGAAGAAAGTATGCTTTCCTCCTTATTGTTCACTCTGACAAGCATTTCCTCCTGTATTCTAGGTATGTAGTGTGGATTGAAGATGAAGATGAGAAAAGGGGTTCAGAATGAGGGAGAGGCATTTTATAGGTTATTAGGATGTGGGCCCTCCAGGCCCTGGCTCACTGTGCTGACAGTGTAGGCAACATGGCTGCTACTCTTACAGATAAGTAAGAACTGACATTTTACTAAAAGAAGAGTATAACTAGCAGTTTCAGTAAGAAATCTATTTCCTAAGAAGCCACAGACATTGGATGATTCTCTAACTCACTATTTCTTGACTGGCCACATGAATATTATGCTACCACATGTAACAGAATCAAGGAATTACATCCTGAGTAACGATTCTCATCTTCTTTTGGAAAGCCATAACATCCAGTAGAAAGAGCATGGACTTAAAAGCCAGAAATTCTAGATTTACACCCTCTGTCTTTGCCACTCACTGGCTATGTGACCTTGGGCAAGACATTACATTTCTATGACCATAATGACCCCCTTAGCTGTAAAACAAAGGTACTAATTTTCTAGTGGCAGGGAGAATAAAAACAACATGTGAAAGCATTTTGCAGCTGCCAAATGTAAGACAAATGTTGGATGTTACTAAGCCAGAAAGCAAAAGCAATGTCAAAACAAAGTTAATGAAAGTGTCCCCATCTACCCTTATGGAGGACTCACCATCAGGTTTCTGCTAAAGCAAGAAGAGAACATACGTAGCGCCAAGAGAACACACTACAGATTAGATGCCGAACGTCACTGTGTGGATTGTTCAGTTATGAACTCATGGTTTCATCACCATGTAGGAGAATGAGGGGGTGGCTGCTTCTCCGTTATCTGCTATACTTATTAAGGATGATTTTAAGCTTGGAAAACAGATGAATAATTCCCATGAAGGTATTTTTCTTCTTATGACTGTTTTTTAAAATGTCTTTGTGACTAAGTGGCCCTAAGTTGAATAAATTATGAATAATGCTCAAATGGAATGACTATTGATAACCATTACCTAGCACATATTAATAATTATTTTTAAACCACACCCCACTTTTAACAATAGTTTTAATTCTAAAATCAAATGTTGACATACTGTAGGTTCTGTAAAAGAATTCCGTAATTCTTTTACATATCCTCAGTTTCTGACTGCTTTAAAGTGTAAAACACCATGAGTCAAAGGCAAGCAAAAGTAAAAATATGACCCCCTCTTATTTGCATCTGATGGTAATTTATAGACTATATATATGATCAGTCTCCGTAGGTGGTGTTTGGTTTGCTGTACAGTAATTATATTCAGTTTTGAAATTTTAGTGTTTGCTTATTTTAGGTACTTGGTCTGCAATTAAGGCACCCTACCATTAGGTGGCAGTGGTGTCACAACCATGCTATACTCAAGTTTATGTATTCAATAGATTATTTCTTAGCTAGGAAGGAGTGTTTATTTCTCTTCTTTATTTAAAAAAAAGAAAGAAAAAAACCACATTTAAACAGTATTTTTAAAGTGACTTGATATAAAGTAACATAAATTTTATAAACTTTACTATAATCATTTATTCTAAATTTCTCAGTCCCCACTTAATATAATTACTCACCCAGCCCCCAGAACTAAATGCAGAGTTCATTTCAAACTCACTAAGAACCCTGAGCTTGGATTCTTGACACCCTTTTAGCATTTGAACTTCAAGTCCATTGTTTCAACAGACCTGTTGACACGGCTGTGTCCTATAACCGCAAGAACTCTGTTTTCTTACGAAGCTCTTTGAGACTACTAGAGGGGAAGACTTGATTTGCTTTGGGATTCCTAGGTCAACTAGAACCGTAGTCAGCAAACTGCGGTTCACGATCCACATGTGGCTCTTTGGCCCCTTGAATGTAGCTCTTCCACAAAATACCACAGTCTGGGCGAGTCTATTTTGAAGTGGCGTTAGAAGTTTAATTTTTAAAAGTTTGGCTCTCAAAAGAAATTCCAATCGTACTACTGATATTTGGCTCTGTTGACTAATGAGTTTGCCAACCATTGAGCTAGAAGACCCTTTATAATTGACTGTTCCATTTTTCAAGCAGAAGGAAAAAAGTTACAGGCAGGTACGAGCACCCATGGGCAGCAGACACCACGAATACATTTACTACATGGATGAAAGTATGTTCTGCTCTTTCTTAGGGAACAAACATTCCTCCTGCCCAGGGGAATCTTAAGATGTTGGCTCATTTAAATATAATCTCTCGTCAGTTCCCTTAGTAACCACGCTAACTCAGGGTCAGATACAAACTGTCTCACAACTGGTTTTTATAAAGGAGCTTTTATCTTTTATCACAGAACATTGCATCTTGCAAACAGCATTTGTTCAGATAGCTGGGCAGAGTTTTAAACTCTGATCTGGAGGGTACCATCACTAGAAGCAATCATGGGCAAGGCCCTGATACGGGGCCTTTGGCCCATAGTGGCACCCTCTTCAGTCTCTGGAAAGGATCACATGTTCATCTTCCAGCTCCTCTTCAGAAGTCAAACGATAGTGCTGCATTTAATCTTTTTTTTACACTTTCAGGGTGTTTGCTTTTTCCAAATTGAGATTCTTCTGGAAAGATTTTTCAAGATAAGGGGAGGAAGGAGGCCTTAAAATGACTCATTCTGTAAGCATGAGTTAAGCCTACTTTAAGCTTTAAAAATGTTCCCTCATAATCACCACTGTTTTATACACCAAACTAAGAACACAGAACTAAGGGATTTTGGAGTCCGAATGGACGTTCTAAGGCGCCCTTGCACCCAGGTCCCTATCGATCAGGCGTCCTTTCAGTGGCTCAGGCTGATGCTGCCAGACTTCACCCTGCAGGGCACACCCTCCTCCACAGGGCAGGGAATTCTACTGAGGGGCAGCTCCATTTGCTTGGGAATCCCAGCTGATGGGCTAACACTTGCCTCACTGGACTTTCATCCTAAGACCTCACCTGTCCCCTGCAGTGAGTGAGCACCACAGCGCTCCTTCTCATTGCCACCGGCAGCCCAACAGCATCTTGAGTGCAGCCTTCACCCCTCACGGCAATGTTTTCTTCTAGGCTCCACAGAACCTTTTTCTTAATCCTTCCTCACAGAGCCCCACTCATCTTGGTTCCCTTCTTCCCCATGGGCTGTGGTGCCAGGGCACCACAGGTGACTCTAGACTGGGTACCATGCTCCGGTGTGTGGGAGCACAGGGAGGCCTGTCCAGTGCCAGACACAGAACAGCAGGTTCAACTAAAAGGAGCTCTAGCAGGTATCCAGGTTCCAACCTGCCTCGGCTTTGATGCTTCAGGTGGGACTTACCCACACCTCTGCGCCTTGGTGGGCTAGCCTCTATAATGACAACAGTGACTTCATAGGATTACCATTAATAATCAAAATTACACCATATCAGATGGTTAACTACAATGCTAACTGAGACACAACAAAATCAGAAGAGTTCGGGTAAGTCAAAAGCAGCTTTCACAGGTAAAATATTGCAAAACTGAGTCCATTGATCAACACAATCAATTAAGCTCTGTCATCTCGTCGATCCATTCATTAAGTGAGCACAAGTTGAGTGCATACGAACGGTGCTCATGACAGAAACCATGAGTAACACGCCTTGACTACAGGAGACTCCCAGGAAGGACAGTGGTTCTAGCAGTGAAGGCTGCTAGTGGGGCAGCTTGTTAGAGCTATATGCAGGCAGGGGCTGTGGAGCACAGAAGTGGCCCCTGGCTCTAGCCAGTGTTGGGAGAAGGCTTCCAGAAGGAGATGCCACCATCAGGCCCAAATTTAACCACCTCTGCAACTGCAGTTCCAATCTCTGACACTCATATCCAACTCAGGCTGAGCAGCAGCTCCCTGGCCCCCAGAATGTTTGAATCCATAAGCGGGTGAAGCCTTCCCATGTCCCCACCATCGACTCAAGGAGAATTCCAAAGAAGGCTGCACCAGGCTGGGCTCAAAGGTCACCCAGTTCCCTACCCAGCCCCAGACAGGTACAAGCAATTGCTTCTGTCTTCTCGGCTCATGCCCACCGCACAGGATGCCAAGCGGTAGGCAGGTGGCTTTGATATAAATTTAGAGCCCTTTGCTTCCTCTGCCCACTCATAACTTCACACTTTTCCCCAAGCTGTCTTCGCCTAGAACAGCTTCCCTAAAAGAAACAAAACGTCTTCTCTTTTTCTCTTAAAAAATAAAATCTCCTTTGAACCCATCTGCTCTGGAAAGCTCTCTAAGTTCAGGGCTGATCTTTGACAAGGCCAACATTCCAGGTCCATGGAGTCCCCCAAACCCTTCAGAAACCTCCTCTCTCATGTCATCCTGAAGCAATGGGGAGATAGGACATGGGAGGTTGCTGCAGTGAGATGCTAAGAACTAACCAAGTTACCCATAATGACTAGTCAGAGCAGGGAGGAGGAAGTGACTGGAGGGATACCTGGAAGCCAGGAGGTTCTTCCGTTTCCTAACCTGTGACTTTGGCCAGGCATCCCACCTTCACTTATCTTAGCTTTCTCTTCTGAGCAACCAGGGAGCCCGGCTCTGTCCCTGAGCGGGGACCTCTGCTCCAGCTGGGAGCCCCGTCTTCTTCTCTCTAAAGCTGGGCAAGTAAAAAGTCAGTGTCCTCAGTCTGTAAGCAGTTGCTGCTGTGGTAGGTACAATTCAATGCTATTTTGGTGAAAAAATCAGGTAAAAATGCTGAAAAATGAACTCTCCCTCAAATGCCAGTCCCCCTCCCCAAGTTCTTTTTTTATGCCCATTTGGTATTTGTTTTTAATTCTGGCTGATTGTCAATTTTAAATCCTGATGCATAGGGTGGCTTGCTATTCCGGAGGTGTTATTTTAAGATGAAACAATGTAAATTCTGACTTTGGATGGCAGATGGCTGGCAGTTCGCTGTTTGGCAAACCAACTGGTATGGTATGTTGGAAATTCAGAGCAGCAGGTATGCAGTTCAATTTGAAACCACCACAGATGCTCGGAGGGAGTGGGGGAGGGGCACAAGCTGGTCAGGAAATTAAGAACAGTACTCTGAGCTCAGAGGGGGGAAAAGGATGATAATTAGCTGAAAGTTTGCTTCTTCCAGTCTCTACTTTTTATTTTTTTCCCCTTTCTTTTTTTATTTTTTATTATTTCTGGCTGCTTCTTAGAAAACCAGGAAGGTCCTTAGAAGTCAGCCCAAGGAAAAGCTTCTAATTTTGTTCCAAAGCTGTTTGGCAAAGCTCAGCCTCAATAAGGAGAATCAAAGGTGAAGAAGAAGCAGATAAAGAGAGGCTGAAACACGCCCTCCAACAGAGAGGCACCAAGAACAACGTTACCTAAGGAGCCTACTCCTGAGCTGATTTTTAAGATGGGCTCAATGAATGGTATTTCAGGAAGGAAGGATTGGCCATTTAGGAAAGACCTATATACATGAAATCCACACCTCTGGTGTTTCTACATCCGGGGAATTATGGGCGGGTGGATGACTGCTGGGTCTCCATTGGCAGAGGGACTGAGCTCTGCCGGGACTCACCCATCAGTGAAGGTCTAATCAAAGTCAGTGCAGACACAGTATCCTTTTTAGAGAAGGTCACTCAGGCTGCAAACCTCGAGTTGTCAGCCTTCTGTCAAGTGGAGTGTCAGAACAGGTCATTAGAACAAGAACTCTTGATTTGTGTGTGTGAAAATTGAGCCATTTCTCCTTTCCTCCAAGTTCCTATGATGGCTGAAAGGCAAGAGGGACGTATTACCTGTTAAGTGCCCTACAATTTTCTTCCCAGGGACTGGAAGTAAAGAGCAGACTGGCAAAAGAGCTTGAATGGAAACTCACCAGTATCCCTCCCACTGCTCTTGCGTTGAGGGTCCTCTGGTACATCCAGGGCCCGAGGCACTGGCTTTGATGGCTCTGAACCCCCACTCTGGGTATTCGTGGATGGCAAGCTAACTAAAGTCAGAGCACCACAGTCCTAAAGGCTTTGAATAACTCAGATGGGCGGGGACAATCCCAGTCACTGTATTGCAATCAGGGGTTTTGGCTAGGACAACAAGCCTATTAAAATTTCATTTCATACATTAATTGCTCACCTGGACCTTCTGTGATATGCAGAGGGTCGCTGGGTTTTAGATACAAGCCTGTGTGCATATCACTTCCTCAGCAGAGCATTGCCAGGACAAAGTCTGGAGGAAGTGAGTCCTTCTCTCTGCTTCCCTCCCACACACTCAATTGAGTGTGTGTGTGTGTGTGTGTGTGTGTGTGTGTGTTTTCTTTCTGTAAATGGGTAGCATCTACAGGGTCTCATTCTAGGCATTGGAGGACTCTAAGATGAATCAGATATGATCCTGCCCTAAAGAACTCTCCAGTCTAAGGGGAATAATGATGTGTGAATATACATAATCACAGATGGAAGGGCCTGGAGGAGAGAGACAGATGAAGAACAAAGGGAGCCCCAAGTTCCTGGTTTCCTGAGGAGACCCACTGCTCCCCTTTGGATAGGAGGTCCTGGCATGTGTCGTCTGACAGACTCCTCTCATGTGCCCTAGAGGTCAAGGAGCGGGAGCAAAGTGTCTCAATCCATTCCCTTCATCCTATGGCCCAGAGAAAAAAGCAAGACTTGGCCAGGTTCCTTCACAGTTTCCCTGAGAACCTGGTTCAAAACCCCAAGAAGGGGCTAGATCAAAATAGACCCCCAGCTTGAAAGTAAATCAGGAACTGCCATAATTCAAGTACAGAATAATCTGAAAGACAAAGACATCTAAGGAAGAAGGATAGGAAGATGGACATTTCTGGGAGAAATGTGCCTGTGAAATCACCAACCACCAAATGTGAACCACACAGTGAAGGAGGCTGGCGAGGGTCCCTGAATACATTTCTTGTGAGTGCTCTTAACACCAAATGGATCAAAATAAAATTTTTTCCCGAGATGCCACAAAAACAGCATGTCCTTCTGTTGTTCCAAAACTGACATTTAAGCAGCAATGAAGCTGAGTTTACTGAGGGGAGAGAGGCAGTGGCAAGGACAGAACAAAGGAGTTGGGGGCTAGGCGGAGTGGGGTATATCAAGGACAGCATAAGTTGGTGGCAGAAACTGCGTTTAAATACTGACAAGGAGGGAAAAGGAAGAGTTAGAAGGCCAGGAGAGAAATCAGGACCAGCCTGTGTGAGCTTGACTTTCCTCTCTCTCAAGCAACATTTTGCAAAGGGGTCTTCACCTGAGACACCCTCTCCTTGGGAGACCATGGTGAGGGGTCAGAAGGGGCTTCTCTGAGGATGCTGGGCTCAAAAGGACCTGCCAGGCAATAGAAGTCATATCTATGAGCCCATCCTATATAATAAAAAGGTAATATGCAAATTGACCCCGATAACCAGGAATGACCGGTTGCTATGATGCGCACTGACCACCAGGGAGCTGTTAAACACAGGAGCTGCTCCCTGGTGGTCAGTGCATTTCTACAGGGAGAGCGCTGCTTAGCCAGAAACCAGCTCATGGCTGGCCAGCGCAGCAGGAGTGGCGGGAGCCTCTCCACGTCCATGGCAGCACTGAGGATATCCGACTAATAGCTTAGGACTGCTCCCCATGGGCCATTAGTCAGACATCCTAGCAGGGGTCCCAGACTGTGAGAGGGTGCAGGCTGGGCTGAGGGTGCAGGCCCCGCTGAGTGCACAAATTTTCATGTACCAGGCCTCTAGTCACAAATAAAAAGAGAAGAAGGATAAAGCATGGAAAACTCAGAAATGGAAATGGAGCCAAGAGATGTCACAATGATTCCTCCCCATTGCACCACCGACGTTGTTAAAGATGCATAGCCACCTTCATGGCTTGGGTTTCTCTACTTCTGGTATCACTGTGAGTGGGTATTTATGATTGGTTTTGGTGGCTGGAAATAAATTTATATGTAGAAACATGCGTAAGGGTATAGGAGGAGAATGGAATGAAGTTCCTGCCCCACCTATGGGAACAGGGAGCCTGAGAATAAATATTACAAAGTTTTGCAAGAGGTCACATTTTCATTGGCAGGAGGGCTCCCAATTAATGGCAATTATTTTGGGGACATTACATTGTGCCAGGCACCAAGGGCTTTATATATATAAATTATATATATATAGTTTCATTAATCCAGCAGCAACAAAGCCAGACACAGCTTCTTTTATACCCCTTTACAGATAAGAAAACTAAGGCTAAGGGAGATTAATTAGCTTGTTGAGTTCTCACAGCAAGTTAGAGCAAAGCTAGATGGGAACCCTAGGCTTTCCCTCCCAGTGTAAGATTCTTTCTCTGTTTCCTATAAAAAGAGTCAAACACAATGAAACAATGATACAGGAGATGAGGAAGAGCAAAACCACACATCTTACGTGAAGGAAACTATTTTTCCTTTCCAGGAAATGAAGGAAAGAATGGGGAAGACGGGGGGTGGGGATGGGGAGACAAAAGAGAGAAAAGGAAATAACAGATTTGCCTTGATGGATGACAGAGTGAAGTTGAAATTTTAAGACAGACAAATTAGGGAGACATTTTTCACATTAAAAAAGGGTATTCACTTAACAAAATAATTTCCTTAAGAGTTACAGTGTGTAGATGGCTTCCCAAGTATATTTAATCTAGGAGCTGAGTAAAAACCTTCTCATGTAACTTTTGAGGAAGGCAGGCGGTGTCCTAAGAAGATCGGACACAACATTGAGTCCTCAAACATTCCCTGTGTGTCTAGTTTTCCAGTAGTAGCTTTTATTTGCACTCAGAGTCTACTGTCTTCAGAAATCTTAATTCAATAAAAAACTAGGTTTACATGAGCCCCCAAATCCAGGACATAATTGGCTTCTAGTGATGGGAAAGTCCAAGGCAAAGTTACCTATTTCATAGATGCACCTACAGCCACAACCACCAAACTGGAGTTACGGCCTAAAAAGCTGAAAGAAACGACTTAGAACTACAAGTCCCAAGTACAAGTCTCTCAAAAAGGGTAATAACTTTAGAAACAGACCCCAGAGCCTTTTGGCCAAGGCAAAAACACAGCCTTATTAATGACGCCTAAGAGCTAAGGCACTCACCAATCTGGGCTAAATCTTCCCCCAATACATTGTGTTTCAAAGGCCTGTTATCTCAGAAAAGGTCGCACTAAGTGGCTCTTATAATTATGTCTCCAAGAAGCAATACTCTTCTCCTTATTAAATGTTTCAGTGGGTGGCCCTGTGGAAGGCGGCAGGAACTTGACCCCGGAGCCATTGAACCTTGCAGGACAAAGGAAGAGGCCACTGAGGAGTTTTCCAACTCTATTAGCCAGGGTGAGGCTGTTTATTGGGTTGAAAACAGCTTTAATTAGGGGCCTAAGCTGAGAAGCAGATAAGTTATTGCTATATTAAGTGCTTTAATAGACAAAGGCACTGGGAGTCACAGCTTGCCCAACTACTTTCCATCCTGGTCTTGGTTCAAAGTGGCAGGCTGTGACCTCCAAAAGCCAACTCAACATTTGCAACTTATCTCCAAATAACAGGCAGCGGAGAGGCACTCTCCTCCCACCAGAGGGTGAACTCCTCCCACACCAGGACGCCTGTACCCTGGCATCCCAATGACAGAAGTCTCTTTGGAAATAGGATTCAGTACAAAAAGCGTTCTTTGTGGGCTGGAGTTCAACTCCAGAGGTAAATAGTTTCATTTCACTCCCCAAACATTGACTCAATCTGTGTTACACAGGACAACGTATGAAATTCTGGTGGAGATTCAATAGTGAGTCCTGTCTCCCATCAGCTTAAATTCCTGATGGAAGAGGGTGGTGCTACAGTGACCGCTTCCCAATGCTTCACAGAAAAAATAAATACAGAGAAATTAAATGCAAAATCAAAAACACACAGACAATGCTTATGATGAACCTAGATGACAAAGTTTCCCTGTGAACCCCAAAATACAAGTGAATGGGCGAATCCACCAATAGCCACAAGCTGTGTGTATTACTGGCATCTGCAGTGAAGAAAGCACACGGAGGCAAGAGGGCATTGATTGATCTGCTGTGCAATGGGGTTTCCTGGGAAATACAGATGGCCAAACTGAGAACAACAGCTGAAACCAGGAGCCATTTTGCTAGAAAAACATAAGGACTTGATTAGAAGGTCCTAATGCAGAGCTGGAGCTGCATGGTTCTATCCACTCGTAGTACACCTTTCCAAGTATCCACTGCAGGGGCAGAATCAAAATTGAGCAGATAGAAATTACAGAGATAAAAAACTGATATGGTCCAGATAAAAGAAAAAGGAGGGGAACAAAAACAGGAAATACCAGAAAGAAGGCTGCCATAGTTTTCTAACACTATGTGAAACAACAACACAGGCTGGAGCACTGTGAAGTTAAAAAAAGCTAAATAGACCAATCCTCCTCCAAAAATGTTTAAAAAGTAAATTCACATAAAAAGTCACATTTTGCACAAGACTCCTCCATCTGAGACCATCTTCCTCCTAGGGAGGTTTGGTAGGGTAATTAGAAGAAGGGTCTCTCTGCAGCGATGTGCATATATAGATAAAATCTCATACAAAGTGTGTATACCCCCCCACATACACATTTGTGTGTATATATGTATACATACATACATAGATTTTTTGTCCCAAAAAATGTATACACACTTTAACAGTTGATTCTATTACATTTTTGAAAATGAAATGTATTTTAATAAATACTGCCTTTATAATTATTCAAAGTATGCCTACATTTTGGGGGATTATATATATTGCAGAATAGCATTCCTAATGATCCTGAAGGCATGTCAGAAAAATAAACTCAGAAAATGTAAAAATTGTAGCATACTATTTCAAAATAAAGCTAAGATCCTGAAAAATGATACAAAATTTGAAATGGCATTAACAAATAATTTAAGAAATGAAGACTAAACTAAAAGGAACACAAATACTAATACATAAAACAAATGATGCCTTAAGGAGTAAAATGGCTAAACCTTAAAAATTTTTTTAAATAAAAATAAATGATACCTGATCTGGTGGCTCAATTTGTTGGAGCATCATCCCATATACCAGAGGGTTGTGGGTTCAATTCCTGATCAGGGCACATGCCTAGGTTGCAGGTTTGAAGGGTGTGTATGAGAGGCAACTGATCAAGATATCTCTCTCTCTCTCTCTCTCAGCAATGAAAACATCCTCAGGTGAGGATTAAAAACAAAGACAAAAGAAAAATGAGGAAAAAGATTTTAAGAAAAGGTCTCAAGAAAGGGACAAATATTGAAGATAGGAAAAGAAAATTCAATCAGAGGAATACTTGGAACTATTAACTCAGAAAAATCAATGTCAAGACATAATCTAGTAAAATTACTGGACTTTAAAGATAAATAAAATACATAACATAAAAGGAAAGAAAATTAGATTATGCCATGCTTTCTGACAACAATATTTTATGCTAAAAGAAACTGAACTATTTTATTTTCAATGCTCATTTACAATATTAAAAACAAGTGTGAGCTCAGAATTTGATTTCCAGCAAAACTGACTTCATATATAAAAAGCACAAACTATTGCAATATGTAAGAATTCAGAGAATATTGCTTCCATGAGATGAAACCTTACTAAGGAATCTACTAGAGAATCAGCTTCAGACAACCAAAATGATAAAATTGGCATTAGCATAAAGATAATGAATATTAAATATATGGCTACCTGGAGAACTAAAAGTAAACAAGAGGTAAAAGGGAAAGATCCCGGTATGTATTGGCTATAGGATCTGTTAACACAAATCCTACCTAATAAAAGAGTAATATGCAAATAGACTCTATCTCCTCTATACCCACAAGCCACGCCCACCAGCCAATCAGAGCAAGCATGCAAATTAACACAATCAAGATGGCTATGGCCACAGAGAGAGCAGAAGGGAGGCTTGTGTTGCCCCTGGTAATGGAGGAAGCCAAGCACCCGGGCCTCCACTTAAGGTAACAAAGTTTCAATGGCTGTGCAGCAGAAGGCTTGACTCTGCTCCAAACTACAAAGTTTCAATTGTAGAAGATAAATAAATCCCAGATACCAGGGCCTCTGCTTAGGTCGTCAGGGGGCGTGGTCAGCCTACAAACCACCACAGACCCCTCACCCAGGCTACCCCACACCCCAAGGGAACACCCACCCTGATCCAGGACACCCTTCAGGGCAAACCAGCTGGCCTCCACCCATGCACCAGGCCTCTATACTATCTAATAAAAAAGTAATATGCAGATTGACCATCACTCTAACACAAAAGATGACTGCCCCCATGTGGTCAAAAGATCTTGCCTCCATGTGGACACAAGATAGCCAGCAGGGGAGGGCAGTTGGTAGAAATCAGGCCTGCAAGGGAAGGCAGTTAGGGGTGACCAGGCCCACAGGGGAGGACAGTTAGGGGCAAACAGGTTGGCAGGGAGCAGTTAGGCATCAATCAGGATGTCAGGGGAGTGGTTAGGGGGTGATCAGGCTGGCAGGCAGAAACAGTTAGGGGCAATCAGAAAGACAGTCAGGCAAGCAGTTGGGAGCCGGCAATCCTGGATTGTGAGAGGGATGTCCAACTGCCCATTTAGGCCTGATCTTATGGGCAGTTGTTCATTCCTCAAGGGGTCCCAGATTAGAGAGGGAGCAGGCTGGGATGAAGGACACCCCCCCATGCCTGAATTTCATGCACCGGGCCTCTATACTAATAGAAGCCTAGATGGCCCTTGCGTGTGACATTTGTCACAGATGGCCACCACAAGATGGCCACATGCACAGTGGAGGCAGGGCCCAGTGGCTGCTCCATGTGGTGAGACCTGGGGGACCTGTGGCTCCATGCAACACAGAGGAGACTGGTCCCGGCGTCTCTACTGCCTCATGTGGAGGAGGTGCATCACAGCAGGAGAGGGAAATTGTGGGCTATCAGGCTGGCAAGGGAGGGCAGTTGAGATGATCGGGCCAGCAGGGAAGGGCTACTGGGG
Organism: Lasiurus cinereus; assembly: GCA_011751065.1. Classification (NCBI taxonomy): domain Eukaryota; kingdom Metazoa; phylum Chordata; class Mammalia; order Chiroptera; family Vespertilionidae; genus Lasiurus; species Lasiurus cinereus. The sequence continues at coordinate 16,277,019 of JAAGEH010000014.1, forward strand.
GCAATTGGGCCAGTAGGAGAGTGGTTAAGGAGCGATCAGGCTGTGCAGGCAGAAGTGGTTAGGGACAATCAGGCAGGCAGGCAGATGAGCAGTTAGGAGCCAGGAGTTCCAAATTATAAGATGGATGTCTGACTGCCAGTTTAGGCCTGATCCCAGCAGGCCAGGCCAAGGGACCCGTGCACTGGTCCTCTAGTATAATATAATAATAAAAACTGGTGTAGGGAAGAGAATATAGAGATTTAAAAAAAAAAGTAAACTGCTTAGTAATCATAATTGATAGTGGTAGTGTTATTATTGTTATTATTGTTATTCTGAGATGTTGGGAATAATTATGGGATATTCTGAATCTAATTCAGTGTTCTTAAGAACCAGGATTCTTGGTTTGATATAAAGGAGATACAAATGCAATATAAAGTTGTTAAGTAAAAATTCTATAGTTTTGAATTTGAGTTGAAATAGTTTGAACTCACAAAGTATTTGATCACACATATCTCCCCTTCCACACACACATACTACACATGTGTACCCTATGTCTGCTGAAAAGCTTATTCCAACCTAGTAGGAATAAGCATCTATAGCATCCAGATTGTGTTCTTAAAATGCATTTTCCCAATAAAAGAAACTAGGCTTCTTGGAGAAATGGTTGATTCCAGGTCTGGGGCCGGAAATGCACAAAAGAGCCTAGAGTGTCTTCATATACCAGATATTGAAGTAAATCAGAAACCTTCTTAAGTCATATCAAAGGACTCAGGAGCCAATTAAAGAAGCTCCAACAGGCAATAGATGGAAAACCATCATATATGTGTAAATCTATGAGTTCATAGTACTATTTAAAATAACTAATTGATTGCATTTTAAACATGACTTCTAATTTATTATCTTGCAAGCTGGGTATATGAATACATTAAACATTTTTTCTGACCTTCCTATAAAAACTGCACCACTGGGTAACCACATGGTAGATGGGTGGAAGCCTCCCCTTTAAAAAAATATCCCATCTAATAAATGACAACAATATTATAGAGTTAGAATTATACATTTTGCAGCCCTAGTGAAATGGTGGATCTAGACATTGAGCATTACTGAATATTAACAAGAAAATGTAAAAATCACATTATATGTGCTTCCTAATGAAAAACACCACTACCTTGCCAGGGAGATGAACCCTGAGTCTGGCCAAGCCTCTGGATGCAGCTGCCAATGTGCAAAACATACAAAAAGACAGGGGGAAATGTTGAATGGCATTGCAAGCATATAGGCTTGTAGGATTCTCTGGATTAAAAATGCCTGGGTCCTTCCACAGAAAAAGTGCAAGGCAAAGAAAAGGATGGAGAAGATGTTGCAGCTTCTAAATATATTTTTATTGATTTCAGAGAGAAAGGAAGAGGAAGAGAGAGATAGAAACATCAATGATGAAAGAGAATCATCGGTTGGCTGCCTCATGCACACCCCCTACTGGGGATCAAGCCTCAACCCGGGCATATATATGCCTTTGACTGGAACCGGGGGCCCTTCAGTCTGCAGGCCAATGCTCTATCCACTGAGCAAACCAACTAGAGTGGATGCAGCAGCTTTTAAAATATATTTCAAAGACATTCTATATTCAGCAAATCCCCTTCTGAGAACTTATTCTGGGGAAATATTAATGGTTACATGAAAATATTTTGCCATAAGTATGCTCAAAATAGTGGTATTTATGATCACGAATTATCAGAAACAAACCCATGTCAAACAATAGAGGTTAGTTAAATAAATTATAATATGTCCAACCAGTGGACATGATGTAGTGAAAAAAATAACATGTCATGGCATGAAAGATATTCATGAAATATTGGTCAGTGAAAAGATATATTACAAAACAATGTATGGGAGGATAAATGATGAAAAGAGACATAATTTGGCGTGGTGAACTTATAAGACAATATACAGATGTTTTATTATAGAATTGTACATCTTACACCTATGTAATTTTATTAACCAACTAAAATTAGGTGCACGAATTTGTGCATGGGTGGGGTCTCTCGGCCTGGCTGGCGATTGGGGTCATTTGAGGCCAGCCAGGGGAAGAGACTGTGGGAGGTTGGCTGTAGGAGCACACTGACCACCAAGAGGCCATTCCTGCATTGAGCATCTGCCCCCTAGTGGTCAACCAGTTGTTCAGTCGACTGGTTGTAACGGTCACTCAGGTTTTTATGAGAGGCCCAGTCCACAAAATTTGTGCACAAGAGTGGGGTGATGTCCTTTAGCCCAGCCTGCTCCCTGTCCAATGTGGGACCCCTAGAGAGAAGGGGGGGGTGTCTTTCAGCTCACCGTGCTCACTCTCCAATCTGGGACCCCTAGAGGGATGTCCGACTGCCTGTTTAGGCCCGATACAAATAGGATCAGGCCTAAACGGGCAGTCGGACATCCCGCTCACAATACAGGACTGCTGGCTCCCAACTGCTTGCCTGCCTGTCTTCCTGATTTCCCCTAACCACTTCTGCTTGCCAGCCTGATCACTGCCTAACCACTCCCCTGCCACCTTGATCACCCCCAACTGCCTTCCCTTGCAGGCCTGGTCCCTGCCAACTGCCCTCCCCTGCTGGCTATCTTGTGGTGGCCATCTTGTGTCCACATGGGGGCAGTCATCTTATGTGTTGGAGTGATAGTCAATCTGCATATTACTCTTTTATTAGATAGGACAGAGGCCTGGTGCATGGGTGGGGGCCAGCTGGTTTGCCCTGAAGGGTGTCCTGGATCAGGGTGGGTGTTCCCTTGGGGTGTGAGGTGGCCTAGGTGAGGGGCCTGTGGTGGTTTGCAGGCCAGCCACACCCCCTGGCGACCCAAGCAGAGGCCCTGGTATCTGGGATTTATTTATCTTCTACAACTGAAACCTTATTCTGCTTGCTCCAGGGCAGCAGCCATTGAAACTTTGTTGCCTCAAGCGGAAGCCTCAGTGTGCAGAAAGCTTGGCTTCCTCCATCACCTGGGGCAACCCAAGCCTTCCTCTTGCTCTCTCTGTGGCCATAGTCATTTTGGTTGGGTTAACTTGCATACTCACTCTGATTGGCTGGTGGGCGTGGCTTGTGGGTATAGAGGAGTTATGGTCAATTTGCATATTACTCTTTTATTAGATAGGGTGTCATGCCAATAAATGCAATTTAAAAACACAGGATGTACACTGAGATTCTATTGTTTAAATTACTTATTCCTACAGAGAATGGATTGAAGTATACTATTACAACATGCTTAACAATCTGATTAATAATGGTAATTTTTATTCTCTTCCTTTTGCTTATCTGTATTTTCCACAATAAGTATACATTTGATGCATAACACAAAACAAAATTCTCTCCCTCCAGAAAACTCCTTAAAAACTCATCTGATTCTCTCACATATTCTCACTGTGTGTTCTCAAAGTGGTGACCTCCAGTTGGATCTTGCAAACAACATGGATTCTACCAACTAAGAGATAAAGTCCAAAGCAAATGTATTATAATTAATGTCTTAACCAGACCTTCAGTGAGCTAGTTTCCCTGCATAATAAAAGATGAGCTTTCCTAATTACAAGAAAATGTTTATTCGGGGCTTCAAAAACCCCCAATAAATTTAAATGGCAGTGGTAACCAAAGATATGAAAGACAAATTAAAGTGTTTTTTTATATTTACCATATCAGCGAACATTAAAAACGATGATAGCACCTGGGGCTGGTAAAGTAGTAAAAGATACATTGCAATGAAGTGCACTGAATAACTCACACTTTTAAATGTTAACCCACTGAAAACAGAAAAAAGAATTACTTTTAGCTTTCTTCATAGCACTTGAGCAAATTTTCTCTACATTCATTATCCTGCTTTCTGTTTAAACAAAGTGTTTGCACCCATCTTTCAAGTCTTTTACTTCATTGTTTTTCTTAATTTTAGAAATACAAAGTTTACCAAGACACATTACAAAACCTGGGAAAAGAGCTATTTATTCCTATTTATTAGCATCTATGTAGAATTAAAAAGAACTTCCCAAATAGAAGTATGCCATGTGCGTGGCATCTTGGAACATAGCGGGATGAGCACCGAGCAGGTGCAGAGACAGAGAGGGATGGCCACTGGTTACATCTTCCTCAATGGGCAGCCCAGTCTGCTCATATTCTTCAATTAAACATGCATGGATGCCTTACCGAGAACTGCAGAGCCAGGCAGACGGACTCAGGAAAGCATTAAAGAGCAGAGCTGCCCAGAAAACTGCATCTAACACAGAAAAGCCAGCCACGCTGCTCTGCAGTGGACACTGACTGCTAGTTGTAATTACACTGACTCCAGTTTCAAGTACAGGAATTAGAGACTCTGAGTTGGGCAGAAGCCTCAACAAGGTCCACAGTCCCTCCTAAAATTTCTATACATGCTATTGAGGGCCTGGTGGCCACAGGAACAAATCAGTGTAGCAATTTCTCTTCTTTTTTTATATTTTAGTGAGCACACTTCAACAGAGAGCTAGCCACTGCTGAGTGGCATTTTATTAGCAGGGCTGCAAGGTGTGCTCATGCTCTCTTCCATCAATGGGCTGTGTGCCAAAGGCCATCTCCTGAGGATGAGCTGCAGTGCACCCGCTACTGTGAGTATTGCTTTGCTTTGTCTCATGGTGAGAATGTGTGTGTGTGTGCGCGCGCGCATGTGCGCATGCATGTGGGTGGCTAGGCCTATAGTTACAGGAAAGTGCAGGGAAAGGGATGCTAATGTTCTCATTCTCCTCCCCCTACCCAAACGGGCCAGTGACGGGAAAACGACTTCATCTGCAGAAGCACACCCCAAAGACAGCTCAGATGGGCAATGAAGAGAAAGCAATGTGGCTCGCCAGCTGAGCAGCGCGAAACGCTCTGATATACTGCAAGGCAGAACTGATTTTTAAAAATAAAAGAAAGATAGCCGAGGCCCTTTTCTCCCCCCTGGTTGTTGTTGACTCTTCAAAACACTGGGTCTGGCACCGGTTCTGATCCCTGGAGTTTGATGCACGTTTGATTCACAGACTGCTGCATGTCTACACCAGATGGCCTCGAGTTAATGAACACAAACTCATCACTTTTGCTCACCAGGGAAATGTGCAGCTCAATCTGATTTGTACTCTACAACTAAAAATATTTGAGTATTTTTAGGGAGCATTTTACTGAGACAAAATGGCACTTCAGGAAAGCATTAAAAGAATAAAGACTAACCAGCAAATTGCAACTGCAATCTTCTATAGAAAATTAGCCCTCAGATCATTCTGTGTCCAAAATTAAAAGAACCTGCTATGAACTGTCCAGGATTCTGCCCTCTATTCCTTTCCTCTTCTCCAACCCCTTGGTCTTGCCCCAAGCTGAGCCTGTGGTCCCAAAGCACAACACAGAACATACTCCAAACACTCGATATTCTCATATATGTAACCAGCATAACTATTTTTCATGGGACACACCCACACACATGTGCACACATATGTGTGTACACACACAGTCATACATGTCCTTTTAATGCGTTCTTATCTATATGTTCTTATATTTATATCCTATCTAATAAAAGAGAAACATGCAAATCGATCATACCTCTGCTACGCCCACAAGCCACACCCACCAGCCAATCAGGAATCTGTATGCACATCAACCCAACCAAGATGGAGGTTGATTTGCATATCCTGGTGCTGAGGGAAGACTGAAGACAGCGTAAAAGGAAGCCAAGTGCTGCAGAAGGGGGGAAGCTGCAGAGAAGCAAGCAAGTGGGGTGGCAGAGAAGGGAGGGAAACAGGTAGATAAGAAAGGGAAGCATGCAGGGCTGCAGAGGATAAAGGGAAGCAGGTGGGGTGGAAAGCAGGCAGGCTGCAGAGAAGGGAGGGAAGCGGGTGGGGCAGCTGAGACTGCCACAAGAAGCCTTATTCTTGCAGGAATCTTCCTGCAGTGGGCCTCTAATCTATGTATAAAAGCCTAATATGCTAAGTGTCTGACCAATCAGTCAATCGTTCCATCGACCACTCAACCAGTTTCTATGATGCACACTGACCACCAGAGGGCAGATGCTCCAAATGGCAGGTTAGCTTGCTGCTGGCATCCGGGAGATTAGGACTTGGCAGGCTGGGCCAGACATACCCTGGAATCTCCTGCAGTCCTTCCCCAGCCAGCCAACCTCCCATAGTCTCTCCCTGACTGGCCACCCCAATCAGCCTTAATCGGGGCTGGCCTGCCAACCTGTTGTGGTCCCTCCCCAGGCAGCTGGCCTCCTTCGGCCCCAATTGTTGGCCAGGGCGAGGGACCCCCACCCGTGCATGAATTTCTGGCCCTCTAGTATAACAATAATTTTAGGCTTCATTAAATGGACCCTGCAAGATCTCAGTTTTGTCCAACTATGGTAGAACTTTGTTCAGCTGAGTATTTTTGGGTCATCAGCACCAGCAAACAAAAGGCTTGACTCAATAATGATTTAGGAAACAGGAGCTGTTTCCTATAGCTTACTTATTCCTTTCTCTAAACTCCCACGTTTCCTGCTGTTTTACTAAATCTTAGCAATTCATTTCATGGACATTAAAGCTATTGCTTGACAAATCAGCTCAGTTCTCTTCTCTCTTCCAACAGAGCAAACAATTACAATATCACTTTCTTTTCTCATGATCTGTGACTGTGGGAGACCCAGGGTCCATACAAATTTCCTTATGACCCTGAAGTCTGGGTCCCCTTGGGGAGCTTGTCAGAAATGCTGAGTCTCAAGTCTCCCCCAGTCCTACTGAATCTAGGTCTGCATTGGAACAAACTCCCGGGGACCCACAGATGGATGAAAGTTTGAGGAGCACTGCCTTCCAGTCATCTAATTACATATAACATTGGGATTAGGATCACACATCCTCTTATAGGTTGTACTGCCTTATTGGAGAAGTAGTTTAATCATCCAGAACTCTCCCAGATAAAGGTATTTTATAAGCAGCAGTTTTTAACAGAAATCTTTGACCTTTTTGTAGTGATTATCTTTATAAATAAACATCACTCTGCTGTTTAAAAGGAAAAAAATAAAACATTGTTCATTACAAAGTGTTCTTTGCACAGATCTGCCATTTTTCACATGGATGAGGAACTTGAGAGTAGGGTGTAGGCACCAAGAGGTGAACTCCCAGTAAGGCCCTACCAGGTCCTTGGGCAAGTTGCCCCTGAATCACAGCCTGTCTGCTCAGGCAGCTTCAGGGAGGTTCTCCTTCCAGCCAGCTCTGTAGCAGCTGCACAGCACCAACAGAACTAATAGTGTTGTGTTGTGGTTTAAAAATACTTCTTGTCACTTTAAGGCAGCGGTGGGGAACATCCCGACCACGGGCATGTAAGGCCTGCAAAATCATTTGGTCTGGCCCTGCCAAGGCATTAGGGATGAGTTAATTAAATGTTTGACCAAATACAGCAGGCTAATTTTTAAGTTCATAATTTTGTATGGCCTGTGAATGATGTTATAAATATCCAAATGGCCCTTGGCAGAAAAAAAGGTTTCCAACCTCTGTCTTAGGAAAGCCCAGGCAGGAGGGGACAGTGAAGCCTCTGACTGTTCAGGGTGACCCCACTTAACCATTTTCTGCCAGGCAGAATGCCACAAATGGCTAAGAAAATCTGAAATGATCCTTGGAACCAGAAGAGATCCAGAAAAAGCACATGTGAGGGGAAAGCTTATTGCTGTACAGGTGGAGGCAGAGGCTGTGGGTGCTATGTCAGGGATGAGGGCTGCCAGCTATGGTAAAAGGCCTTGTTGACTGGGCTAGCCACAAGCACACTCAGCCCAAAAGCCAGCAAATCTGATTCTGTGAATTTGAGAGCCACTTTCTGTTTCCAATTCAGACACTGTGGCTGCTGATAAGTGAGTTCTAATTCTGTGAAATGACTATGGTGGTTCTGGACTAATTTAACTCAGAAATTCTTCTTGACAATAGATTCAAGGGATGTCAGAGCAGAACGGACTTTATATGACCTTCTCATCCAAGGCTTTCAAGTTCAAATGCCTTCAGAAACCAGTAAAGAGAGCAATGAGGTTATTGAGAAGGGTTTAGAACTGCAATGTCCATTACTGTAACCACTAGTCACAGGTGGGGACATCCAATCTGGGACATCCCTCTCATAATCCAGGACTGCTGGCTCCCAACTGCTTACCTGCCTGCCTGATCGATGCCTAACTGCCCTCCCTTGCCAGCCTGATTGCCCCCAACTTCCCTCCCCTGCAGGCCTGGTCTCCCCCAACTGCCCTCCCCTGCTGGCCTGATCACCCACAACTGCCTTCCCTTGCAGGTCATCTTGTGGCAGCCATCTTGTGTCTACATGGGGACAGCCATCTTTGACCATATGGGGATGGCCATTGTGTATTGGAGTGATGGTCAATTTGCATATTATTCTTTTATTAGATAGAATAATGTTTTTCAAAGATACAGAAGTAGTAAAAAATATAAAATAGCTCATTAATGTTTTGTATTAATTTTTATGTTTAAAAGAAAATATTTTGGATATATTGGGTTAAATAAATTATGGAAATTAATTTCACCTGTTTCTTTTTTATGTTTTTAATGTGGATGTGAGGATATTTTAAATTATGTATGTGACTCAGCTGTGTGATTTTTCTTCTATTTCTGTAAGACAGTGCTGGTCTAGAACAATGGGAATGATGACAACTGCCCCTAACTGCAAGTACATGTCTTTTTGAAGGCATTAAAATTTAAGCTTAAAAAAGAGAAAAGAAAGAAGACTACAGACCGAATTCCAGCCACAAGTCACTGGTTTGTGTCTAATGATTTTTTAAAATGGGGAAGTGCCCCAACTACACAGCTAGTTAAAGTAAAGTCTAAAATGAAAACCTCGGTATCTCCTGACTCTCAGAGTCCCACAGTTTTTTCTATGGAGGCTTGTTTAACAAATTCAAAATCTTAAATGGCAGCTCAAAGGGAACCTGTGACCTTCATGTAGTCTTTTTACTTGTCCAGGACTTGTACCTGGTCTGAATGCTGTGCTCCCTTCCCCCCAAATTCATATGTTGGACACTACCCACCAAGGTGATGGTATTTGGAGGTAGGTACTTTGGGAGAACATTCGTTCATGAGGGTGGGGTCCTCATGAGTGGGATCATTGCCCTTATAAAGGGTACTGACAGGTCTCTCTTGACTTCTGCCATGCGAAGACACAATGAGAAGTCTGCCACCTGGAAGAGGGCTATCATCTGACCACATGGACACCCTTATCTCCGTAGCTGTGAAAAATAAATTTCTGTTGTTTATAAGCCATCCAATAGTATTTTGTTATAGTTGTCTGAACAGACTAAGACAAAGTGGTTATAGGAGAAGCCCTCTTGGCCTCCGTGGCTCTAACAGTCATTCATACCCCTTGCCTAGAGAACCTAGGAGTGAACTCATCTCAGGCATTACAGGTGGTGAGGCTGGAACCAAATGAGCACAAATGGGGACACAGCAGTTTTCTATGACTTAAACTGAGTACCAGTCTTGTATTAGACCAACCTCATTCAATAAATATTTACTGATTTCCACTAAAGTTTCATGCCCTTTGTGAGGTATAGCATGGAGGGAGTTTACAAAAGCAGCGAAGGCAAAGCCTCCTTACCTCTGAGGGGGTGCAGGAATATAGAGTGTTAAAGATGCATCACCAAGGTGTCCATGTTAATGAATGGACAGGACGCCATGTGGCTACAAAGGAGGAAGCAGTGCCAAAGAAAGTGAGGGGTGGAGTCACTGAAGAGTTAGGGTTTTGATTAAATCTTGAAGAATGAAAAACAATGGCGAATGGGTAAAGCTATTCCAGACAGGTAGACTAGCATACATATAATGATGAAACCAAGGAGAGTGGGGAGGAGCACTTTGATCAGAGAAACATTTCATGTATCAGAAGCTCATCCCATGTGTGCTCTTCAAACCATTTCAAACGCTGCCTTGCCAGTCATGACAGCAAAGGTGAGATCTGCTGGGAGTGTGGATGTTGATTCTAGGAAAAGCAATTTCTAAATATAAAGTTCATTAATTGAATTTATGATGATCACATATTTGCATTATGTAAACATGTTTTAAATGAATAGATGAATTGCATATGTTATTTAGATTTTGTAGGTATTCATTTCATTTCATTTTCTTAGGCTGGCATTTTACATAGTGCTAGCATTTCATTTTCTTTAAGAAAAAATCCAAGAAACAAAATACCAAGTTGGCAAGCTTTTTGCAGATAGCACAAGCCCGGGAGCAGCCATTTCCTTCTTTCCCATCACACTGGTCTCAGACTCACTACACATTCCTCTTCTACAGTAAGCCTTCTCTCCCCCAGTATCTCTCAGATCCCAACTATCTGTTGGACCCAGGTTCTGCCAATCCATGACTCTTAGCAGTATGACATATGACTTCAAAGTGTTAATGAGTAAAAAAAATGAATAGTTTAGGTGCCTTGGTAGTATGAACTGAACATCTACTCAGGAGAAGCCAAGTATCTCTGGATGGAATTTGGAAAACAGGCATTTGGCCATAATGCTGGTATAGCTCTCACAAAAAGAAATCTTCGGGGGAAAGAGCCCTACCACTTAGTCTAATACAAAGCAATTTACTAGTCCCACTAAAGGAAGGACTATGCACATGCTGATAGTTCAGATACATAACTATTCTGGTATTCTGTCTATATAATTCCATGCTTTACAAGCAAATTCTTAACTGCGGGGTTGAATTAAACAATCCCAAATAAATCTAAATATAAACCCATTTTATATGAGAGTTAGTCTAGATACACAGACCAGCTTCATCACTCATTCATTCAACAAACATTTATTTTGTGCTTCCTCTCTATATAAGGCAAAGACCTTATATAGTGTTTCAATGAGCTTACAATACACACACACACACACACACACACTAATTTATTGATTGATCAGGAAATCAGGTATGTGTCACGGAGTACTGAGCAGTATGATAGACCTAATCAGTTAAGATCATATTGTACAGAGCTCTGAATGACAGGCTGTGAAGCCTAGAGTCCACAGAAGGGTCTTCCTAAGAGAGATGCCTAACCAAAATGGAACTTTGGAACCTAATGTGGAAGATGACTTAGAAAGGGTGAGACTGGAATCTATGGAAGCTAGTGACCAGGTTGGAGGCTGGGGAACTGTCCAAGCCCAAGCAAGGGCTGAGATGGGAGTGAAAAGGAATGGACAGAAAAGGAAAAGATAAAGATGAAGGAAGCCCATTGGTGGCTCATCTAGAAGGGACAAAGGAGAGTGTTTGGGAGACTGGTGGGGCTTTAAAAAATGGGGGCATCCCAGGGGGGAATTGACTTGAGATAAAGATAAGAAATCTGGTTTTAGATGTTATTTTTGAGATCCAAGTGAGGTATCCAGTTGAAAATATGCATAACGCAGTGGGAAAGGGGGAACAGAAGGTGAAAGGTGGGAGATAAATTGGGCTGTATTGGATATTCATCAATTATTTATTTAATTAATGTTTATATTGATTATAAGCTGATTGGATACTAGACTGAGCTGGAGACTGAAGATACAATGATGAACAAAACATAACCCCTGCCCTAAAGGAGTTAAGGGAGTGAGAGAGGAAACAAACTAGTAATAATTATAACAAAAAGACAAGTGTTATGATAGGAATGCAGGTGCTATAAAAACACATCAAAAGGGGGCTTAAGCCAAAACAATGGAGACAGGGAAGGGGAGGGTGTGAGGAAAGAGAACTAGGAACCACAGACTAGTGCCTTTAGTTAGGGGAATGGTGAGAGACTGAATGTACAGACGGACAGTGTCCAGACTACCTATAAAAAGAGGATTCTGATGCACAACCTGCAGCAACCAGCCCAGAAAGCCAAACAATAACCTCTGTAGCAATTGGCTCCAAACAACCAGACTTATTTAATAACCAGCAGCTTCCCTAATTTTTGCTTCCAATTTAGGAATAACCAAAGAAAGACAAATATGTCCTCATAACCAATCACATAGGTTATCCCATGTTTAGTTAGCCCACCTGCAACTTTCCCATGCCAACAACTTCCAGTCAGGGCACACCTAAAGCCTTCCCCTTTTTCACTATAAATCTTCCCCACTCCTGCTCGCCTCTGGGTCTCTGCCAAATGCAAGTGATGGTGGCTGCGTTCCTTATTATAGTAAGCTCTGAAAGAATAGTCTTTGCTTGTTCACATTAGGGGGACTCCATTTATTTTACAACTAGAGGCCCGGTGCATAGGTTCGTGCACAGGTGGGGTCCCTCAGCCTGGCTGGCAACTGAGGTCAATTGGGGGTGCTGGCCGGCCAGGGTGAGGAACCATGAGAGGTTGGCTGGCCAGGGGAGGGACAGTCCCCTCCCTTAATCAGGGCCAATGGGGAAGTGAGCTGGCTGGGGGGTGGGGAGACCACAGGAGGTTGGCTGGCTGCAGGAGGTTGGTTGTGGGAGCATACTGACCACCAGGGGGCAGCTCCTGCATTGAACATCTGCCCCCTGGTGGTCAGTGCACATCATAGCAACCGGCTGACCAATTGTTCAGTCGTTCGGTTGCTTAGGCTTCTCTCTCTCTATATATATATTAGGAGCCCAGGGCATGAATTAGTGCATATTGAAAAGAACTGTGGGCCGTGAGGCTGTGGTGGGCACAGGGTGGGTCTCGGTCCATCCTCCACAACCCTGCCCTGCCCTTCCCACCACAGCCCCCAATCCCTTGTCTATGGGCAGCCCCGCTCTCACCGCTGCTACTCCCACATGCTGACAGGGCCAGTCCCACTTGCACCCACTGATAGCATGGAGAGATTGGGGCCAGTGCCAGCAGCGGGTATGAGCGGCAGCTGCTGCCCCAATCGCTCCTCAGGAGCAGGAGGAGGTGGAGAAACCATCAGGGGTGATCGTGGCCAGCAGCCATTGCACATACCCATTGACAGCACCAAGTGATCAGGACTGGTGCTGGCACTGGCAGCAGGTGTGAGTGGTGGCTCCGGCACCAGCTGCAGGTGCAAGCAGGGCTGGCACTGGCTGCGAGTGTGAGTGGTGGCACTGGCATCGGCAGCGGGTGTGAGCGGGAGTATCACTGGCAATGGGTGAGAGAGGTAGCTGCTGGCCCCAATTGCTACTCAAGAGCAGGGGAAGGTGGAGAAGCCTTGAGGAATAACCAGGGCTGGCAGCCACTGTTTGCACCTGCTGACAGGGCCAAGTGATCAGGGCCAGTGCCTGGTGCCAGCAGTGGGTGTGAGTGGTGCCAGCGCTGGCAAGTGCCAGGCAGGACTACGGTGTACAGGAGCAAAGAATTTTCAGTAACCACCAGAGGCTTGCTCCAATGACAGAGGCTGGCATCCTGCCTTGGTCTGGCACCCCCACTCACCTGGTCCACCATTACACCATGGCCAATGCCCGCCATGTTCTGCATTCTGCCTCCTGCTGCCGATGCTTGCCATATTCCAAGTATGCCCCGGAATAGCAACCAGTTGTTTGGTTATTCTGCCATTTGGTCTATTTGTATATTAGGGTTTCAGATATATAGACTAGTGGACCAGTACACAAAATTTGTGTACAGTGGGGCGGTTTCCTAAGCCCAGCCTGACCCCTTGGGGAATGTCTGACCCCTTTTGCAATCTGGGACTGCTGGCTCCTAACCACTCACCTGCCTGCCTGCCTGATTGCCCCTAAATGCCTCTGCCTGCCTGCCTGCCTGATCACCTCTAACTGCCCTCCTCTGCCGTCCTGATCTTGCCTCCAACAGCCCCTCCCCTGCTGACCTGGTTGCCCCTAACTGCCCTCTCCTGCCAGCCTGATCTCACTCCCATAGACCCTCACCTGTAGGCCTGATCTTGCCCCCAACTGCCTCCTCTGCCAGCAAATTTAGTTCAGATTGGTCGATTTCTATGCCAGTCAGCGTCAAAAGCTCAACCTCCTAGGTAGCCATTGGCTCCTCACAGTTGACCCAGATTTAGTTCTGATAGGTCAGTTTCTATGTCAGTCAGTGCCAAAAGTTCCACCTCCTAGGCAGCCATGGTTCCTCACACTTCACCCAGCTTTGGTTCTGATTGGTGGTTTCTATACCAGTCAGCGTCTCTGTGCCTATCAACAGGGTCTGATCAGAAAGGCATGGCTAATCAGTAGCTCCAGTGGAGGCCTGTAGAGAAATGGAGGTGTGGCTGCTGGCTAGACTGGGAGAGAAAGAGGGAGGTAAATGCTGATCAAAAGCTGCCATAGAGGCAACAGATAAGTCCCTGCTTCTCTCTTCAGGCCTCTCTCTGGCCCTGATTTACAGCCCCTTTGGCAATCAGTGCCGGGGCACTGCACCTGCAGCAGAAGCCAGCACTGGGTTACCACAGCAACCCAGTGCTGACTGCAGGACTGACTTCCGGTTGGTCAAGCCTCAGTCATTACTGGTCATTACAATCCAGGGTTTTTATATATTAAGATTTGGGGTAGAGGGTTAGCAGAACTGATAGTGGAGTTTCGGCTGAGGAAAGTGGGGAATCAGCAGCCATGTTAGGGATGACCTATGCTGGGAGAATGATCATGAAGTCCATGATGAGTATAAAGTCATCCATGCAGAGGTCATAGCTGATTCTCAATCTTTAGTTCCATCTTTTCAGAGAATAAACAAAGGATTGGGCATAGAAAAGACCACATTTTCTGAGTCAAGGATCCGAAGACACTCATTCTATAAGAAGTAAAGATGGATGTCCTAGTATCCATAGGTGGCTTTGCAAATTTGAACTGAATGATCCCTAACTTGGAAACCTGAGATTCCACGTTCTAGATTCACTCAAAATCATTGTGGTTAGCTCACCAAGCTTCTTAACGATTTTTGACTCTCATTTTATGCAGCATACTCCTTCCCTCAAAGCCTTTGGATATGGCTGGTTTTGTATGCCTGATAGTAGAGGAAATCACCATCTCTACTATATCTAGTCCAACATTAGAGGTGATGGCTGTTGAGATATCTTTGTACAGATGGAGTGAAAAATGACAGAGACAATATTTGACTCAATTGCACAGCTGATGGTACAGTACAAGGGACAGGATAAGAACGTAAGTCTTCTCACTCCAAAGCCAGTAACTTTTGGCTAATATCTGCTACTTCCTTAGCAGGAGGGAAAACCCTTCCATCCTGCATCTTACAGATAATGGTCACATGTCCGTTCTAGGCATAATGCTGCCATTTGGGACCACAGAGCATTCTACCTTCAAAGACGTCTTGGGTGACCAATAGAGCCACAGAGGTGCTTCACTCAGCAAGACTAAGGATGAATGAATGAATGACACCCACATATGCCTAAACAGGATCTTAGAGAGCAGAGCCATGAATTGTAGATTATCTCATTTGGCTGAATACATAAAACTAGTTATTTATAGGACATTGTTTTAAAATCTCTGTCTTTTTGTTGTTCTTTTGCTAGTGAAACCTTTAAATTCATATATACTGTTTAAAAATATTAAAAGTTTTTCAGTAAAAATCTGTTTGTTTGTATTTGAGAGCCACCAGGGCCAATTTCCCTCCCCTCCCTATTTCCTTACCCCCCCTCCCTCCCCAAGTAGGAATGTATTAAATTTACATTTGTCAAATGAGGTGTACTGGATCACTTACCATCGCTAAGCTCTCCCACGCACTGATCAGTAAACAATTAAAACATGGCTTGGGAATGCAACTTGCAAATGGATAGTGCTATAGAAACACACATTCCACTTTGGGGGAAAAAGAAAAAGAAAAACATATGTCGCAAACAAATTTTAATCATCATAAATCATGCTTCAGTTTATTCAACTGTAATAATACTATTTGTTGGCTCATTATGAGGTTTCATACCACCTTGAATACACTGATTGTGCCTGCATGACATGCAGCATGGATTGTTGGGTCTGACATGTAAACTAATTATATCCACTTTTTGTTCTGCCTTCAGCCTATTGGGAAGGCGTATACAAATACAGCGTTCACTATGCAACCTGGAATCCCCATGCTTTGCTCAGTTGCTCAACCAGCCTAAAGGTTGTCAGAAAAGGGAACAACCTTGACCACGAGCTGGGGAAAAGTTGGTAATAAATCCTAGGAGTGGTGCCTGCTGTAATATTACAGATGTGCACCTCTAAGAGTTAGTTGATTTGAAGCAAAAAGAGGATTATAAAAATGATGAAGAAATTTGAAGTTTATCAGAGTGTTTTTTGGCTAATATTTATGGAATGCTTATGTAAGATGCCATTCCCTTTCCACACACTGTCTCATTTAATTTTCCCAGCAAGCCAGAGGTATTTTTATAATCTATATTTCACATATGAGGATATTGAGGCGAGAGAAGTTAAAAAAAACTTGTTCGAGGTCACACAGTAGTAAAGTTGGGATTTGAACCCGATGTCTTTCACTTGAGCCAGTGCCCTAAGCCACTAAAGACAGGACAAGATAGTGGTCAGAAGCTACAGGTTCTATGCTCAGTTTGGCAACTGGACTCCAATTCTTTCTCTCAGATCCTTTTCCAGGTATGACAGTGAGTGAGTCAGTGATGTCTGCTTTTATTTCTGTGCTACTCTGTGAGACACATCAATTGGTACCACATACAACTTGTGTACTCAAGATCAACAGTTCAGTGTGGCTTGGGGGCCGCTGAGTCTCCCCAAAACTTTTTCAAGCTGCACAGGGCCAAACCTATTTTCATAATAATACTAAGGTATATTTTATATTTTATTTTTTTCATTTCATTCTATCAAGAGTGTAGATGGAATTTTCCAAAGCTACATGAAATGTGATGGTATTACTCTGTTGGCAGATGGAATGTGTGCTGTTTTAAATGTTTCATTTTTCATTTCTAATATGGTGAACCTCAATAGATATAACTCTCAAAAACAAAAGTTCATTGGGGTCCTCAATAATTTTTAAGCATTTAAAGAGATCCTGAGGGTCCTAATCAGGTTGGCTCAGTGGATAGAGCGTCAGCCTGTGGACTGAAATATCCCAGGTTTGATTCTGGTCACAGGCATGTACCTTGGTTGCAGGCACATCCCCAGTAGGAGGTGTGCAGGAAGCAGCTGATGGATGTTCCTCTCTCATCAATATTTCCAATTCTCTATTCCTCTCCCTTCCTCTCTGTAAAAAAGCAATAAAATACACTTTAAAAAATAAAATAAAATAGAGAGATCCTGAGGTTAAAAAAAAATCTGAGAACCACTACCTAGGTCATGTCCATAAGACCAATGGAAACAAAATGACCTAAAATCTCAAACACCGAAGAACAGACTTAAGAACAAAAAGACTGGTGCTTCTGTACAGCTAATTATGAACATTATAATTCCTTGAATTGAGCAGACCCAGCTGACTATGAAGCACAGGAGGACCAGACAGGGGGAGAAGGCTGCTTGCGAAGAACTTATGGTTAACTCATCCCCCAAAGCCTTACCTGTGAGCCCACCATTGAGTAGGTATAGCTATGTTCAGGGGAAAGAATGTACTGGTAGAAAATGAATTATAAGCATACCTGAACTAGCAACTGTCGTTCATGACCCAGGCCTTCCTCATTAACAGTTGATTGTTCAAGGTGGACTCCCTTGGGCAGGTCATAGACTCTGTGTGCAAGGTGCTGATGTAACAAGGACTTCAGTGAAACTAAATATGGTGTGCCGAGGTGGAAAGAGCATGAAGAGAAAAGAATAATATGAATCAAGTCCTCCTGCAAGTTGGGAGCTTGATACACCTGATCTCATTTATTCTATACAATATGCTTCCTGGGTTCACATGTTTAGATCCATTTCTAAGATTAGGACATTGAAACTGAGTGATGAAGTTAGTTATCTAGGCTGAGTGATGAAATTGGTTATCTAGGCTCAAGCACCTAAGACTACGTTGTAAGACTAAGGACTAAGCACTAAGTTACTCAAGACTGAGGACTCATCCACTACACTGAGGTTCCCAAACCTAGCTGTGCATCAAAACCATAAATTTCATATTTCCTGGCCCCACGCCTAAAGATTCTAATTCAGTTGATGTGGGTGGGGTCTGGAATTCACAGAACCCTATTGTTGACTTCTATTTTGTTTGTTTTTTAATAGCTATATGATTAGTTGGATAAGTTATTTCACATTTGAAAGCCTGTTTCACATTAGCACTAATGGTTGGCTTTATTTTCAGGGCTATTTTTGTTGTTGGTGTTAAAATAAAAATCCACACAGTATTTTTATTATATCTTCAGCTAAGTGGAGACTGAGCCAATAAAGAAGCTGATGCAGGTGCTCTTCCAAGCTCTAAATGGTCACATATATGCCTTTCTAGACTTGGATTCTGCATATGGGTTTCTACAACCTCTTCCCTCACAATATGGAGGTTCTTGGTAAATACTTTTGAAGTGAATTAAAATGTGATCCTCTATAATCCTTTCTCTGCAAAGTATGTTTCATACAGACCTTCTCCTTTATGATTTTATGGTATGTTTCTATTTAACTGATGTCCAAACCATCCCAAAATATACAAGTAACCAAAATAATTTTGAGAGAGAAAAGTAGTAGGGACGATGGATGATTTAATAATCTCACTGACTTCTGGCATCAATCTCCTCCCTGTCCTTAGCTAGGGGCCTCTGCTCAGCGAAAGTGCATTGTATACGAGCTTTCAGGCAGCTTAGACCCTCAACAGAAGGAACAACAAAATATTCTCAAGCCATTAGCACCGGATCTTGATAAACCAAACATTAAGGACACACACTTAGTAAATGTAAAATAGGCATGATAAAGCATGTAGAACCCCATGTAGAAATCTGCTGTGTGACAGAATGGAAAAAGTGTGTATAGAGTTTGGAATCAAAGGACCAGAGTATTCATCCTGGGCTCACTCATTTATAAGTTGTGTGACCTTGGAAATAGTCAGATTCTGTCTCCTGTAGAGCAGGGATTTGCTGGAACTACTTCATGCTCACTGGGAGGAGCAGATGACAGAATGTTCATGGATGCTCCTTCACCCTCAACCATGTTGACTGGTGCTGTCAGTGTCGACTAGGGGGGTAACAACCAAATCCTATCTGGTGCCAAGCTCTGAGGTTGAAGGGGTGTGGCAGGTGTACATGTGCCCCTATCCATCCCTCATTGGTGGAAATCTCAAACCCTGCCTGGAAAAGAGGCAGCTGGGGTTCGCTCACTGAGACTATACCTGTCTGATTTGCCAGGTGCAGAATCAGGTATTGGGGGCATAGATTCATTTGGCCATGGGGTAAGGATACCAGTAACCTACAGCTATGAGGCCAGAATAGTAAAATTCCAATGTGTTGTTAAATTCAGAGGTGACTCCAACAAGAGAAAAACTATTTTAAAAACAATCAGTTTCAGGTGTAGATTGTGAAATGGAATGCTGTCCTCTTTTCATTTTAGAGTGACAGGGTAATGGTCAAGGTAAATGGAATCTGATAGAGGCTTTTATTCTGTCAGCTTAACTGAGGCCTAGGCCTTCTCACTGTGGAGATGTGTGGGAGTAGAAAGGGTCATCCTCCGAATTTCAAATCCAAATGCTACAAAAGAAAAGAGAGCTGAAAGGAGTTCAAGGTGAAGGAAAAGGCAGCCCACTTTTCTTTATGTGCTCTGCTTTTGTCCTTCACACACTTCACACTTGAGGGAGAAACTAATGACATTGACCTTGGGGCCCCCATTCCACCCGGCATGTACACAGCTGTGGCATGGTCCCGGCGGGCCTCTGCCCACGGCAGCATGCTCCGTTAATGTGGCCCAGCCAGCAGCTGACTGAAAACAGTGGCAGGCAAGCACTAGGCACCGACCCCTGACACCATAGGCCTTTTTTTCCTCCTTTCTGCCAGCAGCCAATGGGCGGGCTTTCTCCACCAGCTGCCATGGCAACGAGAAGACTGCTCTGCAGTGCCCAGAACAGATGTCACATAAGCAAAGATGAATGTGGTGGGGGTGGGGAGCATGTGGTGGGGGTGGAAGGGTATGAGGGACACATTTGGAGTTAAATGGTCCCACCAGAGGGAGTAAGGCATATTTTGAAGTAAGTGCAAAGCGGTAACATCTATTTTCTTTCTTTTCCTCGTCCTTTAAGTTCTAAACCCACATGCACACACACAAATGTCCTTTCATTTCTGCTACAGAGGTGCCGCAGCTCTCTGACTTTCATGGCAAACATGAAAGCTCTGATTTCTGGAAGCCTTAAAATAAGCATCATCTCCACTGCAGAAATGCAAGCAGGCACTGAGGAACTGGCGGGCAGTTCTGTTGCGGGGAACTAGAGAAACTTCGAACCACACAGAGCTGAGACAAAATCCATGGGAATTTTAATAGCAAATGCATTGCTTCTGTAGGCAAACAACAAACCCTGTTTCACTCTTGTTGCCACTAAAATGGAAGGACTCCTACTTCCCTCCCCCCTGGTGTGGGTTCTCTGATCGGACCACTCCTAGGGCCATCTTATATAAACTAAAGGAGCACAAGGCTTATAAGTCTACCTGCTTGAGCAACAAAGGCTCTTTTGTTGTCTCTAAAATAGATCCTATCCTAGCTGAAATACTTGTTTAAAATGTTTCCACTGCCTTCCATTTATCTCACACTGAAATTAACAAGCACAGCCTGTGCACGCAGGCGAACCGCTAAACCTATATGTTAGTTGGTAAGATAAGAGTGGTATTAGCAGCAGGCAAGCACTAGACGCTGCAGGCCTTTTTTCCTCCCTGCTTGGAGCCAATGGGCAGGAACCTAATCCTGTTCCTGTTATCAGACCCCATGAATCAGGGAGGTAAGAGGGACAACATATAGGTCCTGTCCTAATCCTATGGATGAAATGCACTGAATGTGCCAGAGGATGGGGAAAATGTTGTTTAGAATTATTTTGCACTTGTGCTGAATTCTTCCAACAAGCATTCATAAAGTGCCTGGTTTGTGTAAAGAGCCACACAGAGTGCTGCACAGGATGCCAAAACAAGGGAAGGTGCCACTTATAATCAGGAAGGAAAAGAAACATGGAAGCTCTCAGAACATGTCGGACGAAATGAGCGTAGCCAGCTAAGCAGGATGAGACTGTGGAAGCAGGCAGGCTCTGAGAAGTGTCCTGGTGTGTGGGGAGATGAGAGCGCCAATTTGTGACAGACACCTGATATATATATATATATATATATATATATATATATATATATATATATACACACACACACACACACACACACCATTATTCTATGATGCTTAGAACATCTTATAAAGTAGCCGTTATTACTAGTGTCCTATTTAACAAATCAGGAAACCCAGGCTTAGAAGGGTTAGCAGTCCAAGGCCATACCATTCGCAAGTAGTAGTGCCACTGTTGTCCTAAGTCCTCCACCCACCTCCATGGGGGTTTTGCTCCATCAACCATGAGGCACATGCTGCAAAGAATGCAACTGTGTGTGTGTGCACCATGTCCTGGCCTTCACCTAAGCAATACCATCAATGAAATATGGACTCTGAACATTCCATGCATATTTCCTAATTCACATTGAAACAAGCACATAACTGTTAACATTGAAAAGGTTTATCTGGACACACACTAAAGTAATTTTGTGTACCACATTGGGTATATACATTGCACTTTCCCATGTTGGCCTTGAAAGATGAATGGGAGTGTGGCCTGTGGAGAATTGGAATTCACTCAAATGATACTCTATGTTAGTCAGGGTTATTTGGCACATATACCTCCACTAAAATGGTTCTCACAAGAATGCTGTCTTCTGTCATTGCTCTGGCCAGTAAGTGGAATCCTAAGGTGCTTGCAAAGCACTTGAATAAAAAGCAGTGGACGTGAATAAAAGACTGATGGCCGGCATGCTCTTGTCCTCCTGGAAGCTGCTACTGCAGGTCAAACTCCACCTCAGGGATGGCTCCTTTCCACTGCAGCAATAGGCTACAGCCACCAGAGGGCAGTAACATAAACCAGATT
This sequence comes from Lasiurus cinereus, assembly GCA_011751065.1. Classification (NCBI taxonomy): domain Eukaryota; kingdom Metazoa; phylum Chordata; class Mammalia; order Chiroptera; family Vespertilionidae; genus Lasiurus; species Lasiurus cinereus. The sequence continues at coordinate 16,298,867 of JAAGEH010000014.1, forward strand.
TTTCATTTGGATCCAAATGTGGATGCACAGTTTAATAATATGTAAAGCCTATTATTACAAGCTTTTCCTTTCCCCACCCCCTATTAATGAAAAAATGCCCAGGGGTAATGCAGATATTTCTAAATACAGTGCAAGAAAGGGCAATCTGCACTCATACACAGGAAGTCTAACACACAGTAATAAGTGGGAATGAAAACAATCACCCAGATGCAACTAAGCCATTAAGGCTAAAGATTTAGCTGTCTATATGGCTGTATACTTAGAAACAGAGATACCAAACTCCAAAAATGGCATTTTAAAAACATTTATTTGACAAGTTTTTATTTAGAGTTTGTGATAACCACAAAGCTACAAGAGGGGTGTGAGAGGAATTTCATCTTTATTGCTAGGCATATAAAGGGGGATTTTTCTTTTTGACTAAGGTAAGTGAATGAATTATTCAGAGACTTTTCATGGGCATTTAAAAATCATAGCTCCATGCTTTAAACAATAACACAAATAAAAACATTAAGAAGAAGAACTGGCTAATCCCCAAGCTACAAAATATCAACTGACATCTACCCATGTCGATTCAGGGTGCTACTAAATGATTTTAGGTGTTGGTAAAAGCAGTGTCTTTTAGTGCTAAATGGTTTTAACATCATAGTATAGAGAATACAATAGATTGCAAGAGGATACTTCTAGTAGCAACCTACCCATTTCCCTGGGAACAAAGAAACAGAATGAACCTGCCATTTCCTTAATTCATGACAGAAAGCAAGATTCCCTGGTCCTACATTTTCACAATGGTTTGAATCTGAGGGCCTCAGAAAAAGCAGGATGCAGACAGCCTCTTCTCTGGAGTTGCCCCACTGAACTCTGATATTCGTAAAAATGCTTGACAGAATACTATGTGCCTGCACAGAGCCTGTGAGAAAAGCATTTGGAATTCAGAATCAAATGACTGTAACTCTCTAAATGTCCTATCCAGGTCATCTTGGGAATGTGAGTGAAGCCCTCTGAGATTCAGTTTCTTCCTAAGGTGGCAGGAGAAGAGATCCTGAGCTACCTCCCTATGGGGGTCAGTGTCACTCATATAATATGGGACAAAGCACTGAAAACTATTAAGATTCATTTTTTAAAAAATTTTGTCCTTATTTCTCCATTTTATAGACAAGGAACGAGAATTTTACAGCCTTGTCCGAGGTCACAGTGAATAAAGGCAGAGCAATACCCCAGCCAGGCATTCTTATCCAAAGCCTTAGTTCTTCCCAGCCCTCCGTCTGAGCTGCCATAACAGAGTACCACAGTTTGGGTGGCTTAAAACAAAAGACATTCATTTGTCACAGTTCTGTAGGTTGGGAAGTCCCAGATAAAGGTGCCAGTGGGGTAAGTTTCATTGTGAGGACTGTTCTTATGACCTATAGATAGCCACCATTTCCCAGTGTGCTTACACAACCCCTTCTTGGTATGCATGTGGAGAAAGAGAGAGCTCTCTGGAGCCCCTTCTTATAATCCTAATCACCGCTCAAAGGCCCCATCTACAAAGGCCATCATATCGGGGGTTAGGGCTTCAACATAAGCATTTGGGGATGGAGCCCTACACAAACATTCAGGCCAGAACAAGAGATAACAGTGGCCTTCTATATCTGAGTACATCTTATCAGTTCAGGTCAACAAATATTTGCTGACAAGTTGCTAGGTACTAAGTACAGTTCCAGGCCTTAGGGGGAATAAGGATGAATAAAAGAGCTCACTCAACATCAGTCTAGTGCCTTGGAAATGATCTACGGAAAGAGCATTTGTGACATGTGGGCTTTTGTGACTGGGTGCAGCACCGTTTATTGGAGCAAACTTCAGAGATCATCTTCAGGTAGCTATGCCTGAAACAGTTGCAATGCAAATCAGTATTGATAAGGTAATGAATGTATTAGTTTACTGAGGAAGGTAGGTGAAGGGAAAGAAGAAGGGATATTTTTAAAATTTCAGCCTAGAGATGCTTATGAGAAAACACAAAGGATCTGCTCCTCCTGATAGGAAACTATTGAGTCCAGTTATATCATGATGATTATAGCATAACTGTATATTTACTAAGTATATTTAATTTTTCTCAATTGAATTGGCAAAATTAAAACTACTTTCTGGATTAGAAAACTGAAGGGGTTCAGGTTCAATTAATGCCTATGGGTGACTTCTACATGGCAGTAGTAGGTGTGTGTATGCTAGTAGCTTTTTATATTTTTATATATAAGTATTTAATCCATAACAAGTGGGATGTTACACATATGTAAAATCTCATTCAACTCTTATAAGAAGCTTATGAGGAAATTTTGCTGTCCACACTTAGAGAATTTTAAAATGAAGATCAGAAAAGTCAGAGATAGTAATTGAGTACTAAACTATTCTTGCCAACCATTCAAACATTATTTGTTTACTTACTGGTACATACACCCATGCCCTCCCATCTGTTCCCAAATCTAGCTCTTAAGGATTTTTTTCCTGTTGTTATATTTGGTTTATTACTTCATTTTAGTAAGTAGTATGGGGGTGAGGTGGGTCTTTTTTGAAGGTAGAGATATTTGAAAAGGGGTAAGCTTATGTAAATTTCTACTTCCTTTCAAAACCAAACAAGGACCCCAAGAGAGAGGAAACCTCATTCCATCTTCTCTGGTGAATGGGTGTGTTTTGTCTATGGCCCTGGGATCTAGAGGAAGCCATATGGCCAGTTCAGCTCTTCCATGCAGCCCAAGCATAAGAGCTTCCAGTTTCAGTCCCCATTTGACAGAGGTACATTGGAAACCAGGCCTAAGGACTATAGTGGACTGAATAGTGGTGCCCCCAAATGACTGTGTCTCAATCCCTGGAGCATGTAAATGTTACTTTCTATGGTAAAGACTTCACTTCTCAAATGTTATTAAGTTAAGGATCTTGAGATGGGGAGATTACCCTGGGTTATCCAGTGGCCCTAAATGTGTCATGATAAGAAAGAGGTGGAGGGAGATTAGATATAGAAAAGGAGGAAGCATGGTGACCACCACGGCAGAGATTAGAGTGAAGTGGCCTCACGCCAGAAAATGTTAGCAGCCACCAGAAGCCGGAAGAGGGAAGAGAGGGATTCCCTGCTAGAGTCTCTGGAGGGAGCACAGACCAACTGAAACCTTGATTTGGGCCAGTGAAACTGTAGACTTCTGGCCTCCAGGACTATAAGAGAATGAATTTCTGTTGTTTTAAGCCACCAAGTGTTTGGGAGTTTGTAACAGTAGCCATGGGTAAATATGATGGGGCAAAAAGTCAGAGAATTAGAAAATTAGAGAGATAGTTTCATGTACCAATCACTGACTTCATCTCACCAAATATTATTTTATGATTGTGATATTTAGCAATTTCTTGTGTCAAGGGAGATTGCAGGGTAGGCTTTAGGGTAAAGAGCAGAATGGTTAATGCAGTAGTTAGGCCCTAACACGTACCAAACAAAGCAGCAATTCCTTGGACCTCTGAATTTGTTCTCTTGGTGGCAACAGTGAGTCCACACAGGAGTTAACTTTGAAATGCAAAGAAACATAAAACCAATCTTTATGATGGCTGCACAGCTGTGAAATTTTCCATGAGTGACTGTGGTTCTTATCCTGAGTCCCCAGATCTTGTGAGCTTTGTTCAAAGGGTCTGAGATCTGAATAAGAATTATATGTTAATTCTTAGATGTGCCATGATAATTCGGCACTCTGACTAGAAGCTACATATGTCTTATGGGAAGGCAGCAAAATGATTGTGTGGGGCCCTTTAGGCCAAAGAATTTTTATTTTATTCTAAAAGTCATAAGGCAGCCATGGAGGAGCTGACACAGGAAAAGGAAATAATTGGAATTAGATTCAGGAAGATGCTCAGACTGCTATGTGTAGGTAGGTGGTATGTAGAGAGGTAAGCAGCTCAGTAGTCCAGGAACTGATAATGGTACCTGAATTGTGAGAGTAAACATGAAGATGAAAGAGAAGGCACACTGGAGATATATTTAGAGGTAGAATCTAGATTAGTCTGATTAATTGGAGGTGAATCAGGGATGACTCCCAGAGATCTTGCATAAGTAAGCTAAAAGATGATGGCTGGGAAGACTGGAAATGGGTGAAGACAAGGAGCTGTGGGGTTGTTTTAGGAGGCGGAGGTGGGAATCAAGCCTCCGGTTTAGGAAATATTATGTTACAACTAAGTAAAATAATAAGTAAGTGGTGGAATATGGGAATCTGGAACTCAGAGGGTAGTCCTAGACCATAAGTTTTGAGTATGATTGGAGTAGAGATGGCATTTAAACTATGAAAAAAGAAGCAAAAACTTAATTGGTAGCACAGTTAGGCAGGTTATTTGAAAATGAAAGCTGCCTCTCTCTCTCTCTCTCTCTCTCTCTCTCTCTCTCGCACACACACACACACACACACACACACACACACTAAACAATAACTAATAATTTGTCAGGGCTTAACTGGAGAGCATGGGGAGTGGCTGACTATTTGGCAATCTGAGTGCTTTGGGAAGAAAATTAAATAATCAAAGCTGAAGCAATTCTTTAAAATGCTTGTTTCAACCCAACACTGCATACTGTTTTTATCTTTCATTTTGGGTACTTTTATTTAAAATGATATGATATAGAGTATAGATGACAGATTGCTAGATAACTGAAATTTAAGGTGAAATATGGTAAATACTTAGAGATTATACCTATGTTAAAGATATGAATGAATGAATGAATGAATGAATGAATGGGAGGGTGGATAGATGGATGAATGAACAAACAGACTGAGAGATTGATAGAGATAGATTTTAAACACTGTTTTATATTTGGTGCGTAGTGGGTATAATTTAACATTTACCCAAAAAAGATTATCCAGAGGAAAGATTGTGCTTACTGTTAGTGAAACCTTGAGGAGTTGGGAAGGAGGTAGGCCATGTGGCCAGGAGAACAATCTCTATATTTACTAATTCTCTTACAAATTTCAAGAAACATAATGTATCAGTGCACAAAATATTTAATTCCTAAATGAGGAGTTGCATTTTCAGGATGTAAGAATCACATGTGAATACGCCCCAGCACCAAAGGCTATGATTCGGAGAAGAATATAAGAAAATGTTTTTCATGACAGGTTCACTAGGGAATATTTGATAATTTGAAAACAATTAATAATACATCAGACTATCTCCCTAATTAATACCATAAGCATATAATGCCAACATGAAACTCTGAGGAAAAAAATAAGAAAACGCAGTCAAGAAAAGATTACAAAGTCTTGGTCCAAAGGCAAGAACACCCCCCGGTGTGTGTGAAGTCTTCAGCTCACCAAAGACACAACACAGATGCCAAATCCAGCCCTTTCAAGGTCAGTGAGCCCAGAGTGAAGTCTAACTTTCACTCTGACCTTCTTCTGTGAGATGCCAGCTCTTCCGATCTCAATAGAAATCAGGAAGCTTCTTTGGCCATTCTTCCTTGCCTAGGGTCGTTAGTGAGCCTGGTATCTACAACCCAGCCAACTTTGCACAAAACCACAGTTTAGATGGAAAATCACTTTGGTTTCTGGCTCATCAGCAGAACTGCACATCTAATTAGCTCAACAATTGGTCCCTGTGATAAAATCAGCCAGTTTTATGTTCAAATAACTACTCTGTGCTAAGCAATACTGTCACTCTAAACCTCACATATAAAGTTGCTGAAGAAGCTGGTTCCTAGGTCACTGGGGGCCAAACTGATGAAGACTATCAAATTAGTACCCAAGTCAATGTTATACTAGTAGTTACAACATAGGGGGCCCACCAGGCTCAAATAAGGTGAATTGCCAGAATATAGTAACAGGGCCGGAAAAGCCAGCTTCATAGGGGAAAATAGTCTGCAGGCATAAAATGCAAGGAAGGAGTCATCTGCAGAACCTTCCCACTCTTAGAAATAAACCTAAATGTTTATAATTACAGAGTCCTATCCCCTAATCTAGGATTGTTAAGAAATGACTCTTCCTATTGAAGACCTCGGTTGTTTCAGGAACTTGTTCAGGTCACCCTGGGGAGAAAACATAGGCTTCTTCCTGTCCTTCTCTCACCTACTGAAGCAGCTGGTGATATCAGAGACTCTCTCCCATTCTGTGTGATCATTAGAAATCATGGTACTTTTTAAGGTAAATGTAAAAGCACAAATCAACTTCTTTCTGATAAAGAAGTTAATTATTTCACTTCTCACAGGCATGCTGAATTAGTGATTTCATGTGTGTCTCTCTGTGTGTACATTATCAATTATACCAACTGAATGGACAGTTGGTTAAAAATCTATACAAGTTTCAAGTTTGGAAATAAGAGACACATAAATGAATATAATTTTGCATAAAGATAAGAAAGATACATATATACGACAGAAAACATACCCATTTTATCTATGTATGCATTAGATAAATATAGTCAAAGATATAAAAATGACTTCATTATGTAAAATGCTTTAAACAGTGATTAACATGTAGTAGGTACTCCGTTGGAACTGTTGTTGCTGTCCTAATATTATCTTCATCATTATTTAGCTATATATACTATATATAAATATATTATGTAAACTACATACATAACTGTATGTTATATAACTGTGTAATTGTAGTAGAATTCTGCTGAAAAAATAAACTTGTGTCTCTCTTTCTCTGCGTGACATAGGTGCCAGAAAGTGACTGAATCTTGGCAAATCACTCTTGGGACATAGTGGTCAGCTGCCTGGTATGGGTTAGGTAAAAGACCCCTTGTAGCTCATCTCATGCCCCAGTGCAGATCCTCTTGGCCTCACCTTTCTCTCCCCCGTCCCACTCCCTGGCAGTGCCCAGCTCTGCATGAACTAGAATTAGCTTTATGAAAGCACAACCCTGCAACACTTCATTTCACACCTATGCCATGTGTGTCTTGCCTCCTGCCTCCTGCCCAAGGGACACGGTGTCCCGAGCTCACACATGTGCAAACCAGAAGTGGGAGATGGCATCCAATGGCCATATGCTTCCCTTCTTCCCCTTAGTCATTTCATAAGGACCAAACAACTGGTTAGCAATAGCAGTAGCAGGGACCAATCTGAGTTGCTTCTCCTCCTTTGCTTTTTCACTTTCCTCCCCTGTACTCCTGCTCCATAGTACCACATACAGCAATAAATTTTCACACACAAAACTTTGTCCTAGGATCCACTCTCTATGACACCCAGACTAAAATAAAAATCACAGTGGTCATCCATGTGCCGGCATGCAATCAGCCCTCCCGCTCCCAGGGTGGTGACACAGTCAGACACTTTGTTCTTTTCTTTCTGAAAAGGAAAATGAGTTAATCCCCTGTGGTATAGATGTGAAAAGAGGGAATGGGATGGTAGTTCCTAGTGCACAAGGGAGGGACAGAGGATAAGTCCTGAGCCAGGACTTCTGGGTGGGGGCAGCCCTCTGATGGCAATGAGGACTTGTGTCCTGTGGCAGTCCGTTGTCCTGGCAATAAGCCCATGTAGGAGTAAAATGTTTGGAATCCTGAGTCTCCCATCTGGGGAGCCAGGCTCATATGCCCCCTACCTCACGTGGAATCTGAGATATGAGAACATTTGTTCTGTGAGTCCGTGATAAAGCAGATACATGTGCTTATGTTAACAGCAATGAATATCTGGATCATGGGGGCACAGGCAACCCCAATATTTTGCAAGAAAAGACCCTACTTTAAAAAAACAAGCAAAAGATGTATATGAATGTATATATTTAATTTCCATATGCTTAGGTACAGAATACCCAAAGAGCATTTGGCTAGAATAACTGTCTAGAATATAAGAGTAATATTTTCAAATCTCAAAAGTAATGGAGAAATTATGTAAACAGTTAATTAATATTTAATATCTAAATTTTATTTCATATGTATATCCATTGTATAAAATCTATGTGGCTTCCACTTAACGCTAAAAGTAAGACACTATACTGGGGTAGAAACCAGAAAATTAGATGTAAATCAGCCTCTTCAACATCACATGGAAGGCACTGACCTTTTGCACTTAAAATTTTCATTATGAACGCCAAATCATTTTGAGATATTCTGGAGAGAAATGAACACCCTTCCAAAGTGTCTTAGTATTGCTATATTACAGGACTGTGAATCTTCACAATACACAATTCATATATAGCATCAATCATAGGTAACTTTAAGTATTCACTACTAAGACTGTCTTTATAATTAAATAGAAATCATTTCAATGTTCTGCCTGGTGCAGGCATTTCCTCGCCTATCTCTCAGATGTTGGTGTTCCTCCTGCCTAGACCTTCTCCTCTCATCTCATCACTTTCTTCAGTGTGTCTATCAGCAACTTGGGTTTCATTTACTAAGTATAAATAAACTCCAAATAATAATGAAGGCTGCCATTTGTTGAGCACTTACTACATGCTAGGCCCGGCAGTTTATAAGCATTAATCCAGTTAATAGTCATAACCACCCTCTCTGCAAGATAAGAACAGCCCACTTTTTCTAGCAATCACCTGGATGCCCATATCATGGATAGCTCAAATGCCACATTTCCAAACTTAACTTACCTTCCCCACAAATTTGCCTGTGCTCCTCCATAACATCATATAAGTTATCACTGTCCAAGAAAGTGTAAGTCACTCTGAACTTCTCCCTCTCATTTATTCTCCACTCCCAATCAGTTCCAAGTTCTATGAGTTCTACTTCATAAGTATCCCTTCATTCTATTCATACTTTTATCTTCTAGACAAAGCTCCCATCATTTCTGGCCTGGAGACTTGCAACAGCCACCCAACTCATGTCTCTGCATCTAGTCCTATTTTTTCTAATTCTGACTACTCTACTAACTTAAACTTATGACACTGGGCATCTAAAATATGGGGGTAATAATGAGGTCTCTCATCGTTATAGGCTGCTCGAGTAAGTACAATATGTGGCATCTAAGTGTTAGGTGCTAATGAAATTTTAACTCAGTAGACATATAAATTGAGGTAATTTAGAGTCTACACGTAATCAGAAAAGGGATAGGAGAAAGAATAATTTAGAATTAAAAGTTTTTAGGATATAAATATATTTAAATTACTCTAAAACTTAGCAGCTTAAAACAACACAGCTTAGTTAGGTGCCCCTGGTCTGAGGTCTTTCATGAGGTTGCCAACTGTTAGCTGGGTTTGTAATCCCATCTGAAAGCTTGCCTGAGGCTGAGGGGCTTCCAAGCTCACTCAGTGATTCATGGAGGCCTTCGCCCACTGCCACATGAGCCTTTGGTTAGGGCTGCCTGACAACACAGCTGCTGGTTTGCCCTTGGGCAAGTGATACAAGGGGCAGTGAGAGAGAAAGGGCCCCAAGATGTAAGTTATAATCTTTTAAAAATATATGTATTTTATTGATATTTTACAGAGAGGAAGGGAGAAGGATAGAGAGTTAGAAACATTGATGAGAGAAAAACATCAATCAGCTGCTCCTGCACACCTCCTACTGGGGATGTGCCCAAAACCAACGCACATGCCCTTGATCCAAATCAATCCTGGGACCTTTCAGTCCACAGGCCGACGCTCTATACACTGAACCAAACTGGTCAGGGCTGTAAGTCACAATCTTTAATAAAATGATCTTAGAGGTGCTATCCGATCACTTGTTATTCAGTAGAAGTGAGTCATTAAATCTAACCCATACTCAGGGAGAGGGTTACGAGCAAGGCGCAGAGCATTACAGGTTGAATATGTGCAGAGAAACGGGAGAAAAGGACTATCTACCAGCCAGGTGGAGAGGCACTGAGCAGATCCCTCCCCACAGGCCCCAGAAGGAACCAACCCTGCTGACACCTTGATTTCAGCCTTCCAGCCTCCAAAATCATGAGACAATAAATACAGTTCTTTTGTTCAAGCCACCCAGTCTGGTTCTTTGTGATGGCAGTCAGAGCAAACAAATATAGCAAGAAAAAAGAAAAAGAGAAATTCAGAGAGAGAGAGAGAGAGAGGCACAGCAGGACAAAGAGAGCAGGAGAAAGACTATATGTTGATTTTAAAGAGAAATGCATAAGGGCCTATTATTAAAATCTCATCTAGCACATCTATGGAGCAGAGTGGCTTTATTCCAAGAGGTTGATAGAAATTTCCAAAAAGGGGTGCAAATGGGAACCCAGTGCCAGGTGAAGATAGTCAAATTCTCCCTCCATAGGGACAGGTGCCAGAGCCCAAGAGCAATGAAAGAGCTCACCTTCTGGTAGTCCTCTTTAGATCGCAGGGCCGCCTCCATGTGCATAGCGGAGGTCGGATAGATGGCTGAGCGGTACTGAGAACCATGGTCATTGCCTTGGCGCATGCCTGGGAACATGGAAAGCGGAGGATTACTGGAGTGACTGGACAGCAAGGCCAAGGCCACACAGCCTCTATGACTCGTGTGCCAAGTGCTTCTTTTAATTTTATTTTGCCACCTCCCTTCTTAAATAAGCCTAAAATATATCTGTTTTGCTTTGCCTATCTCAATTATAATACATATCCTTAAACCTAGATAAATTTATTACAAGTCTTCGATCATAGTAGATATTCTCTAAGTATGTATTTTTCTATGCAGATACTTAAATCATCACCTAGTCCATTTATCACCTACAAAGCTCTGTGATGCACATTATTCCTTTGGCTCTTAATGAAACTCCCTCTATGGCAGGTATCGCTGTCCCTTGCTCAGCAGTTAAGGAAATGTGATGATGTGTATGTATGTCAGGGCCTGGAACATTACTTGGCATGTGAGAGGTGGCTAGAAGTGACACAGCAACTGATGCTCAGCCTATGATCATACACCTAAGCAAAAAACAAACAAACAAAAAAACCCCTGGGACTTAATATTGCTCAGTGCACTTTTTACCCTGTCACAGGTGCTAGGATATAGATGGTGGTCTATTTCTAACAAGTCATTTAGTCCTCAAAGCTAAATAGACACAGGCTTAATATGGATCCCCTACTGATCTCTATACTGCTGTCTAAATGAATGTCACATGTTTACTGTATCATTCAAGAATCAGTGTCAGTTTTAACAAATGCCCCAAAACTCCAACTAAAGAGTCAACCTTCCAAAGGAAACCAGTTTTGTATTTCAAACTTGATGCATAGTCATATCACCTGGGGATGTCCTCAAAATGCATAGGTCTGAATGAGCCTGAAATTCTGCATTTCTAAATTGCTCAGGGGTCACCAGATGCAACTTTGGGTAGCAAGGATTTAGCATTTGCCCAGATATCTTCAAAATTCCTTTATAATCTTTCAGCGACATTTTTAATTCCAGCAATGTGGTGAGAAAATCATGAATCTTCCAAATTACACTTTTTCAAGTATGGCGTTGACAAGGCTCCTTCTACCCCACCTGTCATACATACGCCTTTCACGGAACTCCTATTCTTTTACATTTTTTAAATTGATGATTTATTTTTAGAGATAGAGAGGAAGCAAGAGGGAGAGAGACAGAGAAGCATCAATGTGAGAGGGAGATATCAATCGGCTGTCTCCTGCATGCCCGCTGCTGGAGATGGAGCCCAAAACCTGGGTATGTACCCTGACCAGAAATCCAATCAGTGACTTTTTGGTGCATGGGATGATGTCCAACTAAATGAACCACAGTGGCCAGGGAAGAAATCCTTTTCAATCTTTAAGATTTAGTTCAAGCATCTTCTCTCTGGAAAACCTTCCTTGACACACCTCACATGACAGTCACGGACTCCTTTAGGCTCCCTCAGGCCTTGCAGGTCCCTCTCCTAGAGGTTTTATCACGCTTCATTGGTATCACATGGTTGTCTCTCTTTCTATTCTGAGGGCATAGCATTACAGGCACACTACCTGATATACCCTCAGCCAGAGGGATATGCTTTCACTAATATTTGTTGCATGAAAAATATATGTGTTCATACCTTGTGATCTGGGGCTCTGCAATCAATACTGGAGGGCTCTATAACATTTACTTTGTAAATGTAAATGCAAATTCAAATATAAATAAAATAGTCTTTCTTAGAAGCTACAGGTAAAAACTACAAATGAATTGCTATGTTTGATCTTAGAGGTAAGCGCAGGAGTTAAGGACACCAAAGGCTCACTATGGCAGTTAATGGATGGGCAAGCTAGAACTCATGTTCACAGCTGCAGGCCCAAAACAAAGGGTTAAATGGTAACAAAACAGTGGGACTTAAGGTCAAGTCATAGGCTAAACCTCCAGCGAGGAGAGGATGGGACTCTGGATGTATATACGTGTGTATGTGAGTTTGAAGGGGTATTTCTGAAGCCTACTTGTCCACACCTTCAGCTTAGCTAACTTCTTGGCAATCTCCTTCTCCCATTGCTGAAGCTCCATCCTCTCCTCGCTGCACAGAGATCAATGAGGATCAGGAACTAATTAGTGACTAAAAGAGCCAATAATGACACAAAAATGTTAATTTAACTTACTGTACGCAATAAGCACCTATAGACACAAGTAACGGACCTCTCCCACACGCCATGCACATCAATAGCTGCAAACCTCACATATCAACTCCGCTTGCTCAATTTTAAAATCAGACTTATTAGTGACATCTCTGGGTTTGTAAAGAAAATTATGGTAACTTAAATTCATAAATATTCCAGCACATATGGAAGAAATGGGGATGGTTTCCATTTTGGACATGTGGCAGTTAACTGGTTAATAATATGTAATAAAAATAAACCCTCTCACCCCTCCAATAAACAAACATCAAGTTAAAATATCTATTTCATTATTGTGTAAATTATATATTCATATAAGCATCCCAGTATTATTAATGTATCCTATCTAATAAAGACAGAATATGCAAATTGACTGTAACTCCACAACAAGGTGGTGGTGCTCACAGCCAATAAGAAGGGAATATGCAAACTGATGCAACAAGGTGAGAGATGGAAGGTGGCTCTGGCCAAGTGAAGGTAGAAAGGCAGCTCTGGGCCAGAGTGAAGTCAGAAAGTGGCTCCAGGCTAGAGCAAAGGCAGTGCTGGCATCCAGGGGAAGGAAGGCCTATTCTTGCATGAATCTTCATGCATCAGGCCTCTAGTACAATTATAAGTATTGTTACCGTATAAATATTACTTTCAGTGCATACTCTGTAAATATTACTAGAATATCAGTATTATTTATTAAGCACCTAATATATACCAAGTACTATACCAGCAATGAATAAAAGCACACCTTCCCCTTGCAGAGCTCACATTTTAGTGGAACCTAAGAGATTGGGTAGATATATGTTCCAGAGTGATATTCTGGTGACATTTTCACTTCACCTTCCTCAGTTTTATCTCCTTCACTGTCAAGCAGGGCTTTCTTGCATAGCTACTTCCCATCCTTTTGTGGATAAAGACATTATGCTAGTGACATTATTCTCCCCAAAGAAAAAAGATTGCGGGATGGTTGATTTGGGATAAAATCTGATTCTTCTCATTCAAGTCGCAGAAAAGCAGGGTCTTCATGAAGAGTTGTTTAAATCTACTTAAATTTTCTTTCTTTTAAAAGAGAAATATGTGAGTAACAGAGAATCTGCAGGTGTGACATTTCTATTTTCAACAAGTTTTTCTAAGATTCCATATGCCTTGCACAATTAAGACAATAAATATCTGTATGTCTGGTTGAAGGTCTTTGAATTATCATAGGATCCTGAGAAATTGTTGCTCAGTGCATGAATTCATGCATGGGTGGGGTCCGGTTGGCTGGCTGGCCCTGCCTCCTGGTCAAACTCCGGTTGAACTCCCAGTTGAGGAGATAATTTGCATATTACCCTTTTATTATATAGGATAATGGCTTTTTATCAAACAAAATGGGAGTAATGGAGAATTATTCTAAGGAAAGAGTATAATAATGGGCTCTCCCACTAATCATATTTTCACAAATAGTCTGATATCAGAGTGCATAATGAAAGCCTTAAGCTCACATTTGTATTTAGCGCTTCTTTTGTAGTGAATGACAACCTAAGGGGTAGGAACATCTGGAAGGTTTTATAAAATTGTGTAGTTGGAAAGAAAAGATGCACATGACTGTCATGGTAGGCAAGTATGTCCTATGATTTTTATAATTGGCAACTTATAACTTTTAATCCTTTCATCCTTTTTGCCTACCCACAGCACCGCTTCCATCTGGCTCCTATTAGTTTGTTCTTTGTATTTATAAGTTTGTTTCTTGTTTTGTCTGTTCATTTATTTTGTTATTCAATTCCACCTATAAGTAAATTCTATGGTATTTATCTTTCTCCATCTGACTTATTTCATTTAACATAATACTCTCTATCTTCCATGTTGTTGTAAATGGCAGGATTTCATTCTTTTTATGGGCAAGTAATATTCCATTGTATATATGTAGTGCATCCTCTTTATCCATTGAATAAAATACCTAGGAATAAATTTAACCAAGGATGTAAAAGACCTGTACTCAAAAAACTATAAAACACTGAAGAAAAAAACTGAAGAAGATACAAATAAATGGAAGAATATACTCTATTTTATTTTATTGGGAGCATTAACATCATTAAAATGTACATACTAACCAAAGCAATCTACAGATTTGATTCAATCCCTATCAAAATATCAATGGCATTTTTTTCAAGGGGATGCACTTCTATAAAAAACAATCCATGTATTATTTAAGTAATTAGTGGTTATATTACTGCTGCAATTCAGGACAGGGATTTAGAAACCCTACCCTGAAGTCACGATCCCTTGATTTAAATTCTGACTTGATCATCTGTTCATTTTAATACTATAATACTAATACAGCTCCCATCACTATTGCCTTTGTCTTCTCTGCGCTGATTTGGGGCATCCCCAACACTCTGGGCAGCCTTAAATGGGAATAACATCGTGGGCATTATCCACAGCTCTGATCCAGTCTCCCTGTAACTTTCCCTTTGCCCAAACCAAAAAGGTTATTCTTCTAGTGGAAAGATTGTAGTTACTCACAGTGACAGCCACCACCTGCAGGCAGAAGTATTACAATTTGAATTTACAGCCCTGACCTTTTGACCCTCTTTGATGTTCTAATGAAACTAAAAGCTCCCCATGTCAGAAACAATATACACTTTCTTCCCGGTCACTCCAGCTAAATCCCTGCAGATAGGAGAGAAGACAAGAAAGTACTAAACAGATACATACATGTGGAGAAAAAACATCAATGTCTTGTTTAGATTCCTTGAATCATAGGTGATACTGGATAAGATATTAACTCTCTCTGTTCTACTCATGAATAAAAATGTTAACTTGATTCAATTTCCCCCCATCAATGTTCATTCTGATGAGAAGGTATAATGTCTTAAAACAAAATCATACACTCATATTCACATACTTGCATATGTATTTGGTTAATTCCAATGCATATATCTTTCACTTCACTGATGAAGGGGCTTATTGAATGGATAGGAGCTTGAAATTTGGAAGCAGATGGTTCATTGGAAAATATGATTTGATGCTCAACAGACTGAAAATCCCATAGAAATATGGATTTTCTGTTCTTGTTATTTTTAATACATTGCATTTACAGATGTTTAGCATCATTAAACTTTTCACCATTGCTTTCAACCTCCATTGGTTTATGTTATGAATACAAAACAGTAATTCACATGTGAGGAAAACCTGTTTACTAAATCTCTTGTAAGAAGCCAAGGACTTAGAGCTATAAGACCTTGTTTTTAAGTCTGACTCTGCTACTGACATGCTTAATGCAAATTGCCTAATCTTTCTGAGTCTCAAACCTCCTTTGTAAAACAGGAATTATAAAGGCCTAAGTAGTGGGTTTGTTGTGAGGAATAAATAAGATAAAACCTGCAAAGCACTTTTTTAACTATTATGTAGATGTCAAATACTTTTACTTGTACAACTTTTAATAATCTTAGCATATTTCAGAACTCTTTTTGAAATAAAAATAACAAATGACATCATGCAAGACACTCCAGGAGTAGCCCTTGAAAAGCATTATTTATATTAATCTCTCAGATATTCACACAACAGAGGTCATACAGGTAAATCCAAAGAGGATCAAAATTTATTTCATGTATATAAGTATATACTATTTTAGTTTTAACTATTTATTACATCTTTTTATAAGAATTACCTTTTAAATTTTAACCCTGCCAATCTTCAGCCCAATTTTTCATTTCAATGGAAAATAAATCTAAGAGAGGGAAAAAAATCTTCGAGTGAATTCTCCTACCCCTTGCCTTAGCCATGAAGAGTTTTCCAGTGCTTATCACTATTGGTCTCTGATTTGGTTTGAAAAAAATCAGGCCTTTTGGCATTATCTTATATCACCTGAGCTCATACCCACTGAAGTGCTAGAAAGGGATACAGAAAGATATGCAGAATGGTAAAAAGAAACAAACAAACAAAAATTAAAAATCATTGAAAGTATAGCTACAAAAGCCCACACTATTTTCTAGCCACTGCTTGCCTTCTTTCCTTCCTTCTACACATTCATCCATCCTTTCTCTCTCAGGCAAGGTACCAGGTACTAGGATTCAGAAATATGACAGTCCCACTTTTCAATTATATCACCTTCCTAGTATAATAAGGTGAAGTAAATGAAAAGTAATAAGCCTAGCCAAGTGTTGGAGGAGTGTTTTAGTATGCTCAGGCTGTTGTAATAAAATATCATTAACCCACAAACTCATGGTTTATCAATAACAGAAACTTATTTCTCACAGTTCTGGAGGCTGGAGGTAGGATGCCAGACAATTTGGTGTATGGTAAGCAGCTTCTTCGTGATTGCAGATTTTTTTGCTATCTCCCTGCTGTGTCCTCTCATGGCAGAAAGAGAATGCACTGGCTTGTGGACTGCAAAGGCACTAATCCCATTCACGAGGGTGGAGCCCTCATGACCTACTTACCTCTCCAAGGCCACGCTTCCAAATACCATCACATTGTGAATTAAACTTTAACATATGAATTTTGGGGAGACAATCATTGAGTCCATTAACAGGAGGGGTGGGGGAAATCTGTGATTGGGAAAATACAAGAATTCAGAGGAAAAAGTAGGAAAATTCACATGATCCGAGTGGAAGACACTGAAGTCCTGCAAGGCTGCATAGAGGAAGTGACTCTTATCTTGAGAGAGTAGATGGGAAGATGGATGAGAGACATTCTCCAGGAGGCCCATGGTAAGGATTATGGAGCAGTGTGGTGCCTTCAGGGACATGATAGGAATCTGGGCTGTTTGCAAAAGCAGCAGCCGTGAATTAGCATCTTCATCAAAGCACTGGGCTTATATTCTCCAGCAAGCATGAAGTCCAGAAGAGAAAACTAATACCTAGGAGCTGCTGGAAATGCAAGAAGTGGTCCTGCTAACCCACTTAATCACAAAATAAATGAGATATTTGACTGTTATAAATTGATCTAAGCAGCCTTTATGTAGCTGTTCTCTAAAGGATAGAATTAACCCAAATCACATTTTGAGAAAGGGGGGAAAATGTAATTGAAAGGCAGAGAATCCCTATTTGTCTTTCAGTTTTCTTCAAACAAATATGGCCTCTCCAGCATGAAGTATTCATATAGTGCCGACTGTGTGTTCAGCACAATGGAGGATTGGGCTATATGCTTTGATCTCAAGAAATAGTCTGAAAAGGGCAGGGAGGGAGCTTGACACTGTATTTACCTGTACCTGGTCTTTGCCAATGCTTCTCATTTAATTCTCACATAAGCCCTGTGAAGTAGGTATTCTTAACCTTCTTTGACACAAAGAAAGCTATGAATCAGAGACTTTAAGTGATCCTATGGATGTCACACAGCAGGCAATCGGCCATCCTATGGCTTAAACCTAGCTCTACCTGACATAAAGCTCTTTCTCTTTTCAAAATTGAAATACAAGGAGTTAGAGGGAAACCATCAAAGACAGTGGAACAAAGCGCCCTGCAGGCAGTGTATCTGGTGGGGAGAGGGCACCACAGATACAGGCCCAGAAATAAGAACAAGTTTGGTATTTGCTGAGAATTGTGAAGAGCCAAAACTAGTTTCTGCCAAAGGGCCAGGAAGGAAATTAATCTGGTCAGCTGAGCATTAGGCCACAGATATCAAGACAAGACACACCAGGGATTTAGAGATGTAGAGAAAAGTCAGTTTCAAGAGAGCTCCAGGATTCTGTGGAAGCCCAGGTAAGCAACAAAAAACTAGAACTCTCTTTGGCACAGATTCAACAAGCATTGCAAAATTCACTGTGCCCTCCATTTGACTTTGGAAAATCTAAGAAGTTATTGACTTTATCTGGCTATCTTTCTGTCCCAGGAAAGTAAGTAATGGGCTCGCTGTATTGGTGAAAAAAGAACAACTGGCTCAGAAATGACATCTTGTATTTAAAATTCCTCCATAACATTCTCTAAACTGATTAATGAGGACTGGGCTTTGGGCTATTCCTGGAAAGAATTGACCTCTTGGAAATGTTTGAGATTTCTCCATCCACCCTCTCCAAATAAGATTTGAAAGGTACTAGCCACCCAAGACTGCTCTCTAAGATTTCTCTCTCTCAGTAAAGTCAGAGAAAGCACTAATAAAAAACAAACAAACAAATAAATGGAGAAATGCTTAATCTATAATGAAGCAAAAGATGGGTGAGTTCTCATCTGCTCAATGTGCCTTCTAAAATTTACCTCATTCTTGGGCCCTAGCCCTGTTTTATACATTTATGTTTGGAGAGATGAGAAATCTGCTGGAACATAGAAATTTTAAAGGGAAGTTCACATTGTGAATTGTTGAGGTGATTAAGAAATTCCAGGAGCCACCAGCTAATAGTGAATATCAGGGCAAAGAATGGCATATTCCTAAGGGACAGAACTCACTTCAAAGGGGCAATCTCTTTAAGGGACTAGCCATGTTGGTTACAGAAACATACATGGTGCCTCCCACCAGGATGAATCCACATTCTTCTCTTCTCTAGATAGTTATCAGCGAGAATTGGGTCCTGACCCACAGACTGTGAATGAAGCAGAGAATCAGGCATGTGTTTTGTCATGAGACAGTTCTAGGTTCTAATTCCAGCTCTGCCAGTTACCAACTGTAACCTCAGCCAAGGTACTTAGGCCTATCTGAGGTCTGGTTTCCTCATTGGGAAAAATGGGAATGAAGAAATGTACCTCACAGGGTTGTGTATCTGGAAGCTCAGTAAACAACTTTCCTTCCCCTTGGGACAAAATTGTCCCCAGTTGAGACCCACTGCTACATATTAATAAACCTTACCTTCTGACAGTGTCAGTTATAAAGCCTACTTATTCAGGCCGATAAGTGAAACAATAGTTAAGAATTGAAAGCTCTGGGATAGGTGAAAACTAGTTGTTATAAAAGAGTATCAGAAGTCTTTGATATTCATATTTTTATTTGTATCCACTAATTTCAATGGTTAGCAGTGTGGATGCTTTTTTGTTTTTTGTTTTTTTTTTAATCCCTACATTCAAGAGAATGGAGATTTGCAATAGAGAACAAGATATTTTTTTTTCTTTTTGGTTAAATAGAATTTTAAGATATATTGAAAGTCTCAAAAGAAGGGGAGAAGCACATATTAAAATCGACATGTATATATATACTGTTTGAAAGAAATAAGGTTCTTGATTGTATGGAGAAAGCAAGAAAAAGTCTTTTTCCCCTTCTTATTTACACTGTGGGCAGAAAAACAAGAAGCAGCACAGGTGTTATCATCATAATGTGTTTTCTGGTGATTATAGCATCTTACCATATCTCTCAGAAAGTCTCATCTTTCTCAAAAACTGGGATAGTCCTGGCTCACTGTGCCAATGAGAAAATGCAATCAGTTTAACAAAGAACAAAACTAAAGGTTAGAAAACCAGATAGAATTATATTGCTTTTCATTTTAAATGGAAGCTGTTGAAGTAGGTGGTCTAGGGATGACAGGGGAATGGTTAATGGTCACAAGAGCCCATATTTTTTCTTTCCATTCACGTATCCCTAACATATGGCCCTCATCCAAGGGCTTGAGATGTATCTGCTACTATAGCCATTATATTGCAGACGAGAAGAAGGGAAAATAGGACAGTTCTTTCCACTCCCTCTGCCTTTAAAGAGCCTTCCCAGACCTTCACTCATATCTCATTGGCGAGAATGCAGTCACATGGCCACACCTCCCCAACTGCCCTGCCCTCCACATGGGAGCAAGCCTAGGCCAGACAGACTACCCAGGCCACATCCTTGCTCAGCTTCCTCTCCTTTTCTATCCTATTTCTCTCTCACTCACTCAGAGGTTCTTTCCTTTTTCTTCAATAAGTCAGGCTCTGTGTCGAGGGAAACGAACCTAACACTTGAAACTATTCAATTAGTTTTGCTCTCATTCAAGCCACCTGCTGCCCACCTCTTCTGCTATGCTGTTCCATACATTCTATTACTTTTGTTGTGATAAACTATTATTAGATACTAGTGGCCTGGTGCATGGATTCGTGCATATTGAAAGGCAATTAATTAGAAGAAATATTGTTATTCACCCTTTCTCTATAATAGAAGTGTCAACCAAATTCACAACTGACAATGACAGATAGAAACACTTGCATGTGATTGGCACCAGTGAGAGTTTTATATGTATCGTGCATGCACAAGTTAACATTTATTTTTAAAACTGTATTTTTTCATTGAATTCAGAGAGGAAGGGAGAGGAAGAGAGAGATAGAAACATCAATGACAAGAGAGAATCACTGATCAGCTGCCTCGGCTGCCTCCCACTGGGCATTGAGCCGGCAACTTGACTGGAGCCCTTGACTGGAATCGAACCTGGGACCTTTCAATCTGCAGGCCAACGCTCTATTCACTGAGCCAAACTGACCAGGGAAACATTTATCTTTAAATTGCCAGTGCGCATCATATGTACTGGCTGGTCGGGGGGTTGGATGGTTGGGATGGACGTGTGGTCGGTCACTTAACCTTTTATATACTAGTATATAGATATTTATTGAAGTGTTATTAGACATGTTTATTAAAATGCTATAAATTAAGAGGTCAAAATTCTTGTGGTCAACCATACACCTGAGCGACATTCTCAGGTGAAGACCACTGGCCTACATTCTGCATTGGTAGCACTCAGGATGGTATATCTACATTATATTACTTGAGTCTCTTTGTGCAATAAACATAGGGAGAAGCTTAGCTGCTATAACTCCGTTAACTAGATTTTGAACACTCCCACTTACTTCTCCACAACTGATCTCAATGAAAATGAAATAACCAATGAGTGGCTCAGAATTTCAAACATTCTATGTACATAAATAGAGTCAGTCCCTTTACTCCTTGCTTCTTGTACTGACCCTGTCTCCACAGAGACTGCACAAAAAGGCCGCCTATGTATTGCAGAGGCACAGGAGCCATCATGGATGACTGGCATTCATGGAAGAGCTTACATAAGTGCCATTTCAAGGAGGGCCTCCTGACTTCTGCTAGAAATAGGGCCTCCACGGGAAAAACATCACAGGGCACTGAAGTCCACCAATAGGTAGGTGAGCCTGTGATAGACAGCACTTCTCATCATCACCCATGTGACCCTTCCTAGCACACCTGGCCTTTAAGTCAGGTGTTTGAGACAAGCCTTATTAATATTGAATAGTCTCACTTTACCTGACTGAAAAATTAATACTGTCAATTTTAACTGACATCTCATTTTAAATTTAAAACACTGAGCAAACAGATGGAGAGCCCTTGTTTCATGGGAGGGAGGGAGGAGCTACATAGTATCTGCTTCTTCAACTACCTCTTTTTCTTCCTATGGAGTGTAAAAATAACTCTCAGGGTGGGAAAATGGGTGGAGAAACTATGATGAATGGTCCACTATGAAACTGGCCAACCCAGATTTGACAGGACTCCAATAGCCCATTTCAACGTCTGCCTAGAAAGAATGTAACCAGACTAGCTAAGGCAAACTGATCTTTTTCACTTTTCATGTCTCAACATTACATGTAATACTCATTTTTCCCAGTTAGTTACACATATATGTACCTATTTAACCAAACATAATTTACCTACAAATGTAGGTGATCAATAAAATAGCTAATGATTCTAAAGCCCTTATTATGTGCCACTGTATTTTATTATGTTATTCATTCATAGCATGGGGTACTAGTCCTATCCTATCTAATAAAAGAGTAATATACAAATTGATCATACCTCCACTATACCCACAAGCCACGCCCACCAGCCAATCAGAGCGAGCATGCAAATTAACACAACTAAGATGGCTACAGCCACAGAGAGAGCAGAAGAGAGGCTTGGGTTGCCCCTGGCGATGGAGGAAGCCAAGCTCTCCACACACCCTGTTGGGCTCAGGCCTCCGCTTAAGGCAACAACGTTTCAAAGGCTGTGTGAGCTGAAGGCTTGGCTCTGCTCCAGGTTACAAAGTTTCAACTGTAGAAGATAAATAAATCCCAGATACCATGGCCTACCCTTGGGCCACTGGGGGGCGTGGCTGACCTGCAAACCATCACAGGCCCCTCGCCCAGGTCATCCCACACCCCAAGGGAACACCAACCCTGATCCAGGACACCCTTCAGGGCAAACCAGCAGGCCTCTATCCTACCTAATAAAAGAGTAATATGCAGATTGACCATCACTCCAACATACAAGATGACTGCCCCCACGTGGCCAAAAGATCCTACCCCTATGTGGACACAAGATGGTCAGCAGGGGAGAGTAGTTGGGAGGGACCAGGCCTGCAAGGGAGGCAGTTGGGGGTGATCAAGCCTACAGCGGCGAGCAGTCAGGGGTGACCAGGCTGGTAGAAGAGGGAAGTTGGGGGTGACCGGGCCTGCAGGGAAGAGCAGTTGGGGGAGACCCAGGCCTGCAGGGTAGGGCAGTTAGGGACAACAGGCTGGCAGGGGAGCAGTTAGGCATCAATAAGGCTGGCAGGGGAGTGGTTAGGGGGTGATCAGGCTGGTAGGCAGAAGCAGTTAGGCACAATCAGGAAGGCAGGCAGTGAGCAGTTGGGAGCCAGCAATCCTGGATTGTTAAAGGGATGTCTGACTGCCCATTTAGGCCCGATCCAAGTAGGACAGTTGGACATCCCTCAAGGGGTCCCAGAATGGAGAGGGAGCAGGCTGGGCTGAAGGACATCCCCCCCCCCGCCCATGCACAAATTTCGTGCACCGAGCCTCTAATATTATTATAAAATCCATGTTTTTAAAGATAAGACTGATACTCAGAGAGTTGCTGAATACCTGCTGAAAGCCAGTGCTGGATCTAAAACTAACTCAAAAGCCACAGCCTGTGGGGATCAAGCTTAAACTGATAGTACATCATCCCCTGAAGGATGTAGTAGTGTGTGAAGCAGCAGGCACCAGGGAGGAGCCTGAGCCCTAGCACAGGCCAGGCACCGCTCCCATTCATACCAGCACCACTGTGCCTGCCACTGCTGCTGCACAGTAGCACTGCTGAGGAGGCGGAGAGGCTTGTGTGTTCGCAGCAGTGCTCGCCAGTGTCTGGGTAGGCAGCTGAGCAGTGCTCCCATTGTGGGAGCGCACTGACCAGCAGGGGGAAGCTCCAGCATTGAGTGTCTGCCCCCTGATGGTCAGTGCACATCATAGCGGCCAAAGAGTTGACTGGTCAAACAGTTGACCTGTCGCTTAGCGTTTTATATATATAGATATAAAAGGCTCAGTGACCGACTGTCTATCCTTCCAACTGATCGGCCAACTGACCAGCTGGTACATATGATGCACACTGGCAATTTAAAAATAAACATGGACTTGTGCATGCATGATATTTGTTCCTATCTGACACTAGCCTCTCATTTCGAAGACAGTTTCCTGTGATGCCAGCATTTTTTATGACTATTAATAATTCATAAAGACAAACTCTAGACAGAGTAGGAATATTCCCACCTGAACCCGTTTTCAGACATGGTTGGTTATATGTTGCTTTCTCCCAAGTTTGAAGAGCATGTGACGTTAAAGTTGTAAATACTTCATCACAAGAAAAATTAGTCAAGCACTCTGAAAATGTTTTTACTCTTAATGTGGTATATAGTAAGATATTAGAATAAGTTTAATCAATTTATCAGCCATTGTTTGTATCAATGTTGTTTTTATGTTATGTTTTTGTTGTTTTTATATCATGTCTTTGTTGTTATTATATCATGTTATTTATTTATTAATCAATTTATACATTATTTTCATATATAATTTATTAATTTTCTTTCATCTCTGATACTTCTATTATAGAAAAAGGGCAAATAACAATATTAAAATATTTCTTCTAATTAATTTTCTTTCAATGTGCATGAATCCATGCACTGGGCCACTAGTTGCTATATAACTGAGGAGCCAAATACTCATTTACACCTAAAGGAAAGGTCTGATTTTCATTAATGAGAAAACATTATGTCTACAATCATAAATAATTTTGAAAAGAGGATATGGTGATTTATTCCTAAAAGGTAAAAAGTTATCTTGCACTGCCGAAACCGGTTTGGCTCAGTGGATAGAGCATCAGTCTGTGGACAGAAAGGTCCCAGGTTCATTTCGGTCAAAGGCATGTACTTAAGTTGTGGACACATCCCCAGTAGGGGGCGTCCAAGAGGCAGCTGATTGATGTCTCTCACGCATTGATGTTTCTAACTCTCTATCCCTCTCTCTTCATCTCTGTAAAAAAATCAATAAAATATTTTTAAAAAGTTATCTTGCATAGATTTCGCTTCTATAAAAGAAAAATTCTATTCATGTCTGGCCAAGGGAAAAACTTTATTATGATATTTTCTTAGGATGTCTGAGACTCCACATCCGTTTAGTCTATGAACTTACAAATTTGACTAAATAATGTGTCTTGAAATGTTTAAATTATCAGAAAATATATTTAAAAACTTTCAAAATAGTAAAATTTCTATTCATTTCTTATCCAAGTCTTAAAGTTCTGTAAGAATGAGTCAGCCAGAGTATTCCACTATAGAACATTAGGCATGTAAATGATACTTATAAGATGTTTACATTTGTATCAGTACACATGTGCACACTCATTCACCATGCTTGTGCTTCATTATGGATATTGTTCATATTGTTAGCAGGAATAGCAATCAATATATTAACCTTTGTCATTTCTAGATCTGATTATAGAAATGTATAGAAATGTACAAAAGTACATAAAACAAAACACAGTTTATTGAAGTGTTCACATTATATAACCAACACCCATGTCAAGAAATAAAGTGTTGCCAGGACCTTTGAAAGCCCTCTGTGTATCCCTACTGACAACAGAACCCTACTTCTCTCTCCAGTTTTAACCATGCCTGATTTTTGTGACCATAATTTCCTTGTTGTATTAGGCACACACAGGCAACAACATAGTTTAGTTCTGCCTGTTTTGGAAATGTAATTAAATAAAATTACACTGTAGTTTTAATACTTTACATACTATTATGTTCATGAGATTATTTTTATTTTCTTTATTTTCATTGTTTCATAATATTCTATTGTACAGTAGACTGCAACTGATTTATCCATTCTACTGTTGATGAATATTACCAGCTTGGGCTGCTAAGAACATTTTTGACATGTATTCTGTTATACCTAGAGATAGAATTGTTGGTTAATGGAGTTTTCACATCTTTAACTTAACTGAATGCTGAACTGGTTTACAGAGTAGTTGTACCAATTTACAAAATCTGCAGCACTGCATGAGACTTTATGCTTGATATGAAATAGAATCTTTTTTTAATTTTTTTTCAATTTTTATTAATTTTTTTATACATATCTCTCCATTGCCCTCCTCCCTCCCAGGCATACCCCAACCCCCCAGTGTCTATGTTCATTGGTTATGCTTATATGCATGCATACAAGTCCTTTGATTGATCTCTTATCTACCTCACCTAACTTTAATCTTCCTGCTGTAATTTCACAGTCTGTTTGAAGCTTTACTGTCTCTGTATCTATCCTTTTGTTCATCAGTTTATAATGTTCTTTATTATCCCCCAGTGAGTGCGATCATGTGATGCTTCTCCTTCATTGACTGGCTTATTTCACTAAGCATAAGGCTCTCCAGTTCCATCCAGGTTGCTGCAAATGGTAAGAATTCCTTCTTTTTAATGGCAGCATAGAATTCCATTGTGTAGATGTACCACAGTTTTCTGATCCACTCATCTGCTGATGGGCACCTAGGCTGTTTCCAAATTGTAGCTATTGTAAATTGTGCTGCTATGAACACAGGGGTGCATAAATCCTTTCTGATTGGTGTTTGTAATTTCTTAGGATAAATTCCTAAGAGTGGGATTACAGGGTCAAATGGGAGATCCATTTTTAGTTTTTTGAGGAAACTCCATACTGTTCTCCACAGTGGCTGCACCAGTCTGCATTCCCACCAACAGTGCACAAGGGTTCCTTTTTCTCCGCATCCTCGCCAACACTTGTCGTTTGTTGATTTGTTGATGATTGCCATTCTGACAGGTGTAAGATGGTATCGCATTGTCGTTTTGATTTGCATCTCTCGGATGATTAATGACTGAAATAGAATCTTGCTAGAACTTAATTTGCATTTCTGCAATTGCAATTTTTGACATTGACTATGATTTCACATGTATTCTCAACAGTATTCAAGCCCTTTGCCCATTTTTCTACTCAATGGTCTTTTTGTAAATCAATTGGCGGTATTTTTAAAGTCTATTTTTATATATCCTGGGTACTAATCTTTTATAAAATATAACCTCTCTGTTCTTACATTTTATTTATTTATTTTTTTATGAACCAAGGTATGATTTTAATAGTTTAAATAGTTTTTTTTCTTTTTAAAAATGTTTTTATTTATTTTAGAGAGAGAAAGGGAGATGTAGAGAGATAGAAACATTAATAGTCAAAGAAAATCATCGATCAGGTGCACACCCCCTACTGGGGAATGGAGACTGCAACACAAGCATATGCCCTGACTTGGAATCTAACAGTGACCTTCTGATTCATGGATCAGTGCTCAATCATTGAGCCACATTGGTCAGGCTAAGTTTAAATATAGTTTAATGAATATTTTCCCATTATGAATAATGCTTCTGAGGTCTTGCTTTAAATAAATGTGTCTCAAACCCAAAGTCGTCATGATATTGTCTACTGGAGTTCTGGAGTTTTGCTTTCACACTTAGGTCTTTAATGTAC
The DNA here is from genome assembly GCA_011751065.1 of Lasiurus cinereus. NCBI lineage: Eukaryota > Metazoa > Chordata > Mammalia > Chiroptera > Vespertilionidae > Lasiurus > Lasiurus cinereus. Next base: position 16,325,904 of record JAAGEH010000014.1, read on the forward strand.
TTGGAACTGGATTTTATGTAAGGTGCAATGTAGAAATCCAAATGAATGTTTCCCATGTAAAAATCCAAATCATCTTATCACTTTTCCAGCTGCCCAACCATTAAGTGTCATGTTTTCTAGAGTTTTTGGTAGCACTCTACTTCAAGTTACCAATTCCTGGTAAATAAATAAACCCTGAAATTTCACTGGCTTAAGTTACTAGTTTATTTCTTTTTCCAATTTTTTTACTAGTTTATTTCTTGATCATGCAAAATCCAATTTGTAAAGAGGAGTAGGAAATGGTTCTGTTTCATGAATTCTACCAATGCCTAGCCTGATGGAAGCTTAACTAACTTCAAGATGTTACTTCAAAAGTTTGCCCTGGCATCCACATTTAGTTGGCAGACAGGTGAAGAGAGAAGTTTAAAGATCATGCAGTAAGTACTTATGGGCCAGACCTATCAGTATCATGTGTCATTTATGCTCACATCCCATTGGCCAGAACTCAAGTCATGTGGCCAGTAAAAGAAAGGATAAAAAATGTTGCCGAAGTGAGAAAAGGTAAACAGCTATATGCCATATTTGTCAATTATTTTCCTTTCCTTGACTCACTGCATGAGCCAAGAACCACAGTACAATGCTGATTAGAAGTTATAATGACATCATTAGAGTTTCTCAATGTTTCACTGAAAAGTAGGATAATTGCTGTAGACTTTTTTATATACTGATTATAAGATTAAGGAAGTAATCTTTTCTATTTATACTAGTGGTCCAGTGCATAGATTCGTGTACATTGAAAGGAAATTAATTAAAAGAAATATTTTAATATCACTATTTACCCTTTCTCCATAATAGAAGTGTCAACCAATCGACAATAAAAGAGCAAAACACATATGTGTGATTGGCACTAGAGAGAGCTTTATATGCATCACGCATGCGTGAGTCAACTTAAGATTTAATATATGTATACTAGGGGCTTGGTGCACAAAATTTGTGCATGGGGGTGGGTCCTTCAGTCCAACTTGCACCCTCTCCAATATAGGAGCCCTCAGGGGAGCCCTCTCCAATCCAGGAGTTTGTGTCTGTCTTTGCAATCATATGAGCAGTTTGGTTTGGTGCTCACAGAATAATAGAAGTCTTTTTTTTTTTTTTATTTGCTCCATTGGTGGAGATTTTCTAGAAGTTTCAGGATATCTTCCTTTTAACTTTTCCTCAACACTCTGATTTTACTTATGTATCTCACCTTTGCTTTTCCTCCATCCCTTACCTGCAACAGTAACTTGCTTTAGGCTCACTTTGTTCTAATGTCTAGAGATCCCACAATTTGTCTGCCTCCAGAACTACAATTCCCAGCATTCCTGGTGCTCTCTGCACTCTAAGCTTCCACTTTCAGTCCAGGGGCTGCCATCAGAACTACGATTCCCAGAATTCCTGGTGCTCCCTGCACTCTTGGTTTCTGCTTCTGGTCTAGGGGCTGCAGAAACCAAAAGGAATTGGAACTACAGCCACCCCTAGGCCAGGCTGACAGGACTGGACACTCCAGTGGCATCCCCAGGGCTCCAGCTGCTTGGCACTTGCAGGAGTGCATGCTGCCCACAGGCCTGCCATCTTTATTGGGTTAATTTGCATATTGGGTTAATTTGCATATTGGGTTAATTTCCTGATTGGCTGTGGTGTCACAGAGGTACAGTCAATTTACATATTTGTCTATTATTAGTATAGATAATAAACTTGCTTAATTGGACCTGCTTTCTGATGTAGCTAAACTTTTCCAGCCCAGTGAAGCACCCCAACTTCTCTTTCAGCTAATTATCAGCAGCACAGCAGTAAATATCAACATGAAGCAGATTATTATTGTAGACCACACAGGGAGAACAAAGGGTAAAATGTTCAACTGCAGCAGTGTTTGATATATTCTGCACGGTGAGAAAACCTGAAGTTATTTTCAAGGTCCATCATTTCTTACTTCTTTTCAGTCAGGTCAAATTTCTAAACTTACCAAATCTCCATTTTCTGGCTCATGCAAAAAAAACAGGATTCTACCAAGTCTCCTATCTATATACTCCAGGACTTCTGTGAGGATCAAATGAGATAAGGCACAGAAAAACACTTCACAGACATCTGATTAAAATATAAAATGTTTGCACCTGACCATAAAGCAAGTCATGTTCCTGGGCTGCAGAAACTGCAAGGAGGCTAGTTGCTAGGGAGAGTAAGTCGGGTGTTGCTATATGACATCATTACCCAGCACCCACAGTGACCATTTCCAGGTTGGGCTGGGTTGTGGGTCACATTTTGCTCCAGGGGTCTCTGCAATGTTGGCTGTGATTTGGTAGGGTGTCAGTATGGGATGGTGGCAAGGCCTGTGTCCCACCTAGGGGAATCCAAGTGTTGCTTTGTCCACACCAGGCTCATGGTGCTGTCTGTTTGTAAATGACCAGTGAGTATCACGACAACTCCTGCATTGAATGTCTGCCCTCTGGTGGTCAGTACACATCATAGTGATGGGTTGGAGGGACACTTAGCATATTAGCCTTTTATATATACAGATTTTTAAATTGTTGTTTAATGCATAATTGACTTAAATACTTTTTCTGTTTCTATTTTAATAATCATACATTTTATCTTTTAATCTGCTAATGGGGTAAATTACATTTATTGGCATTAAAATGCTAAACCAACTTGTATTCCTTGGAAGAACCTAAATTGGTCATGATGTATTTATACTTACTACATAATACTAACTTCAATTTGCTGATATTTTTGTTTAAAATTTCTGCATATATATTATTAGTAAAATTGAACTATAATTTTCATTTTTTACATTGTTAGGCTTTAGTATCAAGATTATGTAAGAATCATAAGATGAGATGAGCTCTGGTTGGTGTGACTTAGTTGGTTGGCATTGTCCTATACACCACAAGGTGGAGGGTTTGATTTCCAGTCAAGGCACATACCCAGATTTGGGGTTCCATACCTAGTCAGGGCATGTTTGAGAGAGCAACTGATCAATGTTTCTCTCTCATATTGATGTCTCTTTCTTTTTCTTTCTCTCACAAAGAGTAAAATCATAAGATAAATTGCAACTTTCTTTAATCTCTGGAGGATTTTGTGGAAGATTGCATTTATTTTTTTCTTAAATATTGGTAGAACTCACTGATGAAGCCATCTGAACTTAGTGATGTTTTTTGTGAAAAACTTTTTAAATATTGATTCAATTTCTGTTGATTATGGGCCTATGTAGGTTTATTATTAAAGTTATATTTTTAAGGAACTTATTTTATCTAACTAGAAGCCTGATGCATGAAGATTCATGATAGAATGGGCTTTCCTTTCCCTGGCTGCTGGCACTGCCTTTCCACTGCCTTTCCTTTCTGCTCAAGCCCTGGAGTCGCCTATTTCTGCTCCAGCCCTACCTTCTCATGCTGCCCAGAGGCCCTGAGAGACTGGGAGTGGGGCAGAAAGCCTGCATCATCACCATGGCAATGATGAAAGCGTCCCATCCTCATCACTCAGAACCTGTGTATGGCTGGTGGCATAGTAGAGGTATGGTCAATTTACATGTTTGTCTATTATTAGGTGAGATTTTTCAAGTTTATTGATACAGAGTTGCCTATCTGTAGTGATAACCCATTTTTTAAATTCCTAATATTAGATATGTATGCCTTCTCATTTTTTCCTTGATCAGTGTTCCAAGGTTTTATCAACTTTATTACATTTTGAAATACAATATCAAATTTTAGCTTCATTGATTCTCTGTACTTTGCATTTACTTTACATTTCATTTACTTCTCTTTATTATTTTTTTCTTCATTGTTTGGTTTGTTTTGCTGTTGATTTTTTAAGTTCTTGAGATAGATGTTCAGCTCAGTCTTTTTCCTCATCTTATGGATAAATTTAAGGCTCTATATTTCCCACTAAGAACTGATTTAGTTATGCCCTGTAACTATTGATCTATCATATTTTCATTTTCAGTCAATTCAAAATATTTTCTCATTTCCATATTAACTTATGTTTGATCTGTAAGATATTTAGAAAATTTCAGGAGTATTTTCTATATCTTTTTGTTAGGATAATTGCACTATTATATATAATTAGAGATGTGTGTAGCAGCAGACACTTAAACTCTTATAGCACTAGAAAGGCAAAGGAAAAATGTTAAACATAAGCTCCAAAGTATTATATGAGAGAGGGATTTGAAAGTGCAAATAGCACATTTGCAAAGAGCAAAAACACTATATGCAATATTAGCATAATTGCATTCTGGTAAGAGAAGCATAATCTCTATTATTTTAGTCCCTTTGCAATGTACTGAGACATTTTGTTCCATGTGTAATTAAGAAGGTATAGGATTGCCTGGCCGGATGGCTCTGTTGATTATAGTGTATCCTGTAGGGTTTCAGGTTTGATCCCTAGTCAGGGTACATATGGGAGGCAGCCAATAGATGTTTCTCTCTATCTCCACCCCCCAAATCAATAGGGACATAACGTCAGGTAAGGATTTTTTTAAAAGACGAAGGTGTATTTTGCTACTGTTATGAATCGCAATGTAAATATCTATGTTTTCCAATGGTCTTAGACTCTACAGTTGTGACCCACAGGTTAAGAACCACTATCAGGATCATCATAAAACACAGATATTTACATTACGATTCATGACAGTAGCAAAATTACAGTTATGAAGTAGTAACGAAAATAATTTTATGGTAGGGGGTCACCACAACATGAGGAACTATATTAAAGGGTCGTGGCATTAAAAAGGTTGAGAACCACTACTCTATACCCTTAATAAGTGCCCCCAAATTCAGCTTTTCTGGGATTGGCAAATTCCCTAGAACAGTGGTCGGCAAACTCATTAGTCAACAGAGGCAAATATCAACAGTGTGGCTCTTCCACAAAATACAACGGCTTAGGTGAGTCTATTTTGAAGAAGTGGCATTGGAAGAAGTTTAAGCCACACTCAAGGGACCAAAGAGCCGCATGTGGCTTGTGAGCCGCAGTTTGCTGACCACAGCTCTAGAAAAATGGTGTTTTAGTCTGGCAAATTTTATCTGGAAATTCCTAATCATTTTTTAAGCTCTTTGATGTGGCATGTTTAATATATTTTTATATCTTATCCAACATTTTCATTTGGTTTTGATGAGAAAGTTGACCTGAATAACCTGACCATTTCCAGCACCTGGAAGTTCTAGCTCCTGTCAGTGCTATCAGCTCTGATTTTGCTCTAATTTAGAACTATTTTGTGTTAAGTAATATAATTCTTCTGACTTCATTTCATTTTATTGATTTTATATCATTTTAGAAACTTATTCAAATTTTAAACAATCTAACAATTCCTACCTGAAATATGTGGAATTCTTCCAGGCTGAAAGTTTTCAAAAGCCTATTTGAACTTTGTCTTGAAAATTCTTAACAGAATTATGAGGAGCTTATAAGGACAGACATGTTTTGATGGATAATGTGCTACTATTTCCAGCTATGGGTTTGTTTGTTTTTCTTTTGGCTAATAGCATTGTGTAACAATGTGGGATCATGTACCACATATGGAAAGAACACAAGTTTTGGAATTTTGCCCTTCGGTCTAAATCCCAGCTCTGTCCCATCAGTACTAATTGGCTCATAGCAAATCACTTCACCTTTCTGGGCCTGTTTGTTCATCTGTAAAATGGGTCCAAGACCATCTGTTCACAGGTGACTTTAAGGATCAAATGGGACCACGTGGATGTAAGCACTTAGCACCATATCCAGCCCAGAGAAAACACTCAGGAAGGGTCTTTTATTAGTTTGGAGGCACCAAATCCTTAAATCCTTACAGTACTAGACATGCAAAGAAAAAATGTTAAATATAAGCTCTATAGTATTATATAAAAGATGGATTTGAAAGTGCAAATAGCACATTTGCAAATAGCAAAGATACTATGTACATGTATGATAATGTTATGCAGGAAAAAGTGCAATCTGAGAACAATTAATAAAAAAATGTCGCTTAAATTCTTTGTTTCATTTTTTTTCTGTTTCTGAAATTCTTAAAAGAATGGAGTCCCTTTTAGAATTCATAATGCCGGGTTTGGGTCATTTTGCATTTTATATGTGTGCAGCTGTTCCTCCACTATAAGTATGCACATCTGCTCATTAGCAATACAATATAATTTCTACTGTCTAATTATTTGCAGATGATGGATTCCTTGTACATGGTCTAAAAAAAAAAGATAGTCCTTCAAAATTGGTGGCTTACCTAAAAAACTAACTTAAAAGGGTCAGCACAACAAAGTTCAGATATTAATTTGGTGAGTTCAAGTATATGAACACCACTCTTAATTGATGCCAACTTGATGAGAAACAAGGAAAGTAAGATTTTTCTCTCTCCAATTAATGTTTCCCAGTAGAAGGTGAGGGAGGCGAGCTACCTTCTCTACGGTGCACCTGGAAAGAGGTTATGAAGCAAACCTGCTCAAGATGAAGTGGACGAACCCACCCCTGATTCTCTGGGGGCCTCATGAGAACAATCCACCTAAAGTGATGCTTAGTGGGGAGAAGAAAAGGGGAGATGTGGGATCAAAGGACACTAAGTGGAAGAGAGTTCTTGGGGGTCTCTAGTTCCAACAAAGGGCTGAGGAGTCACATTAATTCCCTACTCATGGATCTGAGGGCTACCACCAGACCAGGTATATGGTCCGGGGTCCCCATGAGAAATAACACCACAGGTAGTGTGGCCCACTGAGCAGGCCTGACTAAGCTTTCAGAGAACCACTGGGATCTTGCTATGAGAGGGAATGGGGGTATGAGAAGAAAAGAGGCACTGAGGAGTTGAATGAGGATAAAGGGTATAAACATAGTAGAGGATGGTCAGGAGTATTGAGGACATCTGCTAATGGAATATCATAGAGGAAAAGTGGGGAAATACTGGGGTTCAATAAGGAGCAGGGCAAATAACCAGAAACTGATGCCATGGTTCTCACCCAGGCAGGACAACTGCAGTCCTACACTCTGCCTGACACTAGGCTCTGCCCGACACTGGGCAGACTACATTCCCTCACACATCCTAAAACACACTCATAGGACAGGAATTGTTGTACTGATGGGGAAAGTGTGACTCACGTATTAAATTTTCAATGAGAAAATCTTCTTACCTAATAGAAGAGAAAGATGCAAATTAACCATCACTAGGCTATATCCACAGCTAATAAGAGTGAGTATGCAAATTAACCCAACAAAGATGGTATTTAATTTGCATATGCAGCACAGAGTGGCCTAGAGCAGTGTGAGGGGAAGAGGGGCGGCAGAGGGAGCTACAGGAGCAGTGCTCCAGACAGAAATGAGGACTTGCCAGCTCGGGCCAGGAGCAGGGACTTGCCGACTCCCGGGTGGCTGGGAGTGAAGTCAGGGAAGGAAGGCATATTCTTGCATAAATATTGTGCAACTGGCCTCTAGTATTTAATATGAAGCTTACTTTCTAGAAGAGGAGACAGTTAATAAACAAGCAAACAGACAAATCATTGTACCTATAATATATGTTAGGCAGGAAGGAGTGTGCAGTGATAGAGAAACCTGGGAGTGGGGCTGAGGAAAAATACTTCGTTTGGGTAGATTGGGGAAGACCTCTCTGGGGACAGAACATTTTGAGCTGAAGAAAAGGAAGGAGCCAGTCAGGCCAAGAGCTGTGGGCAGACTGAACAGGAGGTGCAGGCTCCAAGGCAAAAAAGTGTTTGTGTACAAAAGCCACAGTAACAGAAATGCTGTGTAAGGGCTGAGGAGGGGTAAAAACACTGGAGAAGTAGGCACCAAGCAGCTAATCCCTGGCTATGCTGACCAGAATAAAGAGTCTGTATTATTGTGCGAAAGAAAACAGACAACCAGCCCTGTGCTTTAAGCAGGAGAGGGACATACTTTGTTTTGTGTGTTTAACAGGTCATTATGGAGAAAGGTTGGGAAAGGACAGGATGGGTCAGTTATGAAGCTACTTGTAGCAGCCAGATGAGAAACAATACAATTGGGACGCAGTGGCCAAGTGGTGGTAGAGAGAAACAAGACTTTGGCAAGGCTGTGTAACTTTCCTAGGCCACACAGCTAGCATGTGGCATACCCAATTAAAGCCATATCTCCTCTAACCCCAGAGTCCATACTCTTAACTGCTTAACAGATTTCATTAAAGACATTTAATTGGGGAATATTTTAATTAAGATCTTCAGAGGAGTGACTGGGAGTTCATCAGCTTAGAGTTGAAGGCTATTTTAGTATGAATATTGTTTCATCTGTTGTAGAAAATAAAAAGGCCTAAAATAAACCAAAATAACAGTAACTTAAAGAAAAAAGACAGTTCTTGTACAGAGTCTAACCTGGGATGGTAACTCTGGAGCCTTCTATCCTGTAATACCTCAATTACAAGTGTAAAGCCCCCATCCCACTGGTTCATACAGTTCACCACTATCAGCACATGCAACCTGTGGGAAGGGAGGAGGAGGAAGAGAACATCCCTTCCTCTCAGTGCACACAACCCAGAAGTTGTGTACCATCACTTGTAGTCATGGCCGGGGAGTCAGAATTTGACACATACTTAGCCATAAGGCTTCTGGGATATTTAGTTGTTATGGGTAGAAAAATATCCAGCTAAAATTCCAATACTACAGAAATAGGGAAACTGATATGGGTTCAACACCTAGTTTCAACCACAAGACCTCTACAGGGAGGCCACTGCTCCTTCAGGAGTGTTCTAAAGCAGCCCCCACCTGTAGCCACAGTTCACCAGGAAGACCTGGAGCTACTGCAAGAGATACAAAATCCACCTGCACAGCAGGTATGGTAGAGGCTGTAGGACACATTATATGTGTAAGAATTTCCATTTTCTAGAGGTAGGGGGACATTGTGTTGGTTAATAAAATAGGCATTCAGTTTAAAGTGTGGTTAAATTCATAGTCACATTTTAATATATTTGCTTTAAAAAATGTACTAAGGGCCCAACTATAAAACAGGGAACTCCATGAAAACATTTAGCAATGTGGATATAAAAATAAATAGACCTGGTGAAATTGTGTTGTTGTATTGTGAATATAACAATGCCTCTCATTTGCATGGTACTTAACCATTTTCAAGTTATTTTCAGATTATTTTAATTCTAATGATGGCCTATGAATTAAGCTTTATAAACATTAGTATCCCTTTTCTGAAAACAGAGGTTCAGAATGAATAATTGTTTGGCCAACATTGCAAGATTAGGAAAAGATCTAGCTGGGGCCAGAACCCAAATATAAATCTCAGGTTCTGCCACACTGCCTGGAGATCAGAGGAGCTTGGGGATCATATGGTCAAGAATGGGCATGCCCAGTCTACCCTTAGAAGCCTGGAGGAACTTTATTTCTCCAATTAATAAAAAAGAAAGAAAGACTAGGACATAGTAGCTTAAACAGCGCTATCTGAAAGCTCTGGCAAAAGTACAGGTTTTGTGGTAATTGGTAAAGTAAGAGAAAAGTCTACCCTATTTACTGACCAAATGTATAATGATGTCATTAGATCTGCTACTCCATACAACACTAATCCATTGAGTGGTACTCTCTCCAGACTCACTGCATATTGTCTGTGGAATTACAGGTATCTGGCCCCAACTATATCTTTAGAAGGCTACACTTTCTAGTAGTTCTCTTATGGGCTTTGCTACCTTCAAAAGGGGAGACATGGGGACTTCCTCCTTTCCATCAGAATGGAGACTGTGAGAGCCGCCTTTAGTACTTGGAAGCAGTGAAGAACATGCAGAGTATTCTCTATCTAATCTATGCCATGAATAACCGAGTTAATAAAGCTGACTTTAATTGAGCTCAAATTCCTGCTTTTTCTTCTACAGTAGACACTTGACATCAGCAAGAATCCCACATCTGCGAATATTCAGGAAGACTGCTTTTCCCACAAAATGAAGTAAATTATAACTAAAACATTTAAGTGGCTCCTTCAAGTCCCTAATGATTTTATAAACAAGGTATTAAAGTCTTTCAATATGCTAATTAAAACACATTTCTCTTGAGTCATAGTTCTGTGGAGAATTGTGTGTTTCCTGGATACAGCTTCACATCAAAGGTCAATGCCTTCTCCACTTTTACTCAAGTTTTGTCTTTCTGATGACAAGCAATTCTGGTAGAGGCAAGAACATTCCTTAGGCAGTCTTAGGAGTCACTCTTGCTTCTGGAAAAGAGCCTATTGCTTCAGACCAGAGTCTCCAACAAATCCTACATGCCATTTGTTGCCTCTGAAATGTCCATTTTCTGATTCAGAGCACTCAGTCTTAAATGTCTCTATTTACCTCATCTGCTCAAAGGGTTTTTTTTCTTTTCTGTGCTACTTTTCACTAGGAAAAATGGCAAGAGTCACCATGGAACATCAAATAGATAATTGAGAGGCTGTGGTCAGAGTGTCAAGTTCATGTGCAGTCCAGCTATCTCCTGCTACATCCCCATATATATGCCCTTCATTCAGGAAGCGAGCTTTAAATTCTTACCTAAGAAAAATTACAGGTGAAGATATATTTTAGGACATCAGGCCTCCCTGGAAATATTTAATCCATTAATACCAAGATTATTCTAAACTTATGTTTCTTTGCTTTTAATGTTCCAGTTTTAACATATGTTTGCTTTAACGATTTCAGGTTAATATTTTGGTCTATGGTCTTATATACATTTATCTGAATGCTCATTTGATTTCAGTACATTGAGATTAAACAATATTCTTCCTTTAGGAATATATTTTCCCTATGCATTAACCATACTTCTACTTATTTCAGACCACTTAGTGATTTAGCACTACCTAGCCCAGTACTTAGCTAACAGAGTAGAAACAAGATGTATGTTGTTAATTAATATCTTTTATAAATATTGAGGGAGGATATGGATATTATATAATCTTAGGTCATAGATCCCAAATCTTAAACCCAATCCTGAATTCTAAATTACCAGAGAACCTTTTAATCAAACCACTAATCAGTCTTGAAGAAACAATTTTTTGTGTCCTCCAGTCAATGTCTGAGTCAATGGTAAAACTATTAACAAATGGCTTTAGACCTCTGATTTATAGAGCCAAATGAACATGGTTAGCTAATAGTTACTGAATATAATGAGCACAATGATTAAACTGAATACAGAAATTATTTAGGATTTTTGTTATTGCAAGTAGTATAAACCCAATAAACTAGCTTTAGTAAAAAGGAAGAAAGAGGAGGCTATGTATTAACCCTCACTTCTTGGAATGCTAGAAGGAGAACTCTCAGAATTGAAGGAAGAACTGTGGGAGCACAAAGTCTCAGGGCCCCAAGTCTCCTGAAGGTTCTCTCTTCATCAATAAAGTGAGAACACTAGTTTCTCTCATCAAGAGTCCTAGGGAAGGACTCCAATTGGTCCTGCTTGGGTCACATGACTGTTCTTTGGATCAAACATTGGTGGCAATAGGAAAAGATACTGTGATTGGCCAGAACTTGGTCATGTGATCACTCATTTGGCCTTTTTTTCCAGAAGGTTCATGGAATACCTTGCAAGCCAGAGAACGATTGTTACCATGGCCATCACACTGAACTATGCAAAAAGGTAATTCTGTGGGAAGATCAGATATTACTATGAGTGATTATGTATATTGCATCAAGCACTATTCTAAGCAGGATCAAATGTATGAAAGAGCAGAGAAACTCTCCTCCTAGGTGTGCAATTTATCCAATTATCAGTGTAAAAATGTCACTCAACAATCAAATCACATGGTCCTTAAAACCCAATTTCATCTTTTGGCTTATAGAACTAAAGCTGAAGTTTAACAAGATGACCTCTAAAGTCTTTTCCAGGCTATGCAACCCAGTTAGAATAAAAATACCCAAAGAGGAATAGTATACCAACCAATATAGTATACGATTAGTGTTATAAGCTATATTGTATTTCCCAAGTACCCACAAATCATAATTTTAAACCCTAACTTCCAGTACTTCAAAACATAACCATATTGGGAGATAATCATTAAAGATTAAGACTAACTGAGGCCAGCCTAGCTGAGTGGCTCAGTAGTTGAGTGTCGACCTAAGAACCAGGAGGTCATAGTTTGATTCCAAGTCAGGGCACATGCCCAAGTTTTAGGCTCAATTCCCAGTGTGGGGCATGCAGGAGGCAGCCTATCAATGATTCTCTATCATCATTGGTGTTTCTAGCTCTCTCCCTCTCCCTTCCTCTCTGGAATCAATAATAATAATAATAATAATAATAATAATAATAATAATACATTAAAAAAAGATTAAATGAGGTCATTTGGGTGGGCCCTAATTAAATCTGAATGATGCTGTTATAGCAAGAGGAGATAAGAATACAGAAGAACACAGAGAAGACAGTGTGAAGATAAAGAGAAAAGACAGGCAGGGTAAAACCAACCCTGCCAACACCTTCATCTCTGACTTCCAACCTTCAGAACTGTAAGAAAAGTTTCTGTTGGTTAAGCAACCAGTCTTAGGTACTCTGTTATTGCATCCCTAACAAATCAGATAGTAAACAAATGATTTCAAAAGGGGCTAAGGCTCAGTTGAGATAAATTTAATATGTGGGATGGAAGACCAAGAGGTTCTTTTAAGATTCTTTTCTAAAGTAGAATTCCCCCATGAGATTCAGGGGCCAGTACTAGTGACCTAATTATCTGAGGTGTACTGGTAAAAATATAATAAAATTGGTAAGAAGTTAAGAGAAATAAGGAGAGAAAAGTGGATAACAGACTTCACCCTTTTAAAATTTTAACAAGGCTAAGCATAAGGTAATTTTTTTCAGATAATGGCATTATAATTAGCCTGGCCAAAAGATGCATACCCAACCTCAGGGATCTGTATGAGCCTGTTTCCTACATGACTTCAGGCTTAATGGGCTCTGGTATGTGTCTCTATGGAGAATTTTGGAGTTGTCAGCATCCTGCCATGACCCTTGGCTTTGAGAGGCAAATGGCTGAATGGCTGCTCCTAGCAATCACCTTTAAGAGCTCAGCAGGCACAGCTTTCACTGAGCCAAGCCTGTCTCACTTGATATGAAGGGAGGATGGTAGTCCACATTGGGGTGACATCTGAACCTTCTGATTATAGTATTCTTGCCCTACCAGTGCTCCACTGCCCCTGTCACCTACACCATTGCTCTCCCACCAGGAACTCATCCCCCTATGTCAATGGTTCTCAACCTTCCTAATGCCGCGACCCTTTAAGACAGCTCCTCATGCGGTGGTGACCCCCAACCATAAAATTATTTCCGTTGCTACTTCATAACTGTAATTTTGCTACTGTTATGAACTGTAATGTAAATATCTGATATGCAGGATGTATTTGCATTGTTACAAATTGAACATAATTAAAGCAGAGTGATTAATCACAAAAACAATATGTAATTATATATTGTGAAATATTTATTTCTAATTACAAATAAATGAAATTTTGTCTTGAATCGTGGTATAGCATGGGTAACAGTCTTAATATAACAACAGTAAATTACATTGCTACATTTTGCTACACCGAGGAGCGGTATGTTGGTTCCTAAGACCATGGGAAATAGGTGTTTTCCAATAGTCTTAGGCGACCCCTATGAAAGGGTCGTTCGATCCCCAAAGGGGTCGCGACCCATGGGTTGAGAACCGCTGCCCTATGTCTAACCACACATTACTAAAATGGAAAACTGGTTCTTAGCCTCCTTCCTAGGCCTTCACCTACCCTGATCGGTTTGCCTAGATCCTGGGCTTGCCTTACCCTGGTTCATTTATTAATTTGTTACTCTTGTCTTAGCTCTGACCTTCACCCTTTGGCAAATCACACTGACATTGAGAGGTTCTCAGAACCAGGACCCACCAGCCTCTGTTGTTGAATCACATTAAATTCCCAGCACAAAGCACAATGAGCATGTGGAAAAAGACATCCATTCACCAGGAAACTGCCAACACAGCATACCCGTTACACAAAAACCTGACACTGAAGGAAAGCTTTTTTGATAAATACACTGATTGCTAAATGAACAGGGTTTGTGAAAATCATATAGGACTTTTCAGCTCATAAGCCCCATAATATCAGATCATCCCACTGGCAAAGCAGTGATCATAAGGCTGTTAGGATGAGATCTGGAAATGGCTTCATTATTGAATACAATAATATTTGCCAACATGGGATTTTTGCTTGTATGTGCATTCAAATAAAATTTCTGGCCACCATTGTTTATAACACAAATATATAACATATAACAAATTTCACAGAAGACAAATGTAGTATTTAAAGAATGAAAGCACTGTGGAGCTACTGAATACTGCATTTTACCTTTATGTTCTTTTTTTTTTATTACCCACAGACATTAAAAAACACATAGCCAATAACGTCAAAAGATGAGAAAGGCTACATTCAGTAAAATAAAGGAACCATAAATCAGAAAACTTTGGAGCTGCTAAAAGACACTTTAATTTTGTAGACAAAAGACTGCATTAATGAGGAATAATGCAATAATAAAGGTGAACGAACCTCTATTGTCTGGCTTCTTTCTCTGTGGGAATTTTCCCACCCCTGACAGCTGTAAAGAGGGGGAGGGGCACCGACTGTGGCTGCTCCTTTAGTCTCTCACCCTTTTTCTCCCCAGCCCCTCCTCTTCTCCGTCAATAAATGTCTGCAATCATATTCTTGAGCTCCTGTGTGATTTCAAGGTTCATCTCTTCCATGCAGCTCAAACACTAATTATCCCAGCTGTAATTAGTAAGATAATTAAATACTGGCTCACTCATCTACCTTGGGTCGGGTCATGATTCTCCCAGAAGACCTTGAGCAGCTCCTCAAAGCTGATGTGCTCTGGCTGGTACACCACCCGGACTACTTCGGCATGCCCAGTTTTTCCTTGAAAGAAAAAGAATGTACAACCAAAATTCACTGACAGCATCAATTTATTACAAGTTATTTATTAAAAACAACAACCCACTAGAACAAGGCTAACATCCTTCCCTCTAAAGGAAGACATAATTGTGCTTTAGTTGACGTTTTGTTCTAAGTCTCTGTCACTGGTTATTTTCCCTTGAAAGCACACAGTTGTCATTTATCAACCTTCCTGACGATGCTGAATTCTCCACTGTGCTCTATCTTATTTTGAATTTCACAAGAAAACAAGCTCGAGTTTTCATTTTTCCAATTTCACCCTTATGAAACCTTATGGATCCCCTCTGACATAGTGCTTGAGATTTGAAACCCTGCAAAGGGGAATTAGTTGATTTATTTTTATCATCATGTCTTGCTGTATGCAGTAAGCTCAGCTGTGATTCAGAGAGAGATGGTGCCAAATAGAGAAACTTGTAAAATGCAGACCTATAACTTGTTCATGTTAGATAAATTCATTAACAGAGGAACAATTTGCTGAGCTGTTAACATTGAGGCAAGGTCAGTTTCAGAAACCCAGTGGGGCAGGAAGTGCTTTCTCAGCCCACTTTGTCTATGTGGTTAACAACTACTGTAGCAAATGTCTGTCTCCAGCACCTGCGCCCATTCTCAAAGGTAGTCTCCAAGATTCTGTGGATCTGTGAAAAGTATATTTGCAGTTTCACTTACACCTATGGAATTCATACCCTTCCTTATTTTACAGTGTTAGGACATCTTATTTAATAAAAGCCTAATATGCTAAGTGTCCAGTTGTCTGATTGGCCATTCAACCAATAAAAGTGTAATATGCTAATGATATGCTAAGGCTGCTCAACCACTCACTATGACATGCCCTGACAACCAGAGGGAAGATGCTCCAATCGGTAGGTTAGCTTGCTACTGGGGTCCAGCCAATTGGGACTGACTGAGATGGGCTGGACACACCCTGGAGCTTCCCTTGATCCCTGATCATGTGCTGGTGGGGTCCCTTAATATGGCATCCCTTGGCCTGGCCTGTGCCCTCTCCCAATCCAAGACCCTTGGGGGATGTCAGAGAACTGGTTTTGGCCCAATCCCACAGGCCAGGCCAAGGGCCCCCACTGGTGCACGAATTCATGCATCAGGCCTCTAGTAGTATTTACTGTCCATATAAACATCACCTCCATATTTAACTTCGTTGCCCATCTCTCTTCAATCCTTTCATGTGTAGTAAGACTTTAGCCTTGCCTAAAGAGCTATCTGACCTTTACATAGGCCTCTATGAAATGGTAATCTATTTCTCTGGTAGAAATGTTCTTTATGGTAGAGTTCCCACAACAACAATCTTAAGATGGAGACTGGGAATCTTAAGATTGAGCAGCTTCTACAATCTTAGGATAATGTTGGCTATACTCAACTATGTTAAGGTGAGGGCTAAAAACCAACAATATGACTGAGGATGGGGATAACACAGACTGAGTTCCATTCTATGAACAATCAATCAATCTATCCTTCATGCCTATGTAATGAAGCCCCAAAGCTGGACACCAAAGCTTTCACCAGTTTCTTGGTTGGCCATATTCTCTGCATATGGTCATATGTCAGAAACCAAACATTGTTCTCACTAAATGGATGTAAACAGGAAACCAGAAGGCTGGTCAACCTTAATTGCTCTGAAAGGTCAGAGCTAATTACTCACTGTTTAGTTGAAAACATTGTTAGCCAAAGCATCCTCTACCTGTTTGTTTCATGTTAATTTCTGTTTTGTTATTTCCTGCCTAAAGGCTAGGGGTGTTCCCAAAGCCTTAATAAAAGGGAGGAAAAGGCCAGAGCAAAGAGTAGTCCTTTCCACTAGAGCAGCGGTTCTCAACCTGTGGGTCGCGACCCCTTTGGGGGTCAAACGACCCTTTCACAGGGGTCGCCTAAGACCATTGGAAAATGCAGATATTTACATCACAATGCATAACAGTAGCAAAATTTCATGGTTGGGGGTCATCACCACATGAGGAACTGTATGCAAGGGTCGCAGCCTTAGGAAGGTTGAGAACCACTACACTAGAGGAAGGCTCCCGCCTAGCCCCCCAATATCGCCAAATTAATATTTTCTAGTCTCTCTTTTTGTTCGCGTGCGGCCTCCTTCAGAACTCAAACCCTGAACCTTGAATCACGCGGGACGTGGAAAGGGGCTCCCACAGTCATACATGGATACCAGGTAGTAACACATGGGCGAGTAACACCCTGACTGCATGTGATAGGACAAAGAGTCTTTGCACCGGAACCTTCAGGTTTCTGCTCTATGAATCTCTTACTTTGGTTGATTTGTCTGAAATAATCTGTAACTGAGAATAACAGCTTTCAGTGAGTCCTAACTCATTATCAAACCTCACTGGTTTCAGGAATCCCTTGAATTTACACCTCAATTTGTAACTCTGTTTTCATATTTATTGGTAGTCCCACTTTTATTCTCATGATCATCTTATGGTGTAAACAGGGAAAGCTCCCCATTCTACAAATACAAACACTGAGAGACGTATAAGTTAGATTTGCACTAAGTCAAATATCTAGCAAATTTCTGGACCATAACCTGAAAAAATACCTTCTGACTTTTTCCAAGATTCTGTCTAACACATCAAAGCAAAGAGAGCAAAGTGAACATGAATCCAGAAAAGGAAAAAATTTATTCATTATATTTTATCTTCTTTCATATTTAAAGTGGGTTGATTATAGAGACAATAGTTTGCAAACAGTATGAAGCTTAGAAAATGTGGAGAAGTATAAAAAAGAAAATGAAAATCATCTATACTCCTCCCTTATAAGTACTATCAACATTTTTTTAATGTATTTTATTGATTTTTTACAGAGAGGAAGGGAGAGGGATAGAGAGTTAGAAACATCGATGAGAGAGAGACATCGATCAGCTGCCTCTTGCATGCCCCCTACTGGGGATGTGCCTGCAACCAAGGTACATGCCCTTAACCAGGATTGAACCTGGGACCTTTCAGTCCACAGGCCGATGCTCTATCCACTGAGCTAAACCAGTTTCGGCCACTATCAACATTTTTTACTCATCACTTTCTGGATATGTAGCAGATATACGTGCGTGCACATATGCATGTGCGCACACACAAAGACACTCACACCACCACATACAACTTGCTTTAGTATAATCACTGCATCAGGCTTTATCCACTTACCAGCATGTTGTATTTCCCCATATCACTGAAATTTTTTAAAAAATACCATTTATAGTGACTATATAACACTCCCAAGAGGGTTGCACTATTATTACTTATTCAATCATTCCTGTCATTGGGCATTTAGACTGAATCCTGTTTTTATCTATGAATATATAGATCTTTTCAAATTTTGAGGCTGTCTCAAACCATATATTTGTGGAATTTCTAAATCAATGTATATAAATGTTTTTAAGTTTCTTGATATCTAAGGTCAACCTGCCACTGATAGCGTATTTGAGGGCCAGTCTCAGTCACTATTACAATGTTTTTGATCATTATCAATTTATAGCTAGAATATAGTATTCTATCATTTTATTTTTAATACATTTAATTATTAGTGAGTTAAAAGTCATGTTTATTAATTATTTTAATTTTTAATTTTTCTAATTTTTATAATGCCTTTTTTATATTGAGTTATTAATATTTTATTAATTGGTCAGTCGACATAATTTTAATTCAAATACTATAGTCATGTCAGTTAAGCTTCTAGACAGATTTTATGCTAACATATATGAAAAAAATATGAGAAAATTATAGGAAGATGATACATTAAGTATAATAATCATGTTAATGTAAAACCATTTTTTATCTACTTTAAAATATTATTATTTTGTATTTTGAAATGTTTAAAGAAATGATTTAACTACATACAAAGTAAAGCCCTAAGAATATTAAAAATGGAAACAATACGTTACCAACATGACAAATATATTTCATAAGAAAGGCATAGAAACCACACTAGAAATAAGCAAAAGATGCAATCTCACATAAAAAGTTATAAACCTAAATCATGCTCACCACTTTTAGTGATAAAAGGAAATAAATGCATATTGCAACATTAAGATATCATCTCTTACTTATTACATTTTGTAAAACTGCTTAACAGTGCCCTTAGTGCTGATGAGGAACTCCAGAACCGGCACCCTCCTTTGGCTGATGCTGCGACTTCACCCTTGTGAAACTCTGTTGGCACATGCAGAAAAAGCCACACAGATTAATATTAACTCACCCTAAGTGATCCAGGAAACAGATCTCAAAGCTATAACTACAAACAACGGAAAAGAGACATGCACACACAGAAAATTCACTCCATCATCATTACAATGGTGGAGTATTATAAGTAACCCATAAGTCAAACAAACAAAAAGAAGCAAATTATGGTAGAGCCACAGGATGAAATATCATGTAACCATTAGAATACAATATCCCAACCTTAGTAAAAGCTGTTATTTTTTACTGAATGCTGATAAAATGGCAGGCACTCTCCCTACTTGATATTTTTTCATGCTTACAACAAATTTTCCTATTGTGGAAAATACAACCTATATAATAAAAGCCTAATATGCAAATTGACTGTCACTCCAACACACAATATGGCCACCCCCATGTGGATATAAAATGGCCACCACAAGATGGCCAGCAGAGGAGGGCAGTTGTGGATGATCAGGCCAGCAGAGGAGGGCAGTTGGGAGTGATCAGGCCTGCAGGGGAGGACAGTTGGAGCGGGGTGGGGAACAGGCCTGTAGGGAAGGGCAGTTGAGATGACCAGGCCTGCAGGGGAGGGCAATTGGGGGTGATCAGGCCTGCATGGGAGGGTAGTTAGGGGTAACCAGGCTAGCAGGGGAGGGCAGTTAAGGGTAACCAGGCTGGCAAGGGAGGGAAGGTAGGGATTACCAGGCCAGCAGGGAAGAGCAGTGGAGGCGGCCAGGCCTGCAGGGGAGGACAGTTAGGGGTGACCAGGCTGGCAAGGAAGGGCAGTTAGGGGTTACTGGGCCAGCAAGGGTGAGCAGTTAGGGGCGACCAGGCCATCAGAGGAGCAGTTAGGTGTTGATCAGGCTGGCAAGGGAGTGGTCAGGGGGTGATCAGGCTGGCAAGCAGTCAAGTGGTTGGAAGCCAGCAGTCCTGGATTGTGAGAGGGATCCCAGACTGGATGGGGTGTAAGCTGGGCAGAGGGACAACCTCTCCTGCATGCATGAATTTTGTATACCAGGTCTCTAGTATAACATGAAATTTACCATTTAACCATATTTAAATGTACTACTAAGTGCAATCACTTGTTGTGCTTCCATCACCACCATCTGTCTCCAGAACATACTCCCTATTTCCTTCCTACTCTCAGCCCCAGGCAATCATCATTTTAATTCTGTCTTTCTAATTCAACTACCCTTGGTAATTTATATAATTGGAATCATATAGTATTTTTTATTCTATTTCATGTATCATAATGTCCTCAAGATTCATCCAAGTTGAAACATGTGTCAGAATTTCCTCTTTTTAAGGCTAAATAATATTCCATTGCAGTATACACCATAGTTAGTTTATCCATCCATCTTTCCAAAGACACTGGGTTGCTTCCACCTTTTGGCTATGGTAAATAATGCTGCTATAAATATGGCCATACAGATATTGCTTACAACTTTACAAGATAGATGTGCTCCCGTTTTACATATAAGGAAACTAAGGCCTCTCCACAAGCTTTTTCACACAATGTCTCATAGCCAGTAATTGACAGGATCCAGCAAAGGTCTAACCAGAATTTAATGGGAGGTGAGGCTTGGGCTCATTGTATGACTTTGAGCCAGGCTTCAGATACCTGAAGTCACCAAGTGACAGAAAACATAACAGACAGTGGCCAAGGTGAGGAGTCATAGTTGTGGGGTAATTGACATCCAAGCTGGCAAGACTTTTCCAAGATTAGGTTCTTCTTTTGTGGCAGTAATAAGGGGTCAGGAAAGATTTCCACTCACTAGCAAACACTTTCAGACATAATCTGAGCACTGATATTATTTTTGGAGAGGTTTTGAAAAAAAACTTGGTTGTTTAAAAGAAACTATTACCATTAAAATTCAAGATCCACCTGAATTAACAAACAGGGTGAGTTCTTTAAACTCACCTTTAAGTTTCTTTATTTTATTTCTCTAACGTTCAAGAGCCAGTGTAAAAATACACAGTGCAAATAATCAAAAGGATTATGGGGCCAGAAACCACTTACAGAAGTGTCCAATGTGCCAGGCTAATTTGATTCCCGAAACGAATCTGCAAATACTTTCTGGTGCTTTTAGAAATAAAAGGCTATATCTTAAAAATACTTCTAGCTGTTTCTTCACATAACTTTGTGCAAACAGCATAATAGATGTGATGTGCAAACATGCTTATTAACAACTCACAGCAGCATGATAAGTGCTTTCTCATTGTTGTTCAAAAATATCTTGAAAAAAACAAATGGAAAGGATGAACATCCTCCCTGGGCATTTCCCTGTGTAGCCTCACGGGATAGATATGAGCAGTCATTCCTTATAAGCAAAACATCCCACACGAGACATAGGGAGTGTTCTGGGGTGAGAAAAATTGGGCAGTCTGGAGTCCTCGGGAGCCAAATCATCTATACAAAGCCAGGTGTTTTTAAACAGTTCCCCAAGATAAATCAGCCAAGTTTTAAAAGCCCTATGTCATAGCTCTCCATCCCATGGGGGAAATGTTATCTTCAACTCTTCCAGGTTAGCATGATTAATGTTTGCTACATTGGGCAGGTGAGGAGAGAAGAGAGAGCAGGCAGGTGGCCTACTCAGTAGGACTGGGCACATGATCCGACATTAATAAATACACACAGATTGGAGGGATCTTTGTGCTGGATTTTTCGACCATTG
Organism: Lasiurus cinereus; assembly: GCA_011751065.1. NCBI lineage: Eukaryota > Metazoa > Chordata > Mammalia > Chiroptera > Vespertilionidae > Lasiurus > Lasiurus cinereus. The sequence continues at coordinate 16,347,605 of JAAGEH010000014.1, forward strand.
ACTTCTCTTCACCTGGATGAATTGCCATGCTGACCCCAGCCCTACTCACCAGCCTTCGGACCAGTCCCCGAAATGGAATCATACTTACACACTCTGCTCTGTTTCTGTCCTTAACCACTGAATTCTATGCAAACCTCACCACATGTCTTACGATGGACACAGTTACTACCCAGAGAAAGATATCAGATACAATTGATGAAACTTTAACACTTTACTGTATGGTTCAACATTTTGTTTTACTTATTCATTAATTAATAAATATTTACTGATGCCTACTAAATTCCAGGTATTGTGCTAAGTTCAATGGTAATGATTGTTAATATAGTGACAACAAAGAACACTTGCAGCCTGGGACTGCCTGTAGTCTGGGTCCAGGTAAGTAAATGCTCTCTAAAAGAAAAAGACCTGATCTGTTCTATTTTTTAAATATATTTTTATTGATTTCAGAGAGGAAAAGAGAGTGAGACTTAGAAACATCAGTAATGAAAGAGTATCATTGATCGGCTGCCTCCTGCATGTCCCACACTGGGATCAAGCATCCAATTGGGCATGTGCCCTGACCAGGAATCGACCTCGACCTCCTGCTGCACAGGTTGATGTCGTTCAACCACAGAGCCATGCCTGCTGGACCTGATCTATTTTATTGATCCTACAGGCAAGATGGTGGGTAGAAGTGAGCTATAGTTATTTTTTCATTAAATAATAACTATTCTTCAACTCCTCTCAACTTTCTCAGCCAACAAGGCCCATCCAAACTGTTAAACCAGATCAAAGAGCACACAAAAGAGCCAGGTGTGTGAAAGAAGAGGCAGAGTGGGGGATGACTAATACTGCCCCTTTCCCATACGAGATTGAAAACACTGCTTTCCTCTTGCTAATTAACTACAAAGAGGTAAGATGTCAGCTCAGTTTCATCTCCTGCTCCTGCAGGTAGAAAATGTGATTTCCAACAATGTACTCATTATAAGAAAAAGTCCTAATACATCAAAATTGGATGCCCTGTGGAGTTCATTATAGGATTTGAGGAGTGTCTATACTGTCACTTTATCTTGGTTTTTTTTCTTTTGTCTCATCAGTCACTTAAAATGTCCAAAGAGAAATGTAAGCTTTAAAAAGCTTCCGATTGATTGAAAAATAGAACAAATACTGTTAGGGTGATAGTAATTTTTTTTTTGTCCACCATGGGAGACATGGTAGGGGATTTATAATCCTCTGGCGTGTATTTAATACAGACACATCCTTCCGAGATTATTCTCTCCGAGTGGTGATAGCAACACAGTTGAGGACTTGATCAAGAAAATTGCTCAAGAACACAATAAATGACAACCATTAATCCTTCATACTACTAGAGCTTTCTAACTGCTACAAAGCTAACTAGTCGATAACTAGTCTAGAAGTGAGCAGTTTACTAATTTCTGTATCCAACTTGCTGATTTTAGAGGCAGGCCCGCACATGCTTTGAGCTGATTTTTTTCAGAATATGAAGTGTATGAAAAGCTCTATGTGGCTGGGCTAATCAATGCCTATTTCCTAGATCAGCACTAGGTCCCACATGACCATGAGATGGGCAGGAATTATGAGATATTGTATTAGCAAAACTAACCTGCCAAGTAGAGAATCACGGTACCCTTGAAGCAGAGAGATCAAACACAGTTTTATTAAATGGTCTGATTTAAATTTAAAAGGGCATTGCACACTAAGAAACTAGGATTCCTTGATGCTGTTAAATTATACCATCAAGTAAAAAATGAATCCTGCTTGTACCTTGTTATTAGTGGACCACACAAGAGTGGTTCCCAACCCTGTGCCATAGAGTAACGTGAAACTTTGAAAAAATACTCCCATCTCTGACTTTACCCACACTGGGGTTCTGATACTGAAGACCTAGGGTCAGTCCTGGGCATATTCTCCTCACAAAGCCTTAAGGATGCTTTTGATGCAAAGTTGGAAAAAGATGCCATGAAAGTAAGTATTTGATAAGTGCAACTATACCAAGGAAGAGAAACCAGAAAAGATTTTTTAAATCAAGTCTCAGGATTGTAAGGGACTCAAAAGATCAACTAGCCAAATGCCACTTTATTTCACACCATTGCCACACCCAGATGAACATCTCAAGTGGTGAGACACACACAACTTCACAAAGTCATCCATGCCATTGTCGGGATGCCATAACAGCTGAAACGCTGCATCTTTACTGAGACAAATCTTGAGCAAGTCCTCAACTGTGCCTTTGGGATCTACTCACTCCACAATGACTCCCAAGAAGGCTAAAGGTACAGAGCTTCATGGGCCAGATAAAGGGCACTGACTTTGGATCAGAAGAGCTATATCTGAGGGCATAATCTTCCATGCAATCCACTTATCTTCTCTTAGTCACAGTTTCTCATCTATAAAATGGGGATATGAACATCTGTTCTACCAATTTTAGAGTATGAAGGAGAGCACTAAATAATAGATACTGGAGGGAAAATCAGTTGGGAACTTACTGGCAATCTATGTATCAGTACTAGTCTCTCTACATCACATAGTACTAGTGAAAGCCAGGTCATAATGGAACTTCACTATATGAAAAGCTGTCAACCATTTAGGGTCCATGTTAATATGAATAGAACTATATGGAATGCTCTCCAAGCAAAACTGGGTTTCTTTGGGCAAGCTGCCAAAGACAGGTTTTCCTAAAAGTGTGTGTATTCCAAATCAGAGTGAAAGATGGCTAGAGAACTCCTGGTATCAAAAGATAACAAAAGAGATCTTTAAAACCAAGTCAGATATATTTTCATATTCTTCAAAAATCATCCACAATGCTTAATGACATGGAGGAGAAAAGGCACCCCAATTAGAGCTCATCTTTGTTAACACTGTGGCTGCCTATACAGAGGTGCCAGAAGAGCTACTTCCAGCTATCCAAGGATAATAACTGCCTATTCATCTGGCACATAAACCACATTACAGTTGCTTTTTTTTTTAAGTGTAAGTGGTGGCAGCATATTCTCTCAATTTGCATAGTACATTATTTATAAACTAGAAGCCCAGTGCATGAAACTCATGCACTGGTAGGGTCCCCAGTAGCTGCCAGCTGCTAGCTGGGTAATCCCTCCCTTTCGCCAGCTGCCTGCCACTACCACTGGCCAGGGCCTCCCTCCCTTTCCCCAGCTAGTCTGTCCCCTGGTCGAACTTCTGAACTCAGGTTGAGGGGACAATTTGCATACTATACTTTTATTATATAAGATACTCCAAATAGGAATGACTTGACAGGATCAGCCAGAAAGCATGGCTCTGACTTATTTAGCTGCCTAAATTAATTAACAATAAATATAACTTTATGCTTAGTTTAAACATTTTGAGAAGAATGGAACTATGAACCAAGCTTTTAGATTTGTGCATAACTTAGCCCTAAGCCAACATACTGTTGGTAGTCTGGGAAAAGTCTGGGCTTTGTCTACTTATCCAGTATCAAAAGCACCACTTATTTGGTCCAAATATATATATATATATACCAATCCAACAACCTTATCTTGAAAGCATGTCAATAAGATGAGCAACTGAAGCTTTATCTTAATTTTATAATTGACAGTGTAAATAATAATAGAAACTCTTAGAATATCAGCTGAATCTATAAATTTAGTCAAATATAGTCTAATTTTGGCATTCTCAATGGGGCTATAGCATTTCCAAAAGAAGGGGGAATTGGTTCTTAGGAGGCAAAGCATCTTACATGTTAAAATGATACGGTCCTCCAAAGGATCACCATACACAACCTAACATATAGGATATCTGTGATATATTTTAATCGGGACAGGGGACACAGTTAGGAAAGAAAGGGCTAAAAAGACTCCCTAGGGTGACTATAATTTTTTAAAGATTGATAAACACTGGCCTAAATTAATTCAATTAAAACAGTAATACAATCACATTGACGAAATAGCTTCCTTAACATCCTGCCTTGTTTTCTCTTCTTGATGGGGTTTGTAATAGAAGGCAACCACCAGCGGAGGGATTCGTTCAACAAGGACTCATTGAGCAGCTAGCATTGGCCCTGGGCATTCGTTTGGGTGCAGCTAATACAACAATTAATAAGGCAGTTCCTGGCCAAAAGGAGCTCATAGTCCAGGAGGGCAAAGAAACACGCAAATGGAAACTCACAGGATATAGCCATTACTGCTAGAAGGGGGATGTATTCAGAGTTCTGTGGAAAAACATAGGGGTAGCTAGCACACAGGGAGGACACAGAGGAGAGGATGACCCCAGCAGTCTTAATACTATTTTCTATCATAGCCTCCCTTTGCCTCTAGACCTCTCTCGTGACAAATTCACACTTGTCAGACATTTAGGCAGTCCAAAACAAAAATGGGGAGCATTTACCTAGACTACATGCCTTTGCCTGTAGTTATTTTAACCTATGAAGGGAAATTAGGCTCTGAGCAAAATTTAATCAGTCCAGGACAATAAGACCAAGCACATCACATTAGCAGGGTGCATGTCCCAAAGGGGCTCCTATACTATATCACCAGTGTCCCAATTTGAGACTTACTGTAACTTGTTCCATATTAACCCAAACCCTGCACTGGATTTTTTGAGCCTTAAGTGGAATAGTACTCTGTAAGTCTGGGATGATGACAACAATATTTTAGATTTGTGTAATACTTTTATAGATCACAAAGTACTTTTATATGCAATAATTATCTATGAAGTCTTCTACCTGTTATTACATCCATTTTATAGATGAGAAAACCAAGACTAAATGAGGTCAAATTGTTTGCTTGGTTAAGATTACGCAGTAGGTGGCAGACCACATCCAACCTAGTCACTGACTCCATCATGCTCTCTTCTAATAAGCCTTGGAGCTAAGGGTAACCACTAAATGACTGCTGCCTATGGATGTCTATAGATACAAATTCAGCTATATTCTGATTGATATTTGTCTTGATTAGCAAATATGTGGTGACAACCAGTAATTAATTTAGGATCCTAAAGAGATGCACAGAGGAATAAAACCAAATGAGCCATGAGCACTGATAGTGCTGTCAGGAGATTGATTTGGATAAATTATTTAATTCTTGTGAGTCTCAGTTTCCTCATCTGCAAACCAGGTGCACATAAAAATGCCCTAAAACGCACACACACGGTAGTATTACACACACACACACACACACACACACACACACACGTGTGTTGTTAACTATAAAGTGCTCCAATTCTTAGATCCCTCTTCTCATTTTCTCTGTCCCATCTTGGCCAGGCAATAATTCAATAAACGTGAAACTGAGTCATGACTACATGAATGGCACAAAACCGATGATAGGAGACATCTAAAGATACATGATACAGAGCCTGGTCTTGAAGAACTCAACTAACAGCACAAGTCAGAAAGTCTTATGAGCCATTACAGAGGTGCTGGTAAAAGGAGAAAAGAGAACAGGGAAGGTCTCACAGAGGAAGTGCATCTGAAGTGGTGGCTGAAAAAATGAGTAAAACTTACACATCCAGAGCTGAGGATGCGGGTGTTTCAGAAGATGAAAGTGACAAGCACCATAGCGCAGAGAAGGGAAACCACAGAGTGGGTATGATGGCCCAGATGAACTGATCCGCAGCATTCCTCTGGCAAACAGGGTGCAGATGCCCACAGCACCACAACCCCCAAAGTGCTCTCTAGTACATCTGCATCTTCTGCTCCTACCCATCATGGGCTCAGTTACCAAGTTAACTGTGTTTGTTCCCAAGCCTGTTTAGACCAATTGCACTTTACATTGTAATTACAAAATTGAATTAAATAGCACAGAGTGAAGAAAATAGTTTTATTTCTATTAAGAATTAAGTCAAATGCTTTAGAAAAACGCAATTAAAAGAAAGTTGTTTAAAAATACTATCAAAATAGGTGTGGCAAGACCACTACATAAGATTGGGAAGGCTGATTGTCAGGGTCTGGAAAATGGAGGAATGGGAAGTTGTTGTTTAATGGATATAGAGTTTCAGTTTTGCAAAACGAAAAGAGTTCTGGAGAAGGGTGGGGGTGATGGTTGCCCAACAATAGGAATGAACTTAATACTACTAACGTGTACACTTAAAAGATGTTAAGTTGGTAAATTTTATGTTAAATTTAATGCTCATTTTGCTTCATACATCTTTAAATTCTCCATTGATTTTAAAGAAGACAAACCTGGAAATCATTGATAGTAATAAAGAAAAACACTTATTACTTACTCTGGACAAGCCACAGCTTTAAGCACTTTATAGATATTAGCTTATTTAATCTTCCTGAAGAACCAATAAGAAAGATACTATTATACCCATTTTAAAGATGAGGACAATTAGGCACAGAGAGGTTAAATGGTATGACCAAGATCACAACACCAATAATGAGCAGAATCAGAATCCAGATGGAAGTCTACTACACACTGTGCACTTAACCCGCACTCTGCCAAGGAAGGAACCGAGGAGGCACGCTAGGGGGAGGACCAACCATCAGAAAGACATCGACCCCAAATCCAAAGGTTGGCACAAGAAGGTACATTTATTTATGTTTAAAAAACAGGTTTCTGAAAACTTCTCCTTTTTAAGGATTCACTGTCCTTTATTTTTTTCATCCTTCCTTTGATCAATATCCCTAATAAACTCATTATCAAGCAAAAGAAGCAGTGGATAAGAGTTTTCTACTCCATTCACTCTATCTAGAACCAAGGATACAGCCCAGCAGCCAGCAGTCAGCTCTCACTGGGAATCCACATGAAGGAGTGGTTCAGGTGCTGAGCACACAAGGACACAGTAGTCCTCCCACAAACACAAAGGCAGCTCTGAAGTCAGCTGATAATGATATGCAGATTTTTTAAGACAAAATGTAGGCTGCATTGTGTCACTGAACCTAAGAGAATGTCCAGATACATCTCATACAGTTCACTGGAATAAAAACTCTTGTAAGAAACCGTTCTAAGCAAAAAGAAACCTCTTGTGTGAGCATGTGTGTGTGTGTGCCTGTGCAATAAAGTATACAAGGTACAATATAGTATACATAGGTACATATAACGTCTGCATCTATAATTTGAATTGGCTGTGCTTTTCAGGGAAGTCTTTTGGGCTAGATTTAAGAAAGCTCCTGGAACTGAGAATTGGATTTTCCCTCCCTTTGTCTTCAGAAACAATCTGCAAGCCCAATGCATTAAGGGTCAGTTCTGACTTTTTTTTTTTTTTTTGTCAAGGGTGTGAGTGAGAGAGGCTGGTTAAATTAAATCTAAGTCTTTTCCTCCACAAACTACACAGAGAAGTTGGAAGCAATCTGCTTTTCTACAGTTTTTGGTAGGGAGCCCTGAACTATAGAATACAGATTTGGTGGCAAGAAAGCGAGTTGATTAGAGCTATATTATGTCAAGATTAATTTAGCAGCCCCGTGTGGGCTGCTCAGGTGAGGAGGGTGTCTGGAGGCAAAGACAGTGATTAAAAGGGCATCCCTACTCTTCTGTGTTTATCTTCATCTGCACACGCGTCACTCACTGATCAGAGAACAGACTGGAATGTACTGTGGGCCCTGTATCACCTGCCAAGACCACTGGGATGGACACCAATAGGACACAGAAGGAACATCTAACCCCCAAATGGCAATTGTGCTGGCAAATATGAACTTCTCCAGGTCTGTTAATATCAAAAACATCTGGAAAAATGGATTTTATAGTTTTCACTTGGTAGAGATAACCATTTTGTAGGTCAGTATAAATTATATTCCTTGATCATCAAAATAACTAATGAAAATAAGTTCAAATGACTTTCAAAATGTAAATCTGAAGCTGCAGAAACATCAGTAACTATTTCTGTGCTATGTTCTCTATCTTGGCCCTTCTGCAAATTAGGAATAATTGTACTCACCAGACACTTACTTCAGAGGTTGGTGAGAGGATAATGTGTGTAAAGCTTGTTGGTTTTTGTGGATGAAAGGTTTTTGATTAGTACAAATTATGAATTATTACTATTCATTAGAAATAACAAATGCATTATTTCAGCTCCTAATGCATCTTTGACATCTGCATGCCATTGTGCACAGAGGGATGATCTTGGAGAACACACCCTATTCCCAGCACTGCTATTGATAAAACTGCACCCCTCTATCTTAAAAAGAATACTTCAGAGAAGCCTGTAAAACCTGAAAAATAAGTCCCATAGTTCTTTGTCCCTTTATCTAAAAGGCAGGAAAAAATATATAATTAGAAGCGTGGATAAGAAGCCTTCACCATTGTGCTTGGTTATAAGCTTCAGATGTTTGGATCCCAGCTCGATAATGGCCATCGTCTTGATCAGCGCCCCTTCACAAAGCAGGCTCCTACTTCACACACAGGGTGGTATCAAGGTCTCAGGCACAAAGAATAAAATGGAATTCTCCACAGAGGAGCCACTCCATAGAACCTGACTATTGTGTAGATGTGATACCATTTTCCCCTGGGGCACATGCCAGCAATCATATCTTAAAGAACATTTCTTACCTACACTAGTAGCCTTTTCTAAAGTATGTTATAAAGGGTCTGCTTGCTCCTGTATTCACTGCCCTTATTGTTTCAGGATCCTGCTTTCTCAAAATCATCAGTCTAAGCCTGTGTGCTAGTCAGCAAGTACTGACATTCTCAAGGTTGTGTCATCTCAGTCTGTTTATATACAATTATCTATGAGGGTGGAAATTGGAAAATTATGTTCATATCAATGTTCTCCATTAATTTTCATTACATTGATCCTTTTTAATAAGTTAAACTTTGTTATGCAACATTTCCAATCACAAAGAGGGAGAGAAAAAAGGAAGAGGTGAAGGAGGAGACAGAAAGGATAAGTAGAGAGGGAGAAGAGAAATAAGAATTGGCAATACAATTTAAACTAAGTAGTTTAGAGCTATTATAATTTGTTGGCTATTTCAGTAGAAAATGCTTTCTTCTTTGGTAACAACTTTATTGAAGCAAAATTCACACATTATACAATTCACCCATTTAAAGTATACAATTTAATAGCACATTCACAGAGTTACGGTAATTGATTATTACCATAATCAATTTTGAAACATTTTCATTATTCCAGAAACAATCCATATCCTTTAGCTCTTGTCATCCAAACCCTCCCACCCCTCCAGTCCTGGGAAACCACTAACACATCTAATTTCTGCCTCTAGAGAGTTCTATACTCTGGACTGTTCAAATACATAGAATCATACACTATTTGGTCTTTTGTGACTGGTTTCTTTCATTTAGGCTAATGTTTTCAAGGTCACCATGCTATCACATGTATCACTATTTCATTCCTTTTTATGATCAAATAATAATCCATTGTATGTATACATCACATTTTATTATTCATATACCAGCTGATGGACATTTGACTTGTTTGCACTTTTTGGCTATTATGGCAGCCAAATAATGCTGCTATGAACATTCAATTACATAAGCCTGTGTGTGGGCACAGGATGTCATTTCTCTTAGAACATATATCTAGGAGTAGGATTGCTGGTAATACAGTAATGCTATGTTTAACATTTTAAGCCTATTACATATCAGTATCAAAATATTTTAAAAATTATTCAAAAAGTAAAAATCACAATAAAAATTTTAAAATACTTAAAACTGAATTATTGTGGAAACTCTACAATTAAAATTATTGGGAGGCAGTAAAAGTGATTCTTTGGTATAAATTTATAATTTTAATTCAATTATATTAAGAGGAAGGAGCAAAAAGTAAAAATATCAATGAATGATGGAACAAGTTATAAAGAGAACTATAATGAAAAGAGGGAAGCATACACTAATGAAACATAAAACAAATATTTAATAGAAAATGATCATGAAGCCAAAAATGTATCAAGAAAAAGAGAAAGTACAAATAAATAAAATTACAAATAAAATGGGACCATAAATACAGATGCAACAAAGATTAAAAAGATGAGAAAAATACTATAAAAACTGCATGCAAATACAATCCCTAGGAAAAAAATATAACCTTCCAAAAATGGCTCACAAAGAAAAAGGCTAAATTCTTCTTAATAACTAATTTTTAAAAACTAGATTGTTAGTTTTAAAAAAACCTTCCCAAAAGGAAAACAAAGGCCTAGGGGCCTTTACTAGTACAGATAAATTCTATAAAAATGGATTATTCAAATCTTACATAAACTCAAAATAACAGAAAAAAAGGGGGGTAGGCAAGATACAAAATTCAGAGACCATAAAGAAAAATATCAAAAAATTCAATCACATTAAAATGAGGAAATTCTCATCAAAAGATAAAGAATTTTTTTAAAAGGAAAGCAACTAAAGATAAGAAAAATATTTGCTATGTGTAGAACTATCAAAATATTAGCATTCAGTAATCATAAAAACTCCTTAAAGGAGTTTCCAGGAAAAAAAAAACCGACAAAATTCTCAACAGGATAAAAAAAATTATACCTTGCCCAGCTGGCTTTACTCAGTGGTTGATGGTCGAATCAAACCATGAGCAGGAGGTCATGGTTTGATTCTAGGTCTAGGCACGTGCCTGGGTTGCAGGCTCAATCCCCAGTAGGGGGAATGCAGGAGGCACAATCAATGATTCTCTCATCATTGATGTTTCTATCTCTCTCTCCTTTTCCTTTGCACTCTGAAATTAATAAAAATGTATTTTAAAAAATGTGTACCCTGAAAAAGGTCTATAATATCTTGGAAATCAAAACCTACAGATACTTTTTAACTCAAAATTCCATAAGGACCGGTGTGACTCAGTTGGTTGGGTGTCATTCCATGCATTGAAAGGTCATTGGTTGGATTCCTAGTCAGGGTACATTCCCAAGTTGCAGGCTGCATCCCCAGTGGGACCCATTCAGAAAGCAGCTGATCCATGTTTCTCTCTCCCTCTCCATTCCTCTCTCTCTAAAATCAACAAAAACATATTTTTTTTAAAACTTCCAGGAGGAGTCTAGAGATATTCTTACATTCAGGTTATACCAGGAGATATGCAAGGATATACAAAGCAACTCTGTTTAAAATTGTAAAGAAATGGCCGAAACCGGTTTGGCTCAGGGGATAGAGCATCGGCCTTCGGACTGAAAGGTCCCAGGTTCGATTCCGGTCAAGGGCATGTATCCTGGTTGCAGGCACATCTCCAGTAGGGGGCATGCAGGAGGCAGCTGATCGATGTCTCCCTCTCATCGATGTTTCTAACTCTCTATCCCTCCCCCTTCCTCTCTGTAAAAAATTCAATAAAATATATTAAAATTGTAAAGAAATAAAAACAATCCAATGTCCAGTTATAGGAAAATGAAAAAATAAATTGTAACATGGCTATCCAATAATATACTCTCAGCAGAAAACAATGATGAACTACAGCTATGTGGCTTAATATGGATGAATCTCAGGAACAATATGCTGACTGAGAAAAAGAATTCTTGCACAAATCTGTAGATTACAATACCACTTATAAAATGGTCCAAACAGGCAAAGGATACACGAGCATGTGGTAAAACTATGAGGAAAAGCAAAGGAATAATAAACACCATGTTAAGATAGTGAAAAAAGCTGAGGATGCACAGAGGAAGGGGCAAGCCAAGAACTTTGACATTATTGGTCAAGTCCTAGTTCTTAAACAGATGGGTTTCTTTTATTAGATTTTACATTTTAATTCACTTTATATAATCTCTTTCATGAATCAAATATTTTATTTTATTTAAAAAGAAACATCTGTAATGCCCTTAAATAGCAGCCTTATATCTGTTCTTATTAAAAGAAACTATGGATATTAACCTTTACTTTTCATTTTAAGAGCAAGTTATTAGAACCACTCACCTAAGCATTTAACTTTAATTATACATATGAGTGCATGAGTTAATTATAAGTCTACTAATTTTTTTAAAGTTGTACTGTGTCAATCTAGAACTGAGAGTAATCATTTTCAATATAGAGGTCATGATGCAAACCTCTTTTTCCTTAATATATTAAGAACTACTCTTCAAAAGCCTTATAAATAATAAAAACCAAAAGATGGCTTGGAGGTTGTTCAATGACTCTTAGAGGATGTCTGCTAGGAAGTGAAATACGGTTGCTTTTGCAATAAACCTTAAAATAAACTAGGCAGTTTCCTACCACAGGCCATGCCTTCCTGGATTAATTAGAAACTTAGACCTTGAGGTGTGAGCTGTATTGTTCATGGCTGGCGAGGTCCAAAGACCTCCCAATAATGGCCTTCTGAGAACATTATTATAACCTCTTTTCCTAAGGGGGGCCTGCCTCAGGTCAGGAAGCTTGGGTGGGAGAGGTTGGCTTCTTCATGCTCCACTTTATCCTTCTTCTCTGTCATTTGGACCCTTCCATGATTGGGCCCTGAGAAAGGAGATAGGAAAGAGAGAGCTCAGCCCTGTATGGTAGGTAACATATGTAATCTGGTAGGGGCTGAATTGTGTCCCCTCAAGGTCCATGTGCTGAAGTTCTAACCCCCAGTACCTCAGAATATTTAAAATGTGGTCTCTAAAGAGGTAATTAAGTGGTTAAGTGGTTGAGCGTCAACCCAGGAACCAAGAGATCATGGTGCAATTCCGGGTCAGGGTACATGCCCGGGATGGGGGCTTGATCCCTGGTGGGGGGTGCACAGGAGGCAGCCAACCAATGATTCTCTCTGAAACATCACTGATGTTTCCCTCTGAAACATCACTGATATTTCTCTCTCCCTTCCTCCCTCCCCACTCCCCCAACCCCCTCTCTCTCTCCCTTCTTTCCTCTCTGAAATCAATAAAAGTATTTTAAATGAATAAAGAGGTAATTAATTGAAAATAAAGTTAACTGGGTGGTCCCTAATTCAATATGGCTGGTGTCCTTACCAAAAGAGAAGATCAAGACACAGACATACACAGAGGAAGAACGATCTTAGGTGCTTGGGGTTCAAAGGCAGAATGTGATTCAGCTCCTGCCCTCAAGAAAGTGGAGTCTCAGGGTTCTCCCATCAGTGAATCCCAGGCTCTGCCATCCCCTGGCCTCTGTAGTTAGTCTAAATTTCTTTCCTCGAACAGGCTAATTCTTTTACCTTGTTACTTGGGAAGCAGGGAGAAGCAACTCTGGAATAAAGAATCCAGCCAATAGAAGGGGGAGTAGAACCCAGAGAGTGAGAAGATGTGTAGAACCAGCCTGCACATCCTTTTGTCAGCTTGATTCTGGTCCTGTCTCAGTTGCTTCCGCTGACAGATTCCTCCATCTGATATGGGAAGTGGGCAGCAGAAAATTCTACTCACCAAATTCAGCAGAGCACAGAACCTAGAATAATGGAGATGGTGCCTAGTCCAGAATCAGTTCCTACATGACACCTTTCCAATTCCTTGCAGAAATTCCCTCTCACACCTTTACGATTGTGGAAAGCCCTGAGATTGCAAAGGTGTGAGAGCTATATGTGGCCCTCAATACTTTCTACCTTAAATTAGGATTATCTCCTCTGCTCTACTAGATGATGAGCTACTTGAATTACAATAATCTTACTTCCCATAGACCTCTAACAGCACCCACACTGCCAAGTATGTAGACTGACAGTAAGTATTGAGAGAACTTTTGTACATATGTGTGTGTTTTAACAATGCACATAACTGATTCGTCAGTGATGGGAAATACTGACAAAAAAGGTTAACTCAAGTTTTTGATTTATAGGTTTGATTTTACTGTTATTTCACAGAGTCATGTTTGTTTCAGGAAGTAAAGCTATGTATACAAATGCTTAGAAACATTTTAATCTGCTGCTTGTCTATGAGCAAATCACATCTTATATCAAGTCTATAATAACGACTCAGATAAATTGGATCATCTATCTACACAGCAGCTACCTGCCCCCACCACACCCACTTTCCTTGCTTACAGAATACCAATCTTCTTAGGAGTGAGGCAGTCAGGCATCTGCAAACAAACTGGATCCCTTTGGTATATCACGGGTACATTTTGGGGTTTTTAATTTTTAAAATTAAATTCTCAGTTATAGTTTACTTTCAGTATTATTTTGTATTAGAGGCCTGGTGCACATCCCTTGGCCTGGCCTGCAGGGAGAGGGCCAAAACCAGCTCTCTGACATCCTCCGAGGGGTCCCAGATTGCAAGAGGGCGGTTCTCAAGTGACGCACCCCGGAATCGGGCTCCCTCCTCTCTGGTTCCGGGTGCGTCACCTGAGAACCACAGCTGCCAAGTCACCATAGCAGAGCAGCTTCTGAGTTGAGTGTCTGTCCCCTGGTGGTCAGTGTGCATCATAGCTACTCATCGGTCAGTTGGTTAGTCAGAAGATGGCTTAGGCTTTTATATATAAGATAGATTGGTTTCAGGAGTACAGCATAGTGGTTAGATAGTCGTATACTCTACAAGGTGCCGCCCCCCTAATACTTACAGCACTCAGGGTAGGTTTGACTTGTGCTAATGCCTCATAACTATTGCACTCCTCTGTTCAGTGATGGCATGTGAACAATTCCAGCCAAAGAAATACAAGAGGATGCCTTCTGAGGGACTTCTAGGAAACTCTCCTTCTTACAAAAAGAAAAAGAAAAGTGGACTATTAACCCCTTTTTTTTGACAGTGGATACTGAGGCTGAGGACTTAGATGCCTGAAACTGGGCAGCCATCAAGGGCCAATGAGAGAACACTGCCAAAGCTGAGAATAGCAGAGGAGAAAAAGCTAGGAAGAACCTGAATTCATGATTTTTTTTTCAAGCCACTGAATTAGCTACTCTGGAACTTCTTGACTTCTAACTATGCAAAAAGTACACATTCCTATTTTTAAGCCAATTTCCATTGAGATTTCTGTTACTTTCTGCCAAAAGTATCCTAAATAATCTACATATTGGATCTCATTAAACCTCATAACAATGGTGTGAAATAGGCACTTTACAACAGAAATAGCTAAAAGTGAAATGGCTGTGCCAAGGTCACATGTCTATAAATGGCATTACAGGGTCTGAAATCAGATCTGATTCCAAATTTTGTGTTTCTGTTTCTACCCATGAACACACACACAAAAAAGCCTGGAGCAAGAAAACATACTGTCAAATCATCCTGACATCCTTACTGTATCTAACGAAGGTGGCAGTGCCATCATGGAAATACAGGCTAGCCACTGAGCACAGTGCTAATTCTGTCAAACATCCCAGGACTATGATGGAATCACATGACATTTCTCAATTAGGAGGCTTATATTCTTTAATTGTAGCTTTCAAGTGCATTCAAGACAAATCTGAAAATGGTTGGTGCCAACTTTATTTATACAAGTATTGGAATTGTGGGAGATACACAAGAAACCAGATAATAGCCTGTTTTAAGAAATTTGTTCATCTGAGAATATGAGTTATGGATACATGAAATAGCTAAAGATACATACTAAGAACTCCATCATATATTAGTCTGTATGATGTCAACAATGGCATAACAGATGCTAAACACATCATGAAACTCAAAAGTAATATGAACCCAATGGCCAGGTGCTAAATATCACTCAACAGTCAATCAAATATCTCATGCCTCAATCATATGAAATTCCTAATATCCAACCAACTACTTTTTACTACAAAAAATTTTGTATGTCTCAACCATTCAAGGCCCAGAATGAAAAGCATTTGATGCTGTGAGGGAATCAGAGACATAAACTGGCAATAACAATACCATGGACCAGTGCTGAATAGGAGTGCGGGTGGATCAGAGCACATAAGGAGACACTGGAACCAAACTTGTGAAGGAGTTGCCTAAACTGAGTTCTCAGTGGGAATTTTCTTTGATAGGACTGATTTCTTAAACTTCTAAGAATACTTATTTTTACTGATTTTTGAGAGAGAGACAGACAGACAGACAGACAGACATTGATTTGCTGCCTTCCACACATACCCTGACCCAGAACAAAACCTGAAACCTGGGTATGTGTTCTGACTAGGAATTGAACCTGAGACTTTCTGGTATATGGGACAATGCTCCAAGCAACTGAGATACCCAACAATAGCAGAATACTTAGTTTTAAATAAATGTTCATATTCCCTCTGTATTTTACCTAAGCCATGTCTGGAGAGCCAATGGTTTTATATTAATTGATTCTTTTAACAGAATTATGTTGAGTAGCTGACATAGAAGACATGTAATTTGTGCTTTAATCATCACCCATCCATCAAGGTAAGAATTAGAATCCTAACTTTTACTAATGAAAACAGTCTCAAACAGATACCCAAGATCATGTGGCCATTTAGAAGCAGAGCTTAAAAAGAATTGGTGGGATATAAGAAAAAAAAAACAGCAAGATCCCCATATAATCAATGGCCTAAATGCTCTTAAAAAAACTCAACCACCAAGAAAAAACTATTTTAAATTGAACTTTAAGCAAAAATCTATTCTGGTTACTGAGCATGCTCACAAAACCACCATAACACTCTGACTGACTACCACTCAAAGTGTGCCAATAAGACATAGATCTCCAGTAAACTTCAAAGGTCCAAGCCAGAGTCAGATCAGTCAGAAGGGGGTTTGGAGATAGCAAGGTCCGTTTAAATCAACTTAAAAAGACTACTTGAAATGTTTAAAACTCCATTATTCATAAATGATAATCATTTCAGCACTTTCTTCCAGGAGTTACCATGAAATTGCAGGAAGGGAATGCTGAGAATGAATCAGGGATGACAGCAGATTCTGCAAACTCTTCAATAGATAGCAACTTCATCATCTTCAGAGGTCCAACTGCATTGTATTTCCTGGCTTCCCCAGCAGCTGGTGTGGCCATGTGATGGAGCTCTGCTGAGAACATGAGCAGAAGCCACGTGTGCCGTTTCTGAGCCACGGCCTTTAAGCCCAGGTCTTTCCTCTCCATGCTGTCTCTGCCCATCTGATGGGCTAAATGGGGATGACAACAGGGTCAGAGAGACAGCAGAGTGATAAATGGAAACTGTCTGGCTCCCAAAATTACCACAGAAGAAAAGCTGTCCACTGACTAGGAATGCCCGCTTTCAACTGTTACATGAACAAGAAGCAAATTTTCATTGTGTTTGAGCCTGTTCATTTCAGGAGTCTATTTGTTATAGCAGGTATACTCCAACCCCACATATCATGGCATAATCATGTCAAGATATAAATGTCTGCAGCCTCCTGTGTGATAAAGTGATTTATGGAACAGATGTCAAACAGAGCACCAAAGGAGGCACATCCTCTGATCTAGAGCAAGGGGCTCCCACTGTAGTACCTGGCTCTCAGGTCCGCATCTCTCTGACCAGGGATGATACCTTAAAACTGATTTGGAAGTGAGGTCTGAAGAATAAGTAAATAAATGATCCAACTGATAATAAGCTATTTAACAAGACCATGAACATGAGAGTTATAAAAAATATCAAAACATTGGAGAAAACAGGAGGAAGAAATGGAAAAAAGGTTTTAGCACTTGTCCCTGGGCATAATATGTACTAGAGACCCAGTGCACGAAATTCGTGCATGAAACGGGGGGGGGGGGGCCCTCAGCCCAGCCTGCACCCTTTCCAATCTGGGACATCGCTTTCATAATCAGGACTACTGCTGGCTCCCAACCACTTGCCTGCATGCCTGCCTGATTACCCCTAACCACTTCTGCCTGCCAGCCTGATCACCCCCTAATCACTCCCCTGACAGCCTGATTGATGCCTAACTGTTCCCCTGCTGGCCCAATTGCCCCTAACTGCCCTCCTCTGCCAGCCCAGTTGCCCCTAACTGTCCTCCCCTGCAGGTTTGGTCACCCCCAACTGCCCTCCCCTGCTGGCCTAGTAACCCCTAACTGCCCTCCTTTGCCAGCCTGGTTGCCCCTAACTGTCCTCCCCTGCAGGCCTGGTCACCCCCAACTGCCCTCCCCTGCTGGCCTAGTAACCCCTAACTGCCCTCCCTTGCCAGCCTGGTTGCCCCTAACTGGCTTCCCCTGCAGGCCCAATTGCCCACAACTGCCCTCCCCTGCCAGGCATCTTGTGTCCACATGGGAGCAGCCATCATGTTAGTTGGAATGATGGTCAATTTGCATATTACTCTTTTATTAGATAGGATTACTCCTTGGTAAGGGTTTCTGTTACCTATCTAAAGAGTTCTTAATGCAAAAAAAAAAAAAGTCCTATATAATAAAAACCTAATATGCTAAGTGTCTAGTCATCTGGTCATCCATTCAAAGTGTAATATGCTAATGATATGCTAAGGCCACTCACTATGGCATGCACTGACCACCAGGAGAGAGATAGTTGACGAGGTGACCAGTTGCTATGATATGAACTGACCACCAGGGGACAGACACTCCAACCGGTTGGTTAGCTTGCTGCTGAGATACAGCAAATTGGGACTGAGCAAGATGGGTTGGACACACCCTGGAGCCTTCCTGCAATCCCTCCCCAGCTGGCCAACCTCCCGTATCCCTGATCGTACACCTCAACCTGGCCTGTGCCCTCTCACAAACCAGGACCCCTCAAGGGATGTCAGAGAACCGGTTTCAGCCTTGATCCCACAGGCCAGGCCAAGGGACCCCACTAGTGCATGAATTTGTGCACCAGGCCTTTAGTATATAAATAAGTAGACAAAGAACTACAGATAAGATGACCATTTATGTATAAGAAAGATGCATTTAAGTATTAACCCTATGGCACCTTTAAAGTTTTCTTAATAAAGATCATTTTAGGCATATATCTGCAAATGAAACAGGCTAAAAAACAAGAACCTTGATTTCATGTGTACATAAACTAAAAACCATTGGAATGGAACATGTCTGGAGATTTAAATACAAATAAAGTATATGCAATGACACTGAGTTATTTGAGGCTCTTTGACTTCCAGAAATTATCAGATTTGTTCCAAATATTAGTAAATTTAGTTCTTTATACTCTACACTTGATAAAGGGGAAAAGCAAGAGGACAACACTGATATTAGATCCAGTGAATTGTATTTTTTAATGGAATAAGAAAACTTAGAAGTTGGATGTCTTGAGTGATAGGATATGGTGGGATTTTAGAAAGCTTCCTGTTCAAGTTCCTAATTTTATACATGAGGAAATTTAGGCACATAGAGGCTGAGTCATTTTCCCAAAGTAACACAGCCATTTGGTAGGAAAAAAGTGGACTAACTCCAGGTTCGCTGACTCCCAGACTTGAGTTCTTTGGCTTTATACATAGTATAGAAGGAAGATCAAACTTAATCTCAGAAAAATATTTGACCATACTTTCAAAAATTAGCTAAACCATACTAAGGAGGAAAGATGCATGGCCTAGGAATTAGTATATCTTAAATTGGCCATTTTACATTGTATAAGAATAACTTCATTGACCTTAAAAAATTGTTAAAGACATTTTAAAAACATTGCCCTTATTTCTTCCACCATCACCACCTCTGTTGCTATAAAAATCTAAGTCTCAAGTAATGAGGTACATATATACTTTCTTATTTAAAAAGCTAATGTTATTTTCATCATCATAATGGTTATGCATCTTCAATTATACTGCGTAAAAAAATCAAATCCCTTTTAATTCTACCTTTCTTAACCCTAAAGGATGTTTCTTCCAAATTTCACACCAGACATAATTTAGATAGGGGAAAAAAAAGATCCTTTCTTTATGATTTAAAGGGAGTTGTAAATCCTACGCAGACCTCAGGGGGCTAGGGACAAAGGGAGACAAGAGGGGAGGACTCATTTGCTTATTAGATTTCCATAAAAAATGAAGAATAACAAGCAGATCTAAATCTGCCCACAACTGAAGCCACTACTGAAACATTAAAGACTCTTCTTGTAGGCAAATTGCAATCCCCTAACTTTCTGTTGTCTCCCATACATACGTACTGCTCCAATCGAAAAGACATTATTAATAAAGGAAGAGATGGCTACAAATTAAAGCAAGCCCTAGTTAATCACATTAATCCAGAGCAAGTCAAAGGCTTCAATTTTCAAAATAATTTTGGGCTTAATGCCTCGTAGATGGGCAGACTTCTCCATTGAGGCAGCAGCTGGTCCAATTTAAACTGCATTGTGAGGCTGGAATTGTCAGATCCTTATAGAAACAAGGAAGCCTGACAGTTTTCAGGATGCAACCAAAACTGCTGAGACAAAGGAAATTGCAAGAAATTGAAAGGGCCCTGTAACAATTACAAGGCGGTCCACTGTTGGTGAGTTGTATATGATTAACGGACTTGCACTGTGGGATGGGGTGGCATGCACTCACTGCTACTGTGCCCCCAGCCATTGAGCCCCAACAGCTGCTGGTGGAAGCACCGGCATGGAGCCACTGCTTTGGGTTACCGATTAGAAAAAGGCCTGTCCATAAAGAAAAGGTAGGGACCAGCGTAGAGGCCACCTTACCCAGGCTGCCAGCCTCCTCCATAGACATGGCATCTGCACATCTGGACAGGTACCACCAAGGAAACTGGACCGGAGCACTGCGGGGACAGAAGAGACTAAACCCTGTGTTCCAGAGAACAGGTTTTCAGCAGAGAATGTTTATTTTCCTGAGCAATTATTTTAATGATTTTCTAACTTAATGATTTTCAAAACTAAAAGGTATGTAAAAAAATAAAAACTACTGGGTTGTGAATCAAGAGATCTAATTTCTAATCCAAATGTGTAACTATGGCTGTGTGATGTTGGGCAATTTGCTTTATTCTCCGGCCTCTGGTCTTTTCATAAATCAAACCAAGGTTCCAGCTTTGTGTTACATAGCTTATACATGGGGTTGACCAACTCTAAATTTCCCATAGCATCCCTTACATTTATTTATACATTTTCTAATGTCCTGGGAAACATCACCATACAGTGATGAAGAGCTCACTATCCTTAAGACCTATTTCACCACTGAACAACAAAGGGGACCTCCTGAGCAAGCAATTTGCATGATTTCACTTGTTTCATTCAGCACTGCAATTTTTTTTACCAGTTTATTTTTTTATTTTTTATTAAATCTTTATTATTCAGATTATGTCATTTGTTTCTCTTTTTCCCCCTCCATAGCTCCCCTCCACCTGGCTCCCACACCTCCCTCTACCCTTACCTCCCTCCCGTTGACCTCATCCATAGGTGTATGATTTTTGTCCAGCCTCTCCCTGTACACCCCTTACCCCTTTCCCCCTGAGAATTATCAGTCCACTCCCTTTCTGGAGCACTGCAATTTTTTAAAATTCCTAAGCATCAAAAAGAAAACATCCAGTTTTAAACAGTAAAATAATAGTATTAACTCTCAGACAAGGCTTGACCTGAGGAGAGAAGCCACAGCAGACAAAGAAGACCAAATCCTGTCCCAGCTCCTCTGCTTAGACAACTGGAAGCTAAATTTCTGAAACTTCAGTGTGGGATCACCTTGGAGTCACATAGCTCATTATACAACATTTTGGGTTTTCTCATTTTAGCATTCTGGTTGTTTGTGGCTTTATATAGTCTCCTTGCTGATATTGACATATTATGAGAAATTTTTAGAAAAGGGACACCTGGAATATAAAAGACTGCAAGTAAAAATTATTCTAATAATAAAACCAAATAAAAATAACGCATTTGTATGTGGGTTAGTTAAGTCCTATATTAATGCAATAGCCCTAGGAAGACAACCAGTAAACACTGGTTCAAGTAATGAGTTTTAATTTAGTGAAATAACTTCATTAAGTTCTAAAGCAATTCAGAAGAGGACGGATTGGCAGATAGATGGATAATAGTAGATAAATAAGTGGGAGGTTGATGGATTGACTTACAGGTGCACCTCACATTAGGTAACAGAGGTGCTCTCTACAAGTCCATAGCTTCTCCAAAATGAGCACCCACTTCAACATCCTATAACCCAGCTGAACTCCTTCAACTTGACAGAGAAGCACATGACTCTATTTCCTCATTCTTAGTGTTAGGCTACTTATAACATTTGGCGCTAAGCATCCAAATTCCTCAGGGAATCTTCCAAAATCTGCCTCCCTATACCTTTCACCAGTCGTGTTCTCTCCAAGCAACACACAATGATTTCCTCCCTCAGTTCTTCAAATATCTGAAAACAACTAACGCGCTCCCCCATTTCCCACTACACCCACCCTACCAAGCCTTTGACTTTCAGAATCAAATGATACTTGCATGTTAGAAGGCCTCCGAGTTTAACAGGTGTGGCAGTTAATTAAGTCATTCCCTCTCAGCTCCAAATCTACCCTTCCTTCCTGCTCTGTGATAATGGAGGTGGGATCTGTGAATGTCTTCTTTGCTAGATGCTATGACTTTAAGCCTGGTCACTAGAGGGCGCTAGAGGGACATTAGAGGAGGAGAGAGTTTTTCTCTTCCAAGTCTCCCTTCTCCTTCCCACCCTCTCCCCACCCCCCGAGGTGATTCCCTCAGAGAGCTCCTCAGGACACAGCTCTCTCCAGCCTTCCCTTCCCTTCCTGTGCAGCAGTTTCATCCATAAGGCTCAGGAAGCCACCTCACCCATGGATAGCATGCTGCTTAATCCAACTGTTGACTCCTTACTGTCAGCTCCCAATTCTCTTTTATCATCAGGTTGTGCTCAAAATAATTTAAAAAGTTGTATTATCTGCAAATGAACCTTCACATGTACATTATATTACCTACTTCAGTTCAGAATACATTTACATAGTCATAATATGACATTGTTTACTGATTTACTAAAAAAACTTATCTATAATAATAAAAGGGTAATATGCTAATTAGATGTCATTTCAGAGGAACCCGGGGGCCTTAGGGAAGCCAGGTCCTGGCTGTCTGCCAGTGGCCAGAGGGAGGGAAGCCCAAGTCCCAGGTGCCGGAGGGAAGCACAGATCCAGAGTGCCAAAGGGAAGCCAGTGCAAGCAGGGAGAAGGAAGGCCTACTCTTGCACAAATTTCATGCATCAGATCTCTAGTGTAGTTATATAGGAAAATGAGAGGAGGCAAGATGGTGGGAAGTGGAGCAGTAGTATGAGAAAGATAAGCTATTATTGAGGATTGTAATAATTATTATATATATATATATATATATATATATATATATATATGAGCCTAAGCAACCATTATGACCAAACAACTGGAATCATTGAAGACTGGTCTTTGACACACACTGACCACCAGAGGGGCAGATGCTTAATGCAGGAGCTTGCCCCCCTGGTGATCAGTGCAGTCCCACAGCCAACCTCCCCCAGCCAGCCAACCTCCTGCAGTCCCTCCCCGCATCCCTCTCCCCAGCCAGCAGGCCCCATCCTTCCCCCCAGGAAGCCCCAGTGGTGGCATAGTGGTAAGGAAAGGAGGAGGGGGGAAGGCAGGGAAGCACATGGTGGTGGCATCAGCATCAGGTGTTTGTTGCTTCTGCACCTGGCCCAGCAACCCTCGCCACCTCTCCCAACCTCGCCGGGGCCTTCAGGCCCTGGGCTGGGATGGAGAACCAGGGGTAGGTGGCAGTAGATGCAGTCCCTTTCCCAGGGGTGCCGAGGGATGGCTCCCTCTTCAGGGCCAACAGCCAACCTCCTGCATCTTGACCCTACCCCTGGCTGGCAAGCCCTGATCGCCTGATTGGGGCCAGGCCCAGACTGGGATGGGAAACCAGGGGTGGGTGATGGCAGACATGGCCCATTTCCCAGGGGGGCTGGCAGCCAACCTCCCATGATCCCTCTCCCGTCCTCCCTCTAGCTGGCAGACCCCATCCCTCCCCCATCCCCTACCAGCAGGCTCCAGTGGTGGCATGGTGGTGAGGGAAGGAGTAGGGAGGTAGACAGGGAACTGAGTGATGGCAGGAAGCCAACAGTGGGCATCAGCATCCAGTGTCCATTCCTTCTGCCCTCAGCCCAGCAACTGTCACCTCCTCTCCTGACCCACCAGGGCCTTCCAGCCCTGGGCTGGGACAGGGAAACAGGAGTGTACGGTGGCAGATGCAGCCCCTTTCCCAGGAGTCCAGGGGCTAAGGGGGAGGGATGGAGTCTGCTGGCCCTGATGGCGGCATGGCAATGAGGGAAGTGGGGAAGGGGGGAGGCGGAGAACCCCGTGGTGGTGGTGGTGGCATCTGTTCCTTCCATGCCCAGCCTGGCAACCATCGCCTCCTCTCCTGACCCTGCCAGGACCTTCAGATCCCGACTGGCTCAGCCCTGATCACTGGCCAGGCCTAGGGACCCCACCTGAGCACAAATTTTGTTCACTGGGCCTCTAGTTATTCTATATACTTTAATCTTACCATAATTCTTTCTACATACCAAGCACTTTACATATAGTAACTCATTTAATCCTTATAATAATGTTGTCAGATACAATAACATTATTTCCCCCTTTTTACAAAATTTGAAATTCAGGCACAGCAACATCAAATAACTTATCCAGAGTTGTACAACTACTAGAGAAGAGAACTAATGTCAAAAATGGGTATATTAAGAGATAGCAGTATAAATGTATTATTTTAAGATATGGGGGTCACTATGCACAAAAAACAGCTAAAATACAGATTTCTGGGGAGCAGGATTTAAGATAGAGTAAAATAAAGAAGAGGAATATTGCTTTTATTTTAAATGGTAATTGATTTTTAACTCTGCATATAAAATTTGATTTTAATTCATTATAATACAAAATTAATTCACTAAAACAAAATTCAAATACATTCTATTGAGTGATAACTTGCTCATAACTATAATCTCAAATCTGCACCTGAATTGGCTTATTTGGTATGTTTTTAAAAAGATTCTATTGTTGAGAGTACTACAGATGCCCTCCCTTTTTTCTCCCCCTTTGTGCCTGATTCCCACCCCACCCCAGGTTTTCACCATCCTATTGTCTGTGTTCATGGGCAATGCATATCTACACTAATAAAAGAGTAAGATGCAAATTGATCATACCTTCATGACACCCACCAGCCAATCAGGAGTGAGTATGCAAATCAACACAACAAAGTTGGTGGATTAATTTGCATACAAAGACACCAAGTGGATGGGGGTGGAACAGGACACTTGTGTCATTGTCATGGTGAGGACACAGGCATGCCACACTTCTCCAGCTGCTCCAGGCCTCTCGGCAGCATGGAAAGGTGGAAAGACAGCTCTAGCAAGAGCAAAAAGGCACTCCAGCCTAGGCAAAGGTGGTGCCGGCAGCCAGAGGGAAGAAGGCTCATTCTTGCACGAATCTTCATGCATCGGGCTTCTAGTACACATATAAGTTCTTTGGTTAATCTCTTCTCACACTCACCCCCTTCCTTCTGAGCTTCAACAATCTGTTCCATGTTTCCATGCCTCTGGTTCTATTTTATTGATCGGTTTATTATGTTCATTAGACTCCACATATAAATGAGATCATGTGATATTTGTCTTTCTCTGACTGGCTTATTTCTCTTAGCATAATACTCCTCATGTCCCTCCATGCTGCTCTCTTTTTTATAGCTGCATACTCTTCCATGATGTAAATGTACCACAGCTTTTTTATCCACTCATTCACTGATGGGTACTTGGGCTGTTTCTAGATCTTAGGTATTGTACATAGTGCTGCAATGAACATAAGGGTGTATATATTCTTTCTGACTAGTGTTTCAGGGTTCTTAGGATATAGTCCTAGAAGTAGAATTGCTGGATCAAATGGGAGCTCCATTTTTATTTTTATTTTTATTTTTTGAGGAAACTCCACACTGTTTCCCATAGTGACTGCACTAGTCTGCATTCCCACCAGCAGTATACCAGCGTTCCCTTTTCTCCACATCTTCACCAGCACTTGTCATTTGTT
The DNA here is from genome assembly GCA_011751065.1 of Lasiurus cinereus. Lineage (NCBI taxonomy): Eukaryota > Metazoa > Chordata > Mammalia > Chiroptera > Vespertilionidae > Lasiurus > Lasiurus cinereus. The sequence continues at coordinate 16,373,209 of JAAGEH010000014.1, forward strand.
GAATTATTGATAGTAGCCATTCTGGCAGATGTGAAATGGTACCTCATTGTCATTTTAATTTGCATCTCTATGATGATTAGTTACTTGAAGGATTTTTTTCATATGTCTCTTGGCCATTATTTTTATTTTAAGAACACAACCTTTGCATTAATGGATTTACAGCCTAGAGTAAAACACAGACATGTAAAAATCTATATAGTACAGACAACTGTAGACTTTCCTACAGAATTTGTATTTAAGCTGGGTCTAAAACATGAATAAGTAGAATAAGTGTGATAGTTAATCTTATGTGTCATCTTGAATGGGCCACAAGGTACACAGGCATGATTCTGGGTGTATCTAGATGACATTACAGTTGAATTAGTAGAGAAAAGCAAATTGCCCTTCCTAATGTGGTGGGCCTCATCTTATCAACTGAAGACCTGGTAGAACAGAAAGACTGAGTAAAGGAATTCCTCCTGACTACCTTGGAGCTGGGACATCAGTTCTTTCCCTGCCTTCATATTGAACTGAAACATGGGCTCTTCCTGGATCTCGAGCCTTCCAGCTCTTAGGCTAAAACTAATGCCACATGAATTCAACCTTTCCTAAATTCTTCATAGGGTCATATATTAAATGAGCTAACGAGATCAATGCTCCACAGAAGTGCTCATAAAATCAAAGAATTTCAAATACATCCACCCCTATTATACTGATCCCTGTACAGTGCCCCTCACAAGCACTTGAAACTAAGGTTGGTCTGACATAGTTTTAGTAACCCTGCTAGCACCTGGAGACCATCCCCTTCTCTCCCTAGCAGTCCATGGGAGAATCTTGTATGTGACCAGCATCAAGCTGCCCGTTTTTAATTTGTAAATTTCTCTTTATTACTTTTTAGAATTAACTTAGAAAAAAATCTATTATATGAATCAGGCAATTAATATACATTATTTTTCTGTTTTCTTAAAAACAAAAAAAGACATGCCTATAATTTCTATGCAAAACAGATAGAAATGTGCCTCTCTACCAAAGAATACCATGTTGCCTCTTATGTAGACTTTTTCAACTCAGTGCTTTACCTTGAAACAGAAATAGCTACTGTTGGAAGAACCAAGATGGCAGTATAAACAAATGCCTATACCCGTTGCCTCCCACAACCACATCAAAATTACAGCTAAAATAAAGAACCACCATCATCCAGAACCACTAGAAATCTGGCTGAATGGAAGTTCTACAACTGGAGAAGTAAAGAAGAAAGCACACTGAGACTGGTAGGAGGTGTGAAGGTGTGGAATGGGCTGGTCTGGCACCCATGTGTGCCACTCTTTTAAGTGGGAGGAAGATCACTTCTGCATAGGCTGCGCAGAGGAGTAAGGGGTCCCAGCCCCACACGAGACACCCAGCACAGGTCCCCAGAGCTGGGAAAACAAGTCCCTACGAACAGTAAAAATTATGGGCTATAAAAAACATTGCAGATTGGGGCTGAGTGACACAGAGGCTGCTGTAGATCCAGTTGCTCCTTATAAAAGGTCAGCACCATAAACCAAACTTACCAGCTTCTGCTCCTGCTGAGCTCCAGGGGCAGGAGAGGCTCTGAGGGACCCAGACACATAAGAGGAGAAACTGGACTGTTTGCCATCAGGGCACAAACTGATGGAGGTGTTCACAGTGGTCACTGTTCCCATGTTGGGACCTCCCCAATTGTAGGGATGACTGCCAGCCATTTCTGTTTGCTCAGCCCTGGTAATTCCCTGAGACCCCATCCCCCACCCCCAATTTACAATCCCACCCAAGCTGTGCAAAACAGCTTTTGCATATAAATGGCCTGTCCTTTCTCAGGCTAAACACCTGTCAAACAAGCTGCAGCTGGGTCAGGGAACCCCAAACCTATCAATAAAAGGCACCAGCAACAGCCTGCCTTGCTTCACAGTTGGGCCTCATCTGGGCACTTCCAAACCCACAAAGAGGAGGAATCTGCAGTTCTCTCTGTAGCTCCTACTGGGTGGCCCCAGGCAGGAACTGAATTTTCACCTACCTGGAGACCCAAGAGCCAGTGTTCCCAGTGATCAGTGTGAGACCATACCAGATTACAACTCTTCACATCCAAAAGCAACACACTTAAGGAGCAGACTCAGTGAGCATCAAAGCCCCACTGAAGCAAGTCCTGCTCCATAAGAGTATCTCCTGCACATAAGTTCTCCCACAATAGTCGCAGCTAGTCCAGCCAATTGGCCTGGAGGTCAGTTATTCTCAGTAACACCAACAATAATCAAGGATCAACTACAACAAGACTGTTCACACAGCCCACAAAGGGATACACCTAGCGTGTCCACTTCAGGTGATTGAGTAGGCTGAGCCACTGGGCCCTAGAGAACATGTACTATACAAGGCCACTCTATTAACTCAAGGAGACTTAGCAATTCTGCCCAATACATAGAAACAAACACAGGGAAGCAGCCAAAATGCAGAGAAAAGGAACATACCACAAATGAAAGAAATGGAAGAAAACAAACTACTGGATATAGAGTTCAAAACCATGTTCATAAGGTTACTCAAGACTCTTATAGGAACCTTCAAGGGACTTAGTGAGACTTTTAAGAATCCTAGCGAGAATTCCAAAAAAATGGAAAAGGACCAGTCAGAAATTAAGCATACATTGACTGAAATAAAGAATAATATACAGGAATTCAACAAAATAGATTCCAAGAATCAAATCAACTATTTGAAATATGAGGAAGCAAACAAACACCCAACCAGAAGAGCAAAAACAAAAAAGAAACCAAAAATATGAAGATATTGTATGGAGCCTCTGGGACAACTTCAAGTGTACCAACATTCAAATTATGGGGGTGCCAGAAGAAAAGAAAAAGCAAGATATTGAAAACCTATTTGAAGAAATTATGACAGAAAACTTCTCCTACCTAGTGAAAGAAATAGACTTATAAGTCTATTTCTTAGACTTACAAGTCTAAGAAATACAGAGAACCCAAAACAAGAGGAACCCAAAGAAGACCACACCAAGACACATCATAATTAAAATGCCAAGGATTAAAGATAAAGAGCAAATCCTAAAAGCAGCAAGAAAAAAGCATTAGTTACCTAAAGGGAATGCCCATGATGGTCAGCTGATTTCTCAAAAGAAACTATGCAGGCCAGAAGGGAGTGGCCAGAAATATTCAAAGTGATGAATAGCAAGAACCTACAACCAAAGCTATCATTCAGAATTGAAGGTCAGATAAAGAGCTTCACTGACAAGAAAAAGCTAAAGGAGTCCATCACCACCAAACCAGTATTATATGAAATGCTGAAGGGTATTTTTTTAGGAGAGGAAGAAGAAGAAAAAAATAAAGATAAAAATATGAACAATAAAGTGGCAACAAATGTATATCTATCAACAAGGAATCTAAAAATCAAACGAATAAAAAATCTGATGCACAGAATAAACTGATGATGGAATAGAATTAGGAGCATGGAAATGGAACAGACTAATGATTCTCAGAGGGAAGAGGGTATGGGGGTGCAGGAAGAGATTAGACAAAGATCTTATATGTATGTATGCTTTACTTATGGACACAGACAATAAGATGTCAAGGGCCTGGGGTGGGGTGGAAACTGAGTGGAGGGGAGCCTATGGAGGAAAAAAGAGGGACATCTCAACAATAAACACTTTTTTAAATTAAAAAAAATAGCTACTGTTAGGCAGACTTTATTTTATTACTTGTAATGGAATCTGGTAGATAAGTAAAATTTCTAGAGCTAATAGACACATAACAAAACAAATTTTCTGATAGTACCACATTTAGGGAAGACCAGACTTAAAATGTAAGACTTAAATGAGTATTTTGGTTCATACTTCTATAGTAATAAAGTTTTTTTCTCCTTCACTGTTCTAACAATACTATATAATAACTGCCTTGCACTTTTTCAAATTATTATTTATTTCAGAGAGGAATAGAGATGGAGAGAGAGAGATAGAAACATCGATGATGAGAGAGAATCACTGATTAGCTGCCTTCTGCACACCCCACACTGGGGATCAAGCCCACAACCTGGCATATGCCCTAATCAAGAATCAAACCATGATTCATAGGCCAATGCTCAACCACTTAGCCATGACAGCTGGGTTGCCTTGTCTTTTTTAACACTCACAACAAATCTGAGGTACCTAAGAGAATAATTTTCCCAGGATCACACAGAAAGCTAGTGAGAGCAACAAGACTGAGAGTCAAGTTTTCTATTTCCAAATCAGGCCTTTGTCACTGTGCCCTTTGCTTTCCTACAGGTAACAACACTTCAGTGTTGACCACGAAAGTCTATGACTTATGCAGCCAGAAAACTCAAATTAGCAATATTGTCCCAACCTTATGTAAGTGATCATGTAATCACGGGTAATATTTTTCATAAACAGGTACATATTCTGTCATATTTATGATTCAGCTCTAAGTTCTATTCTTTAAGAAAAAAAATTCCTTTAAGCTTTTATTTTTCCACTGAAAAATAGTTGACAAAGGATTTCATCTTACAATGAAACCATTTAAATGACTCAGAAAAACTGAGAATAGCTCACTCAGAGGTATCATTCCTTTGAGCACAATTGTTTAGATGAATTCTACTCTTACCCATTATCTGAACACAACGTGTGGCAGCAAATTGCATTTGGTGGTGACAATACATCTACATTGGCTAGAACTCTATTTTCAACTGCCAATAAAGACTCCAGAGAAGCAGTCAAACCTGGAGACAAATGACTGTGTGAGGAAGCACAGAGAGCATCTGCAAATGGGTTCCTGGGTGATGCCTTATCTATTTGTAGCAAATCAGCATCTTTTCCAGAAAACTAAAAATAAGGGTTTTAAGAGGTGGGAAAGGTTACTACTATAAAGTTGTTGGGTAACAAATGACAAGAGGTTAAACTGTATCTGAATTCCAGGATAACATGAAATAATTATCTTCAATTCTCAGCTAGGTACATGGAGATACACTTAATGACTGAGTATGGCCTACCGAGAAAATCAGCTAGTGGTCTTGCTCAAAGCAAATACTGGGTCACACAGCCATATGAAGATCCCATGATGCTGAAAGAAGAAGTCGCCGATTTAAAATTTTTGATTAGGATTATTTTTAAAAATTCTTCATGACACAGAACTTGTTTGCACATATACTAAAAGCATTCAACAACAATTTACAGAGATCTTACTACATGTCAGGCACTGATCTAGCTCATGACAGTAAAGTAGTAAGACAGAAGGTGACTGAGGTAGATGGAAAGACAGTTCTGTGAGGATATACAATGGGTGTGCCCAGCCTTCCCTAGGAAGAACAGCTTGGAAAGCAAAGATGTACAGATGAGTTACGACTGCGATAAAGGAATAATATCTCTCCTTATCTCCTCTACTCTTTTTAGAAACCATTTTTCAGTAACATACTTTCCACCCACATACCTTGAGTGCCAATAAGAGTTATTTTGGTAGATGAGAATGAAGTGTTCCCATTCTGTTTAAAAATAAATAAATGAATTGCTTGCTGTAGTTAGAAACAATGTGCTACACGTGCATCTCCTCCATTAGGCTATGAGTTTCCTTAACACAGTGAATGTCCTGCTCATCTTCATATTTATTCATTTAGTTGTTTATTCATCAAACATTTATTAAATGGCACTAGGGTTATAAAGATAAATTAGAGATCTTGGCCCTGAAGAAACTACTGCTCCAGGCAAGGAGAGAAGCAATCACTGTGATGTAATTAGTGCAATGAGGGAAATATGCAAGGGGCATGAGGCCATGGAGGGATTGGAGCGCTAACCTAGCTCAGAGTCTGGGGATAGGCTTGGGAAAGAAAGCTGGAGGAGGTAAGGTCAATTTGCACGTGCCTCAAAAAACCAAACAAGTGCAAGTAATTTTTTCTCTGAATGCAAGTTTGAAAGACTGCATGGCTCACACCCATTAATAGTATATTGTACAGGCACAAGACACATTCTCCCAGCATGCCCATGGATACATTAAAAAAATATTCTTCTCACGTTGCAGAGGAGGGAATTGATGTTAGGAGAGTCTAAGCAACTTACTCCTAGCCCCCCAGTAGGTGTAAGGGACTGACCCCAATTCCAATGCTCTTTTCTGTGTATCTCTACTGCTTTTCAGAAAGCAAGACTGAATCATAGGGCCCATGAGGAATTCCCAGGATGAATGACTGACTCCAATCCTGGATGACTGTGTCATGGAACCTCAGTCGTACACTTATATACATTGGTCAATGGAATGATGGGAAGAATTCCTCCTCTCATTACAAAGACAAGCACAGACAAAACTCTGGCTACCCTCTTTAACTCCATTCAGTCTCTCAGAATTTACTTCTTCCGGGTCCATGAGAGGTTTGCAGCCACGGCAGCCTCCTCACCCACTACAGCCTCCTTACCCACAATAAGAGCCCAAACAAGCTTCTCTTTCGGCTATTCATATGAATTGCAGAGAGAGGGCCCCACATTGTTTGGGATATAATTACATGATTAAGCATCACATTTTCTCAGGAACTCTAAAGTACCATAATTACCACAACAGGAAAGGGTGGGGAGTAAACATGTGAAATCATGGCTGTTGATGGGTTTTAAACTTGAATCCAGGACTATGCTGGTCTCCATTACAGGGAAAAGGCATACTTACTCTAACTATGTTCATATCAAGAAACACAACAAGCTATAATCAAGAATATAACAAAACACTGATTGCCCTTAATGACTTTGTTATTCTTTCATTAAATGTATTATGAAAACTGGACAATGTATTTTAGTGGATTTATTGAGTGATGTATATATTTAATGTATGGTTGATATTTATGTATGATATCTTTGGTAGAAGGGTCCTATACTCATGTGTGGATAAGGAGACCATATGGCTTTACTACACTGCACTTATGTCAAAAGGCTGAGGGGAGGAGGGAGGAAAGGGGAGATTTGAATCATAAACAAAATTTAATTAAAAAAATGAATCACAGACCTAAATGTACATGTTAAAATATACAAATTCTGGGGAGCCGGGGGGAATCTTTGTGAATTGGGTTAGGCAAAGAGTTCTTAGATATGTCACTATAGGAAAATACTTGGTTGGACCTCATCAAAATTTAAAACTACTTTTTAAAGATACTGTTAAGAGAATTCAAAGACAAATGAAGACCCAGAGAAAATGTTTGCTAATCATGTATCTGAAAAAGGACTTGTAATCATAGTATATAAAGATCTCTCAAAACTCTAAAATAAGAAAATAATATAATAAAAATGTATAAAAGATTTGGACATATTTACAAAAGAAGATGTACAGATGGCCAGTAAGTACATAAAAAATCCTCAATATCATTTAGTCATCAGAGAAATGCAAATAAAAGCACAATGATATCATTACACAGCTATCAGCATGACTACAATTAAAAAGATGGATTAGCGCGAGCCATTTTGGCTCAGTGGGTAGAGCTTCAGCCTGGGGACTGAAGGGTCACAAGTTCAATTCCAGTCAAGGGCACGTGCCTGAGTTGTGGGCTCGATCCCCAGTAGGGGGCAGGCAGGAAGCAGCCAATAAATGAGTCTCTCTCATCATTAATGTTTCTGTCTCTCTTTCTCTCCTTTCCTCTTTGAAATCAATAAAAATCTCTCTATATATAAAACTAAGCGACCAGCCGACCAGTAGCTCTATGCATAATGACCATCAGTGGGTAAGACACTCCAACCAATAGCTATGATACACACTTACCACCAGGGGGCATATACTCAATGCAGGAGTTGCTGAGCTGTGGTGACTTGGCAGCTATAGTTCTCAGGTGATACACCTGGAACCAGAGAGGAGGAAGCCTGATTTCGGGGTGCATCATCCGAGAACCACCATCTCGCAATCTGGGACCGCTAAAAGGATGTCAGAGAGCTGGTTTCAGCCCAATCCCCGCAGGCCAGACCAACAGACCCCACTGGTGCATGAATCCATGCACTGGGCCACTAGTATATTTAAAAAAAAAAAAAAAAGACTGACTATAGCCTGGCTAGAGAAGTTCAGTGGTGAGTATCATCCTGTGTACCAAAAGGTGGCCAGTTTGATTCCTGATCAGGGCACATACCTAGATTGTGGGTTCAGTATGGTCAGAACATGTACTGAAGGCAATCGATTGATATTTCCCTCTCACATCAATGTTTCTCTTCCTCTAAAATTTAATTTAATTTAAAAATGACTGAGTATACCAAGTGCTGGTGAAGATGTAGAATAACTAGACTCTCATGTATTGCTGGAAGGAATGTAAAAATGGTACAAGCATTTTCGAAAACAGCTTAGCAATATCTTAAAAAGTTAAACATATGCCTACTATATGACCGAGTCATTCCATTTCTAGGTATTTACCTAAAAGAAATTAAGGTATGTTCACACAAACACTAAGACATGAGAATTTATCGCAACATTGCTTATAATACCTGAAAATGATCCAAATGTTCACCAACAGGTAAATGGATAGTATATATACACCATGGAATACTATTTAACAAGAAAAAGAAGCCAACTATTGACAGATACATGAACATGGATGAACCCCAAAACAATGATACTGAATGAAAGAAGCTAGACATAAAAGAGTACATAATCCATATAAAATTCTACAAAATGCAAATTTATTGATAGTGACAGAAAGCAGATCAGAGGCCATCTGGGCATGGAGTTTGGGGGAACTGGTGGTAGGAAGCAGGGAAGATGAGGGAGGCAGAAGGGAGGAACTACAAAGACGCATGAGAAAATTTTGGGGTGGTGGATATATTCAATATATTGATTGTAGTGAAGTTTTGCAATGTTACATATATTAGAACTTACCAAATTATATAGTTTAAGTATGGGTATTTTATCATATGTCAATTATACAACAATGGAGCTGTTTCTGAAAAATTAATGAAAAAAGACCTGGTCCTGATCCAGGCCCTGGTAGAGGTTAGCTATCTGACAATGGTAAGTGATTAGCCTTCCTGGGTCTCCGTTTTCTATTGTGTTAAGAATAGAGATGATTCCAAATGTCCTTTCAGCTCTGTTAATTTGGCTGAGGCATGGGTCACTTGTGCCAGCATTATCACAGTTGGTGAGGACCCCAGGAGTTCTCCGTCAGCCTAAAGACCTGGCTTAAAGGGAGTATCTCAAGCTGACTGCTGCCTAAAAGGCTCAGTGGCATACCTCTCCTGCCTGAATCACCATCCAATGGTTGGCATTCATGTGGACCACATATCTTCCAGAAGCCAAAAATCAACCTGGACTCCATGTGGTCACTCCAGCCCAGCCTGTGCCCTTCACCTCTTTCTTCTCTTCCCACCACTTGATGTTTGGTCAGGGTCTCCTCCAGCTACACATGGCACCTTAGCATTTGGTCTGATTTCTGGAATATGGGTTGGCATACCAGGGTAAACACCACCAGGATATCCAGACAAGCCATAAAATTAGCTGCAAGTCAAAGTAAGCAATAACTTCCAATGTTTTTGTTTTCCCAAGTCAAAGACAAAACCTCAGTTTGCCCTGAGTTAATCCCAGTGGCCACTGTGACTTACCAAGACTTCAGCCTCACCTCAGCTCCAGTGACAGAAATACTCAGAGGTCGGTTTATGCCTCCTGTCCCTTCAAGGGCCAACCTGATCCTTATTTCCCCATTCAACTCTCACTTCTATTTCAATATACTGGCCTCCCTGTCTATTTAACTGACTTCCCAAGACTGTCTCCATTAGCCTCTCACTTTTTCCAGGTTACTTCCTTGAACTTGATATATAGGATTGTACCACTGGCCCGTTCATCAAGGCTAAAGGTTTCTCACTGATTAGCCATGTAACTTAATCACCATCTACTCCAGAAGGTATTCTTTATTCCACCTGTCCTTCTCCATCTCTATGGTGGACCTCCAGCAGTGCCCTGAGTCATGCCTACCTGGTCACTCCTGCTTGACCAAGCATCTCAGGCCAGGCTGATAGCCAGCACCCTGCTGCACCCTTCAGGGCCCAACGTGGAGCAACTTTGCCCAGCATCGCTGGCTATGGCTCAGATAGCCATAGTTCCAACAAATGAGTTAAAACATATCTGAAACAGCTGCAAAATAGAAAACTTTGAAAAAAATTGAGTGCTGAATTTATGGGAAAAATAACAGAATCAAATATATTTTGCAATCATTTTAAACTATGTGCATGTCATTTATAATAGTCTCATTCAACAAGATTGTTTTTTAAATATATCTTATTGATTTTTCACAGAGAGAAAAGGAGAGGGATAGAGAGCCAGAAACATCGATGAGAGAAAAACATCTGCATGCCCCCAACTGGGGATGTGCCCGCAACCAAGGTACATGCCCTTGACCAGAATCGAACCTGGGACCCCTCAGTCCGCAGGCTGACCCTCTATCTACTGAACCAAACTGGTTTAGGCTATAAGATTGTTTTGGACAATTAAGGGAATGACATATTATATCATGGGGTGAAATGCTATTTGCTAATAGCCGGAGTTCTCATAGGCTGGTGAAGATGAAGGGAAGACCATTTTCGTAGCGACTTAATGACACATATAATTTATGGGTGAATAACGTACTATAGGTATAGTTTGGAGGTGAGTTTTAACAAATGTTTAAGCAATAACAAATTATTGCTTTTGGAGGAATAGCTCTCTAGTCAAAGCTTTGAAGTTATTGCTGAGTATGACTTTGGAGGGTTTTGTTTCCCCTCCTGTAGTAAACCATTAATCTATTAAAGTAAAATATACTTTTCATGACAAGGAGCCACATATATAACTGATTAACAGGGTGGAGCAAAAGTAGGTTTACAATCGTTTGTATGGAAAATAATATAATAATTAATAAATAATAATACAGGAATAACTGTGTTTTGCATGCTCACAACTTATAATTACATTTCCCCACCCTGTATAATCAAGTCATTATTTACCTGAGATAAGAAGAGGAAATGATGGTATGAACAAGGAAATTACAAAGCTTTAAAATTACCAAAGCTTAGTTTTATATCTATATTTGATTTATAACAACATTAGCTATTCTAAGAATTCATTTCAAATAAAATAACAAAATCAGCTGGGTTATCTCATCCTCTTCCCTCTCCCTCTCTATTCCTGCCCTGAGAGAGTCTCCCATGGGTCGGCCATAAAGTCAGCACCAGGTCCACAATGGGAGCAGCTAGAAAAAAAGATAATAGATTTGAGAAGCATTTCAGTGTTTTTTTAAAAAAGACTCTTTCAGGATTTGAGCACTTAAAAAGGCTCTTGGAGGCTGTCACAGATAGGAAAGAAGATACAGGATTTTCAGAAAAATGTACTCAGCATTAAGAAAATCTATGAACAATACATATACATGTCTTCCTAGAATAATGTGATCTCTTTCCGCTGACTCCCCCATAATGCTAGAACTCAGTTGTTGCTGTTTTTTTGTTTTTGTTTTATGTGTGTGTGTGTGTGTTAATCCTCACCCAAGAATATTTTTCCCATTGATTTTTAGAGAGAGTGAAAGAGAGGGGGAGAGGCAGAGAGAGACTTCTATGTGAGAAAGACACACTGATTGGTTGCCTTCAACATGCACCCTGTCCGGGGCCAGGGATTAAGCCTGCAACTGAGGTATGTACCCTTGACCAGAATCAAACCTGGGACCTTTCAGTCTGCAGGTCAACGCTCAATCACTGAATCAGACTACCTAGGGCAGAACTCAAGTTTTTGATAGAGTGAATGGTGGGCATTAAAAGACTTGGGTTGGATAACAGGGCCACCAACTGCACATGATGAAGGCAAAGGACAAATCAATGATAACTCTTCAATTTTTAGTTTGAGTTACTACTAAAAAGGTTGGCGACCATTAATGAAAAATCAAGAAAAGTTAATTAAAGAGTTTAGGCTTAGCCATGTAAATCAATGAACACCTAACTTAGAAATAGTTTTGTAATAAACCGCTGATAATATGATAACTTTTCTAGACACTAGCATCAGGGTAGGGCAGAGGGGCAAACTGCGGCTCGAGAATCACATGCGGCGCTTTGGCCCCTTAAGTGTGGCTCTTCCACAAAATACCACGTGTGGGTACGCATGTACAGTGTGATTGAAACTTCGTCGTCCATGCACAGAAGTCATTTTTTGGCTCTCAAAAGAAATTTCAATCTATTGATATTTGGCTCTGTTGACTAATGAGTTTGCCAACCACTGAGGTAGGGTAAGGTGAGCTGTCATGGCCCTAACTGGTTTGGCTCAGTGGATAGAGCACTGGCCTGAAAGGTCCCAGGTTTGATTCAGGTCAAGAGTATATATCTTGGTTGCAGGCACATTCCCAGTATGAGGTTTGCAGGAGGCAGCTGATTGATGTTTCTCTCATCAGTGTTTCTAACTCTCTATCCTTCTTCCTTCTTCTCTGTAAAAAATCAATAAAATATATTTTTTTAAATAAAAAATAAATTAATTTTAAAAAATGAGCTGTCATGAACAGTATGCAGGCAAGACAATCGGCACTAGCCCAGGGTGGGTGGGTTGGCCATAGGCAAGGTACCAAAGTGAGCATAAGTCAGAGAGTATAACTGGGGTCAGCTACCACAATCAGCAGAAGCACAAAATGACCAAGGGAGCAAAAAATGAAAGACAGAAACCATGGATGTAATCTAGTGTCAAGGTAAACAGACTCAAGTGAAAAGAAAAGGTGTGAGCACTAGAGTTCAGGCATGGCACAAACCAAATTGACTTTTTGGGAGATTAACAGAGCCTGCTTTGAAGATTCACAACCCACCTTCCCAGAACTACTCTGGTTTACCAATGCTTGACACAAACATTTAAAAAGTATTAGATGCTCTGGAAAGAAACTGGTAAGGGAGTGAAAAGATAAGTCCTGAAATGGGAAGACATATTTTCAAGTCACATATCTGATAAAGAATACAACATTAGTACTCTTAAAACTTAATATGAAAACAAGCAACCCAAATAAAAAATGGGCAGAAGTCTCATAGACACTTCACCAAAGAAGATATAAAAATAGCAAAAAAAGTATATGAGAAGATTTCAGCATTACAGGTCACTAGGGAATTGTAAATTAAACCAATGAGATACCGCTCATACCTATTAGAATAGCGAAAAACCAAAACACTGACAACATCAAACGCTGGTGAGGATGTGGAACAACAAAGAGAAACTTTCATTCATTGCTGGTGGGAAAGTAACATGGTATGACTTTTTTGGAAGACAGTTTGGCAGTTTCACATAATCTTACCATATAATCCAGCAATCACAGTCCTACGGAATTTACTCAAATGAGTTGAAAACTCATGTGCACACAAAAAGCCTGCACACAAATGGTCATGGCAGCTTTTTTTTTCATAATATCAAGAATTTGAAGCAACTAAGATGTTTTTCAATAGGTTAAATGGATAATCTATGATACATCCATACAATAGAGTATATTATTCAGCGATAAAAAGAGATGAGCTATAGAAGCCATAAAAAGACATGTAATAACCGGAAATGCATATTGCTAAGTGAAAAAATCCAGTCTGAAAAGGCTACATACTATATGATTCCAACTGTATGGCATTCTGAAAAAGGCAAAACTATAGCTAGTAAGAGATCAGTGGTTGCTAGGGATTTGGAGGTAGTAAAGGAGGCAAGAATAGGTGGAGCACAGGAAATTTTGAAGGCAGTGAAACTATTCTGTATGATAGTGGGTACCTGACATTATGCATTTATTTAAACCCATATAATGTACAATACAGAGTGAAACCTAATGTGAACTATGGACTTTAGTAAATAGTGGTGCGTCTATATTTGCTCATCAGTTATAACAAATGTACCAAACTAATGTAAGATGTCAAGAAAAGGCAAAATATACTGGGGGTGGACATGTAATATGGGAATTATTTGCACTTCCTGCTCAATTTGTCTGTAAACCTAAACTGTTATAAAAATAAAACCCTATTTTTTAAAAAATCAATGGATGTACCCCTTCATGAAAACACAAACAAACCTGTTCTGCTCACCCCTCACTGTGTCTGGCACCTAGCACAGTGATGCTCACTAAGTAAGTAAGTAATTTTTAAAACTCTTCAACAGAGAACTCCTAACATGAGTCTGTGCATTTACAAAATATATGTAAAAAGTGCTGAGTGTGTACAACTTAAAAAGACATACCAATTCATTCATTGTATCATCAAATGAAAAGGTTATCAGTACCATTAAAGCAGACTATATTTGTTGTGGTAACACTTATTTAAGCAAACTAAACATAGACAGAGAGAATAATTTCTGTTTATTTTTAATACTATTTGGTTTTTAAGTGAATGTTTCATTATGCATTTTATGCTATATTTTAAAAATTGAGTCATAGCCTGTAATTAATTAGTTTTAAGGAAGTTTTTATTTTGCAGACTGTGCTTAGGGTAAACATTCAGCTTTAAGAAAATTTAATTCAAATATATTTTGCATAGATATCAAATATCCACATGCTATTCCTTTCCCAGTGCTCTGACTGTCATGATTATGGCAGTCAGAAATGACATAACATCAGGTCTTACAAAGATGGGTGAAACATAGTAAATTCTCTTAAAAAACAACAACAAACATGACTTAAACACACATGCACAGAGACAATGAGATTTCCTTTGTTCCCTTACTGAAATTCATTTACATTCCTCCCCACTACTTGCATGATCCCTTTCATATCATGGACACCCTAGGTCTACCTCTGCCCAGGTATGATGTCATTGGGTCAACCTGGTGCGTCCTTGGATTTCCTTGCAGGCACTGTAGTCCCTGAGTATCCAATTTAAATGATGAATCATCCATCTGCTGCCCTAACTCCAGGCTATGTGACCAGCCCATCTGTGCTTGTTGACATTACAGGCTGCCTCACTTAAATGCAAGTGCTGCTAGAGTTGTGGGGTGTTTCTCTCTCTTCTCTCTCTCTCTCTCTCTCTCTCTCTCTCTCTCTCTCTCTCTCTCTCACACACACACACACACACACACACACACACACACACACACACACCACATTTGGAAACATTGCTTCTTCTCTGTCTCAAAACACCAACATCATGCCCTACTCAGCTGGCCCAAGCCTGGTGGTATTAAATAGCTTTTGCTTGTTTGTCATGTGTGATTGATTCTTCATCTAGAAATGGACCATTCATTCTGCAGCAACTGTTCCAAATTACAGGGTGAGCAGCATTCATCATCACCCATCTACACACAGCCACTGATTTCTTCCATCTCTTTGCCAGTTATTCTAACAGATCATATAGTTATTGCATTGCTTTCATCTTGGCTGTATGTGCTTCCAATCTAGGATATATTTTCTTTTCTAGAACTTCTGTGTCTTCCAGAATCTCAGAGAAACTGGTTTAAGCCCCAAGTGTTTGTGTTGAGGTTATAAAGGGCATTGCCTCAAAGCACAACCATGAGCAACAGAAGCCCCTAAGTATGAGGGTTTCTGGGGGGTAGAAGGATAGAGGAGAACAGAGCCTGAAAAAAAAATTCAGAAACATCAGTGAGCAGAGCAAAGCTATAAAACCAAAGGGCAAAACCCTAGAGAATGGAAATCACATTTTTTTAAGTGGAAGATAAGATCCAGGAAAGATCCACATCTTGATTCTCAACTTAGCATAACTGATCACTTTCTTATATTCCCTACTATAGTATATATCCCTGGAGTAGAAGAGTCAACATAGTCTTTTCTTAACTTTCTCAAATGCCCAGAAAATGCTTTTTCCTTACTGGATACTCCACAGGTAAGGAAGGGAAAGAGGGAGGGACTATGATTTATGAATCCCATGTGGAGGAAGGAGGAGCGGGAAGCAGGTCACTACAGACTGAAGAGTGATGTGGATACCTAACTGCTTGGTTTCATCATATTCTTTGCCACTTACTTGCATGAGTAAGAACCATGTTCCTCACAGTTATTAGAGGCTCCTTTCACCAGTGTGTGAATTAACTCCTCTTCATGTAATTGGATTCCATTTTTTACATTCAATGTTTCAAATATACTCCAGAAGCTGTACAACTGTATTTAGCTTGTGGCGTTCTCCAGAAGCTATCTGTGTAAATTGTGTCACCTTGCTACATTCCAACAGATGCTGAAACAGGAATCCTTGTAAAATTAATTCGCCATTACCAGTTGGTGGCCAGAATCTATTTTTTCAGGGAATTGAGAACCTCAGTAGACTTGACAGATTCAATGGTAAGAGATGAACAAGTTTATCTGATTTTTTTTAACATTTTCTTTGATAATTGACAAGTTCTGTGCTGAAAAATCTGAGGCAAAGTATGGTTTTATCTAAATCACTACTCTCTAAACCATCAGAAGAGTTTCAAACTAGTAGGCATAAATAAGTGCTTCCTTGAGTTCTATGAAGGAGAAGACTCCTTGGACCTTTTTCATGGTATTTTCTCATTCTTCAGCAAACCAGGATGAATCATTTGGAACTCATTGCAAGTGCCCCAGGGACTTCCCAAAGCCATCAAGTTGGATCTCCAGCCTCTGCCTCCTTTAATACACTGTGGGCACCTAACAACTCTGTCTTATTCGATTAGCATTGGCTGGGTGCCTGCTGTGTGCAAAGCATTGCTCCAGGTGTACGGGAGCAGAAAGATGAAAAGATACAGTCCCTGACCTCCAGGAAAATGCAGTCTAAGAGGAGAAGAGCCTGCAAGTAATAACAAGATCTGCTCCCCAATTAGCCATGAATTTCAGTTGAGTTTGGTTTTTCTTATTTTGGGAGGCTGTTGTATAGCTTTCTGAACATACAGTTCTCTTCATTGTAACCACCTGTATTTCTAATTCTCTTTCAGGGAAACCTAATTAAATACTCATGACACAGATCTTGGACGTATTAGTTCCGGCTCTGTCACTGACTGGTTATGTGGGTTTAGACAAAGCAGATAATCTCCCTGTATCTTGATTTTCTCATCTTTAAAATAGATATTCTAGCACCCATTTGATAAAACTGTTATGATAATTAAAGAATTTAGAATTATGCCTGGTAAATGCTCAAAAATATCAGCCAATCTCACATTGAAGAACCACTAAAATATCTAGATGGTGATTGCATAATTTCATCTCCTACTTCTAAACAAGAAATGCTATGTTCACCTCTTTACTGTACTGTTCTGGCTAGAGATATCAGTGACATCAAGAGTGGACAGTCCAAATGTGAAATCATAGAAAACATATACATTGCTCTCTCCTCTGGTTACTGGCACAGAGCTCCTAAAACCCTTGTAATTTCCTAAATGACCAGAGCACCGGGAGTACATTTTGTTCTCATATTTGCTCTTTCATCATGGCTCTTGACAGCTCCTAAATAGCCCAGAATTCCTAGGTTAGAGTGTCTTTGGGATGAATCTGGGTGGGCTTTTAGAGAACTCCAGATGGGAACTGCTCACCAGACAGATTGAGTCAGGAGGAGAGTTTTGGAACTTTCAGCCCCAATCACTCTTCCAGGAGAGAAGATTGAGATGATGACTGAACATACCTTTGTGATGAAGCCTCCACAAAAACACCAAAAGTACCTCGTTTGGAGAGCTTCTGGGTTGTTGAACATGTCCACATACCAAGAGGTTGGCATAGCTCAACTCTATAGGGACAAAAGTTCTTGTGCTTGGAACCCTATATCTCTCACCCTACATATCTCTCTTCAGCTGGCTATCCACTCAGAGCCTTTATTATAGCCTATAGACATAGTAAGTGCTTCCTTGAGTTCAGTGATCCATTCTAGCAAATTACTAAATCTACAAGTGAGTCATAGGCACTTCAATTTACATTTGACAGTCAGAAGTACAGGTGACAATCTGGCATCTGAAGTGGGGACAGTCTTGTGTAACTGAACCCTTAAATCTGTGGGACCTGATGCCAACTATAGATAAATAGTGTTGGAACAAAACTGAATTACAGAACACCCAGCTGGTGTCACAGGATAGCTTGATATGTGGACAACTCACACATCTGGTATCAGAAGTGAAGTAGGGTTGAATAGAGTACTGAGAGGAGGGGAGGCACCCAGGAGTGTTTTTCTTATACACAGAAAAACAAAATCATATCCTAGGGAAGAGAATGAATTTTTGGACCAAGGCAAGTTCTCTTTTAGAAAGGACTCTACTCATCAAAGCCTTGAGAAATTAGCCCAAAGATTGAGATAAAATTGTATGTATTTAATACCTAGACACAAATGGCAGGTCATCGGGGTGCATTTATTTAAAGTAACTGAAAAAAAGCTCACTGACGAACAAAACAGAACTCATGAACTGATGGAAAAAAATCTAAGAGGTTTTATGCATGAGATACAAGGTCTCTAAAAACAA
The DNA here is from genome assembly GCA_011751065.1 of Lasiurus cinereus. Taxonomy (NCBI): domain Eukaryota; kingdom Metazoa; phylum Chordata; class Mammalia; order Chiroptera; family Vespertilionidae; genus Lasiurus; species Lasiurus cinereus. The sequence goes on from JAAGEH010000014.1 coordinate 16,391,502, forward strand.
ATTTTACTGATTTAAGGGTATTACATTATTTAATTACATTGTTCTGCCTGGAGCTGGACAAAGCCTGCTATCTTCCTCTTACCTCTAGGCTGCCCAAGGACCCTTTCAAGTCACTTATTCCATCTGTTCAGGCAGGTGCCTAGTCACACCAGAGAGCAATGGTTTTCCCATCTCCCACAACCCTGCATTTGTCTCTGAGCACTAACCACTCCTCAGAATAACACCTGGCCAAGAATACAATGGCTCAATATATTTTTTAATTAATTAAATTTATTGGGAGAACAATGACTAATAACATGATATAAATTTCAGGTGTACGACATCATAATTTGTTATCTGTGTACTCTATTGCATGCTCATCACCAAAAGTCTAGTCTTCATATGTTACCATATATTTGACCTTCTTTACTCATTTCACCCTCTCCAACCCTCCTCCCTCCCTTACTCTCTAATATAATTAAAATATTGAGTAAAAAGGTGTGTTTTTTTCATCCTTTAAAAATTCTTCACCAAACTAATATAAAAGAAACAATGCAGTAGCCAAAACAAGTTGAAAATAAGAACCCCAGAAGAAATCCATACTCCAATGCTCTGAAGTTTCTTCGGAACTACTTTGGTAGCTAGCTGCTTGGGGTGGGGAAGGAGAGTAGGAAATGAAGCCTAGGGACCCCCAAAGTGAGTAATATAATAGGAAACCCCCCACAGAGGTATAACTCCAAAAAGCTACACCCTCTGCATACAACTAAACAGAGAAAAACACCCGGCACATTGAAAGGGCAGCACGACACACACCTAACTGAACACAAGTACTCAAAGAAGGAAAGAAAGCTACTTTCCTCTAAGAACTTATAACCATCACCACACACACACACTTTTTTGTTACCTAGTGGCCCACACAAAAATTCAAGAAGAGAGTTTAACTTAAAGTGCTGTTGGTGGACAAAGCCCCCAAGTTCCTGGTATTGGCTAATAGAAATCCTCTATAGTGGGACATCCCTTCAACTCAGGCCTCCAGATGAGTCCCTGCTTTGATCTCTCTGCTGTGTGGTTTAAAACCAGCTTCCAAGGTTTACAGCATTATTCATAGTTATCCAAACGTGGGAGCAACCAGATGTCCTTCAGTAGATGACTGGATAAACTGTGATACACCCAGACAATGGAATATTATTCAGTGCTAAGAAGAAATGAGCTATCAAGCCATGAAAATTCATGGAGGCCTCCTCTGCAGGCCTGGTCACCCCAAACTGCCATCCCCTGTAGGCCTGGTCCTCCCAACTGCCCTCCCCAGTGGGATCCGGCCTATACAAGCAGTCGGACACCTCTCTCACAATCCAAGACTGATGGCTCACAATCGCTAGCCTGCCTGCCAGCCTGGTTGCCCATAACTGTCCTCCCTGCTGACTTGGTCACCCCCAACTGCCCTCCCCTGCAGGCCTGGTTGCCCCCAACTGCCTTTCCCTGCTGACCTGGGTCTCCCCAACTGCCCTCCCCTGATGGCCTGGGTCTCCCCAAATGCCCTCCCCTGTAGGCCTGGTCCATCCCAACTGCCCTTCCCTGCTGGCCTGGTCTTCCCAAACTGCCCTCCTCTGCAGGCCTGGTCCCCGCAATTGCCCTCCCCTGTAGGCCTGGTCCTCCCAACTGCCCTCTCCTATAGGCCTGGTCCCTCCCAACTGCCCTCTCTTGCAAGCCTGGTCCTCCCCAACTGCATTCCCCTACAGTCCTGGTTCCCCCAACTGCCCTTCCCTATAGGCTGGGTCCCCCCAACTGTCCTCCCTTGCAGGCCATCTTATGGTGGCCATCTTGTGTCCACAGGGAGACAGCCATCTTTGACTACACCAGGGAGGCCATCTTGTGTATTGGAGTGATAGTCAATTTGCATATTACTCTTTTATTAGATAGGATAGAGGCCTGGTGCATGGGTGGGGCCTGGCTGGTTTGCCCTGAAGGGTGTCCTGGATCAGGGTGGGGGTTCCCTTGGGACATGGGGCTGCCTGGGCAAGGGGCTGTGGAGGTTTGCAGGCCAGCCATGGCTCCAGCAACCCATGCTCCCAGCCCCTCCTTTTTTTTATTTTTTTTTATTTTTTCAGCACCTCCTTGAGCAGAGGCCAGGGCTGGCTGGAAGCAGGTATCTGGAATTTATTTATCTTCTATAATTGAAACTTTATAGCCTTGAGTGGAGGCCAGGGCCAGCTCGAAGCCTAGGTTTCCCCTGGCAACTCAGGCTCCCAGGGCCTCCTTGAACGAAGGCCAGGGCTGGCCAGGGCAGGCGGGAAATTTGGCTTCTTCCATCACCAGGGGCAACCCAAGCCTCCTGCTCACTCCAACTTGGTGGCCACTGCCATCTTGGTTGGGTTAATTTGCATACCCACTCCTCATTGGCTTGTGGGCGTGGCTTGTGAGTGTAGCAAGGTGTGGTCAATTTGCATGTTTCTCTTTCATTAGATAGGATTACTAAGTGAAAAAAGCCAGCCTTAAAAGGCTACCTAATGTATGACTCCAATTATATGACACCTGTAAAAGGCAAAACTCTGAAGATAGTAAAAATATCAGTGATTTTGTGGACCCTAGACGGTAGGAATAGGCAGAGCACAGAATTTTTTAGGGCAGTGAAACTACTTTATATGATACTATTATGATGAATATATGCTACTATACATTTTTCTATACTCATAGAATGACAATACCAAGAGTGAACTCTAATGTAAACTATGGACTGTGGACACATAATGATGTGTCAGTGTAGGTTCATTAGCTATAACAAATGTCAGCTATTAATGTGTGGGGGCAGGAGGTATGTAGGAAATCTCTGTACCTTCCTCTTAATTTTGCTAAGAACCTAAAACTGCTCTAAAAATAAAATTTATTAATTTTAAAAAGGTGTTGAAGACCAGGAAAAATAGCTTCTTCCAATGCCCACCCCACTTCCCATCCCCACAACCACCAGAATGTGGCTTCACCCTTTTACAACCTAACTTTCAAAAGTGGACAGATGGTTTTCCCTAGAGCATTTTCAAATTATCAAATACAACCCAAAAAGCTTCAAATAAGGTGACAGATATTTTTTTCTTGTGCACAAAGATACACAAGTTCAGTGACCTATGACCTTTTGTCAACCCACCCTTCAGAAGCAAAGCAGGTCTGCTGACAGGGGTGCAGATCTTACAGTAGCTAACAGTTCCTTACTCCCTTGACAAAGAAGGGGAGGGAGGGCTTTCAAATAAATGCAGATAAGGATCCTGAGCTGAAACTTAACATGGGAGGAGCACAAGTAAATGGGAGAAACTGGATGTTCTGGGTTCCTTGGCTGTGAGACGCAAAATTTCCTATGCTTAGGGCCTATAAGTGCCTTGGTACATCTCTAAGCAGGCAGAGAATAAAGAGGCCTCTTTCTCATGCCTTCTAGCATTTTTTCCTCTGGATGACCTCTCATAGGATCCTGGGGACTTCAGTAACTTTCTGTGCTCAGCTTTGGACAGACACAGGTGTTTAGTGAGGTGGGGAGCACTTCTCCTCACCCTGTGTTTCAGCCCAGGCTGCAGTCAGTGGCCCCCAGTCTTCAACTGCTTTCTAACTTAGCTTCAAGGAGATACCTCATTGGCCGAAAGAAATAGGACAATGTAAGAAGAAGGACACCCCCACCCCCCCGGCAATTTTCCTAACCAGAGTATCTTGGACTCTGTTTTTATATTAAACTTTTGAGCAAAATTTTTAACTGCAGATTCTAATGTTTAATAAAAGTTTCAAAAATCACTGTAACAGATGATATCTAAGATCAACTGAAGGAAAAAGAAATCCACTGTCCATGTTTCTACAGATCAGGTTAGTTCATCTTAGTATTCCAGATAATCAGATGCTTTTAATAAACCATTTTCAAAATTCTACTTTATTTCTAAAAAGAACTTCACAGCTTAATTATCTTTTAAAGTATCCTAAAGTGCTCAAGAAAGGAATCTAAAAATTATCTGAACAATCTGAAATATAAACCCTATTTCTTTTCAAAAGAAGTACTCTCCAAAGAGACTGCTAGCAACTCTAATTAGCCAGGACCACACTGAGCGTTCATTTTCCGAGCACCCTGCACTGTTGTCCATGGAGCAACAATGCTGCTCTACTTCACAGGCCTGAGAGAGGTCAGTCTAGGAAAAGGTTTGTGGGTTTTATAAATTAGCAACTTATATAAGCTACTAGTGTAATATCTGCTGAGAGTATTTTGTTATAAACTCTTCTAAACCTAAGATGGACAATATATTAGTAAACCAAGTCACCAGTTCTTGTGATTTTTTAGGACTATCTATACTAATAAAAGGGTAATATGCAAATTGGTCAGGATGCCCTAACAGTAACGACCAAATAGCAGGCTGCATGGGTGACCAGGCCCACAGGTGGGTTAGTGAGGGATGACCAAACAACTGAACAGCAGGCTACATTAGGTGACCATCTCAGCAGGGGGGTTAGTGAGGGACGACCAAATGACTGAACAGTAGGCTGTGTGGGGTGACCAGGCCAGCGGCAGTGGCAGGAGAGGGGGAGGGCAGTGAGGGGTGACCAGGCCAGCAGGGGGCAGATGGGGTGATCAGGCTGGCAGGGGGGGAGGGGGAGGGCAGTTAGGAATGATCAGGCAGGTAGGCAGGTGAGCAGTTAGGAGCCAGCAGTCCCAGATTATGAGAGGAATGTCCGACTGCTGCTTTAGGCCCAATCCCTAGGATCCAACCTAAACCAGCAGTCAGACACTCCACAAGGGGTCCTGGATGGAGAGGGTGCAGGGACCATCCCTGCTGTACACAAATTTCGTGCACTGGGCCTCTCATAATAGTAATAACAAATAATAATAATAATAATAATAATAATAATAATAATAATAATAGTAGTAGTAGAGTAGAAAAGCAATGTTTCCTTAACTAGAGGAAAGAAGAAATAAAAGGGAAGGAGAGGAGGAGGAAGAGGAAATGACAAATAAGAAGAGTAAGGAGCCCAGCAGGCCTGGCTCAGGGATTGAGTGTCAACCTATGAACCAGAAAGTCATAGTTGGATTTCCGGTTGGGGAATATGCCTGGGTTGTGGGGTGTTCAGGAGGCAGCTGATTAATGATTCTTTCTCATCATTTATGTTTTTCTATCTCCCTGTCCTTTCTCTCTGAAATCAATAATGTATATTTTAAAAAAGAAGAGGAAGGAGACAATTATGAATGAAAGCGTTCCAACTCAACTGTGGACAAGTAGTCCTTCTCAGAAAGCTCCTGTCACAGAGACATTGATGAGCTCCCAATGTAAAGATTAGAGACACTGAGAGCAGTCTGTCCTTTGGTGCTCCCTGTTAGGCCCCAAAATTCCATGCATCAGAGGCCAGGGTTTACTAGGCAGAGCCTAGCCCACAGCTGAGGGACTCAGTGGTTTGTAACTGATTCAAGTGCTGGTGAGGCTCAGGTAAATCAGGGCAGGCCCAGCCCACAGTGACCTCTTCTGAAGCCGCTCCATTCCTGCTGAGCCATTCAACCACACAAGGGCAACTATGTTTTCCTATGAACCCCTCTGTTGCAATTTTAACTTGGCAGATGGAGAGGTAATTGACCCATATTTTTATTTTTAATGTAACTTACAAAAATTCTAGGGCTAGTTATTGTGAAATAATTAAAACCCAGAGTATCACATAAAATTCCTAGAGAAGCTAACCCCCCTATAAGGTTATTTTCTCACAGTCCATTACGGTTCCACTATATGTGATTTGAAGAAAAAAAAATCAGTGTAGGCACATTCATCTTTAACAATGCTCTTGCAATTATGTTTTAAGAAATGCTTGCTATAGCAAATTCCTCTTAATCTCCCTTCTAAATCTTTGAGAATATAATCCTGAAACAATGAAAGAATAACCTATTTCTAGTGCTGAATGAGTATAAAGAATGTTTTAGTATTGTTCCTGTTCATTTAATTTATTTTCCATTTAAATGACCTATTAGAATTTTACCATCAGATGTGATGAAATATTGACATATTTAACTACTTAAAGTCTGTTGACCTTTGACTACCACACCTGTGCCCAGCAGTGCTTTAAGCTGCTCAAGGAGAGAGGTGAATTGAACAGCTAAACAAGCTAGAGAATAGAAAAATATCAAGGTCATGTAAAGAATATTCTCTTCAGAGAATCCATAGAACATCAAAATTCATTTGCTACTACTCCACTTAAATGACAAAGAATAGACAGTGGAGTCTTTGGCCAATAAATCCAACAAAAAAGAGAAGGCATGAATGCTTCCTCTACCATCTGAGGCTGCAGGTTTTGTTGCCTCGTGATTTGGTGCTTGCCAGCTTCCACCTTTTGAAGCTACATAAAATCCTCATACTGTGATGTCTAATACCAGGTTGAATATTTGGGCAAACTCAAAATATTGCTAGCAAACTGTGCTAGTATCTATTTTTTTCAACTTTGGAAACTTTGCACAATCCTGGAGAGCCATATTTCCATCCCTATAGAGGCATGAGAGCCACGTGATTCTGTCAAGTCACTGCATAAAAGCCCCCAGCATAGTGGCTCTAATTCTAGAGTCCAAGAATGGACTTGTGTGGTGACAAAAGGCTGCTCTGGGTACATTGAATGAATGTACACTTTATTTATCACAATGTTGTTTCCCTTACAAATTGAATACTGGGAAAAGATGTGAGTGAGATGATTATTAAGGTCTTCAGGCCATGATCGGTGGCTAAATCAATTTGCAAGTTATTTGTCCTAACTCTGCAGGCCCTAGGGATCCACAGCCCAGGCTAGAAATCAGATCTGCAGAAGCTTTGAAAAAGAGTAAGGCAACAACACTCTTATTTAATGATTTCCCTTCTCATTCCTAGGTCTGGGGAAAATAAGACATGCCAAAACACTGGCTCACAAGAGAGGCTCCTGAACGCTCTCCTGTCACATCCTCAGCCCTGCTCCTGGCTATCTCAGAGAGTGTTGAGAGCATCTAGCAGATATAAGGACTGCCTATTAGAAACCCGCAGTGTTCTTTTTTGGGGGGGAAGGAGGGAAAAGAGGAAGGAATCCAATCTAATTGAAATGATAACCAAAAAATACTGTCTTGAAATCTTAACATTTAAAACTCAAAAGTCACCTCAACTCTGTATCCTTGATCCCCATCCTTACTTAAAAGGGAATAATGAACACAGATTTTGACTTTCTTTTAGGATTCTAGTAACAACATGAGCTGGGGAGACAAATTTTCAGGCCTTCTCAAATCCATCTACCAAATCACTTTATCTCATCCTCAATATTCTGTGGTTTTCAAGCATCTTAAAGAAATTTCTAAAATAAAATATTAGTCAGAATTACAATATATATATACACTAATGAAAGATAAGATGAAAATTGTCCATATCTTCACAACTCCCATCAGCCAATCAGGAGTGAGCATACAAATTAACACAACAAAGACAGTGGGTTAATTTGCATACACAGGTGCCAAGTGGCTGGAGGCAGGGTGGAGGCTTGCATCATTGCCATGGTAACAATGCAGGCATTCAGCACCACCCCAGTTGCTCTAGGCCTTTGTGCAGTGTGGGAAGACAGAAAGGTGGCTCTGGGCCAGAGCAAAGGCGGTGCCACCAGTCAGGGTAAGGAAGGTCCATTCTTGCACGAATCTTCATGTATCAAGCCTCCAGTAATATAATAAAAGGATAAATGAGTTCTCCAAGCAGATGAAATCTTTGTTATTTAGCTAAAACACTTCATTGTTGGTGGACTCCCTGAAGCACCTTCCCGGAGCCAAGGATTCTATGGTCACCCACTCTGAAAGCCACTGGACTGGAAGATGGTTAAGTCCCTCCAAGGCCTGAAATGCCTTGACTCCCCTCACCCATGGTCTATGCCCCAGGACTTCCAAGGGTGGCCCTTTGTCAAGAAGTCAAGCTTGTCTTCTCTGGTAATTGAGGCTTAGAAAATAAAACCAGTTTTCCCGTGACTTATACTTTGTCCTTCAGACAATGGGTCTATTCACTGAACAAATCTGTCTTGAATAGCTACATGGATAGGTTGGGTAGAGAAGCTGTATTTGGCTCTAGAAGTTGTAAGTCATAGGATCCTTGACAGTAGGGCTTGCTTTCTGCCTGGTGGTTTGAGAGATAGAAGCATTTTCATCTTGCCTGCTACAAGTTCAAGGTCAATTTTATGTCTAATATACTTGTAATAGGAACAAAAACTGATCATATTACTTACAGCAAGAACTGAACATCAGAATTCTTGCATTTTCAAGGATATGTCAATAACTTAGTAATTTAACTTGAGTGACATTGAAATGAGTACCATAAGATTTACTATGCACTAAAAAGAGATTTAATGTAGTCTGTGAGGAATTCAGAAAGAGTTTTACATTGCTTGATAAAATCTGCTAATAACAACTCATCACTCCTTTGGAGAAGAATGAGATCATTAATCTCATGTAAGATACATAGACATGGACATCCACCCAAACACTTCAAAAATTAAGTCATACTAAAAAAGTATACTGAGTTCTCTATATTAGTGAGGAAATTATGCAATGCTTTGTTACAGCTCTTAGGCAATAAAGATATGCATTTGGAGAAAGGGGTAGATATTCTCTTCTAGGAACCCAGTTGGAAAAGGAGAAAATAGCTACATGCTGAGCCCTATGTACATTCTTTGGGCTGATCCTGTCCCCTGCCCAAGTGATACTCCATGACCCATCGCTTTTATCTTTAATATGCCCAAGAGATAGGGTGATCGGTGATAGAAAGTATATATCCTCAATTTTCTAGCATACTTTCTATTTGAAATAATTTTATTTTCAAATAAGAACCTCGCCACAATTTTATTGGCTTCATTAAGCAGCACTGCCTCCATTTTATAAGAGAGGAAACTGAGTCCAGGGGGTGAAATGACCTGGATATCTACAACATCAGAAGGTAACATAAGGACTCCCACACTCTGCTCCCCCCAGACCCAGGCTCCTACTTAGCATTTCTATTGAACATGTTGCCTGAAAATTCACTGGAATATTCTGTTGTTACAGAAAATATCTGGGCCTCAGATTTTCTGTGATGATGGGTAAATCTCACATATGAGAAAAAGTTGTACACTCCCTTTCATGCTTCTGGCTTCAGTGCCACTTGGATGTGCAGATTTCTAAAAGCTTTTGAATAGACTAATAGACATGGAATTGTTCTGAACATCTGTAACCAAAATATGAAAATGTATTACCCAGTGAATGAACATCCTGGGTTTTCTTGCCAGAAGTGGGGTTATTTGTATATTAGGCTAATGCACTGAAATTAACCCAGAATGCTTATCCATGGCAGAATGTCTTTTCATATTTTCATCTGTATAGTAATTATTATAAAATGTAAGAATAATTCTCTATCAGGGTATTCAAGAATGTGAATAGCTCAATTACTTCTAAAATTAATGTAGTAAAGCAACAGCATGTCCGTTAATCAGTTGATTTGCATGACAAATGTTTGGGGGGAGAGAGAAAAAAAGAGAGGGGAGAGGTATGATGTGTGTGTGTTTGTGTGTGTATAGAAAGCCAGATCAGCACAATTCTTTAAAATAAATGTGAAAGATCAAGCTTCCATTTGATAACACAGGAAGAATTCTAGAAGACAGGTATTCACATTATTCAACTTTGTATCATAAACAACTTCCCCTAGTGCCTAGTACAATGTATATGGTACATTTCCAACATATGGTGCACTTAATTAATTCATGAAATGTAGGCTCCTCATGGCTATTCCAGTCCTAGTTTCTATGGGTTCTCTAGTACAGGCATACACAAAGCTTTTAGGGAACATCAAATAAATGAATGAATGAATCTTGGAAATCATTTTAGGAACAGAATGGTGACCTCTAAGACTTAAATTACTTCTCAGCACATCTCTTAGAGACAGATATGAAGCACAACAAGAAAGAGTAGCCAAACTATTTCTGTGGCAATGTAAACCCACATCCAAGCTGAGACTGTGCTCCTACTGCAGGAGCCACAGCTCTCAGAGGTCAAGATTCAGGCCTGAAGATGCAAGTTTCTCAGCCTGTGAGCTCTGGGTTCAGTGCTAATTGATGAAGCCAAGGAAGGAAGGTTTAAATGCCTGTTAAAGAAGGATGGTCACTCTTAAAACAGGAAACTTAAATAAAAAGGTGGACACATGTGAGGGAAGAGGAGTGTCCTGCAAAAGGTAAGGAGGCAGTCACAGCCTTTAGAAAATCACAGCCTGGCTTCTGATTCTCAGTTTCCAAAGCCAAACTTCCATTCTTATCATTTAATTCAACCTAAGGTTAATCCAATATGGAGAGAAGTCTAAACTTGTAGACTAAACTCATAATAGACTGAGACATACATCTCAGAATGGCATTTCATTTTGAATTTAAAATTAGATTAGAACTTTCTGGTTAACTGGCCTGGTCTCTATTTTATTTCTGTAAAAATATCCAAAGGAGGACAAAAGATAAGAAGTTTCTATAGAGTGAGATCAGAACAAGAGTAGTTAGTGGTAGAACTTAAAGGTGTCTTGGTATCAGGCTCTGGGAGTCTCTCCAGCAGCCAAACTTTACAGAGCAACTCACAGGGTACCAGCAGGATCCCTACTTTTCCAAGCTGGCCTGGCTAACCAGCCTCCCTTCTGAGGTCCTATTTATTTCTCTTTTATATATGGCAGGGCACTCCATCAGGTTACTCTGATGTCTTTCAGACCTGGAAGCCTACTCTCTTCTAAGTGACTACCTATCTCCGCTCTGATGCACTGTAGGCTTACTTTATACATTCATTCCCATAGGGCAACTTTATTGAAATTCTTAGGATTCTTCATGAATGTTCTGCTTACATATGAGACAGAATCAACCCTATCCATGGATATCACCATGAGACTCACCTGCTCTCCTGTCTATTAGAAACAGTACAGTATATCTTTTCTATGTGCTTAATGCAACTCCAGCTCAGATTTCAGAATCACAGGTTCATCAATAGTCACAAAGAAAAGCCATTCTGAGATTAATCTGCATCCTGTCTCCATGCACATCTACTTTTATACTCATGTACATATTGGCACACTCATTCATTCCCTGAGGCTGTGCATACCCACTAGCAAGCGGGCATGAAAAACTATAGCCAATGGTTCTAATTCCATACTTGTGTGCCTAGGCAATGCTTGTGGAAGTTCTGACCTTTGTCATCATGTGATGGGTTGGTAGTAGGTATTGGGGTAGTGGTATAGCTTACCCTATAGATTTTGAGAACTATTCCTCTATTTATGACACTTGCCCCCCCAAAACAAATAGTACCTTAGGCTCGAGTATACTGCTATATGAAAGAAGGAATTTGGCAAGCAATTCATACATACATACACATTTTTACAAAAGACTCCTGGGTTGTGGCCAAACTTAAATACAAACACAAGAGTAAGCAATTTTGAAATTAACTCAAATACTGGAGCATAGACTAGTATTTCTCTCACATGAAACCTCAGCAATTATTATGCATCTTAGTGGAGACTTTTTTTTCCATTACAAATCAGACCCCTCCAGGGCTGACTTGTTCAACAAGGCTTTGAGCACCTGAGGCTTTAGTGGGGAGGCCCCACCAGTGTAACTTGCTTTCTGTCTTCCCCATCCTCATCAGAGTCAAAAATCTTTAATTAGCTGGTTATCATAATTACTCTAGCTGGGGACCTTGTTTGTTCTCCTTCCCTGCTATACCCAGGGATCTGAAGGCTCTACCACTTCTGTGCCAGAGGGATCTTTCTATCACAGCTTCTCTCTGTCTTTTTTTTTTTCCCCTTCAAAATCAGAAAAAAAAAAAAAAAAAAAAAGCCTGGGGAAAGAAATCATCTCTCCTTCTGTGTCTGGGTAAAAACCTATAACTACCTTGTCCCAATCAGAAAAAGTTTCCATGACAACCATGCTTCCTGATGCTACCACTAACTTAGTGTTTTCAGGAAAGAGACAGTCTTTTACCAAGCTTCATGGTACCTGTACTTCACTATTGCTAAAGGCCTGTAACACACCAGTTGTCTGCATGAAATGGATATTAAAAGGATCTTTTCCTCATAGTAATCATTAAAAAGCACACCAATATACTAAAAGGTATAGTAGAGACATCAATATGTAAAAGAACATGTGACATGGTGGGGGGAAGTATGGACAGACAAATGGAGAGGCACAGGGACATAATGAGAATTGGGTGCCTTACAACGTGGTCAATGTCCTCAACTTTGAGCTAAGAGCTAATGAGTTTGGAATTCCTCCTCCATATGACGCATGGGTTAAGGGACTTTTTCTCTCTGAGCCCCAATATTCCATCTGTAAAAGACAGACACTGAGATACTTCATGGGACTGTTTGAAAGATTAGATGATAAAAAAGCAAAGATGCAAAAAGTGCCTATTACAGTGTCTCACACATAGCAGGAATTCAACAAAGGGGGATTATCATTATGAAGGTGAAGAGTTGAATTGGAATGAGTGTGAGCAAACAAGGAATCACAATATTCTAATTGATTATTAACATTTTGCTAATAATAATATAAGTAGCTATTTGAAGATTTTCCTAGCAACATTTTTCTCTTAGGCTATTAATCCATATCTGAAATTACAGGAATGAATCTATTCATTTTGTTCCTGAGATTTAAGGGGATATACTGGTACCTGGGCAATCTTCAGGGTTCATCTAAAACTCTCTATAGTTCTGCAGAAGCATCTGTTTAATTTTGAAACAGCAGCAAAGAAAAGATAGATTACCACTAAAGTATTTTTTTGATATTCCACATTCTCAACAAAAATCAAGAATACAGTGGTACCTCAAGATACGAGTTTAATTCATTCCGTAACCTTGCTCGTATATCAAGTTGCTCGTATCTCAAAGCAAATTTCCCCATTGAAATCAATTGAAATGTCGTTAATCCGTTCCAGCCCCCAAAATGCCACCCCAGTTGTTCTTGTTACGTGTTTTTGAATAAGAAAAATGTATTTATAAATGACAAATATTGTATAAAAACATAATAAAAGACAACATAAAGGAATAAACTGGTTTTATAAAGTGTATTTACCTTCTCCTTACACTCTTAATGCTACACTTTATCCCTAAACTGGATGTAACTTAACTAATCTTCACTGAACTTAATTGCTACTGGTCTTTGCATTTTTGGCCCATTTCAAAAAAACGTGTCCAACGAGGTTTGCCTCTTCCTCCCTTTCAGAATGTTTCTGAAATGGGTGAGGCAAGTTTCATTGAACAGCTCCGATGCACGACCAGTAGCAACTTTTTCGGGGTGTTTCTTTTCCACGAAGTGTGACACCCTCTCCCACATTCCTAAGATCTCCTTTATCTCACTTGTAGAGATCTCCTCCACCTCTGGCTCCTCCTCAAAACCAATTTCTTGGAGAACCTCCTCATGTTGCTGAGACTGCAACTCTTGTAACTCCTCCGTGGTGAGTTCCAGAGAATGCTCCTCAATGAGCTCATTCACGTCTCTCTCATCCACCTCCAGGCCCATGGATTTTCCCAGAGACACTATCTCCTCCTCCACTGGCACCTCGGGTTCGAATCCTTCCAAGGTCCTTTCGGCTACGGCCTCAGGCCACAGCTTCTTCCATGCAGAGGTCAAAGTCCTCATTGTAACACCCAGCCAGGCCTGATCAAAAATTCTGAGGTATGTCACGATGTTAAAGTGGTTCTTCCAGAACTCTCGAAGGGTGAGGTTTGTGTTCTCCATCACCTCAAAGCAGTTCAGGAACAGGTGCTTGATGTACAGCTTTTTAAAATTAGAAATCACCTCCTGATCAATGGGCTGCAGGATAGGAGTGGTGTTGGGAGGTAGTAGATAACCTTTATAAACTTGAACTCTTCGAGGAGTTCATCTTCGAGGAGTTCATCTTCGAGGTTCGATGGGTGAGCAGGAGCATTGTTGAGGACAAGGAGGGCTTGCATGGTTAGGTTGTTTTCCTGTAGATATTTCTGAACAGAAGGGCCGAAAACCAGGTTTACCCACTCCACAAAGAACTGCCTGGTGACCCATGCCTTCGGGTTTGCCCTCCACATAACTTGCAGTTTATCTTTTAAAATCTTATGTGACTTAAAGATTCTGGGGTTTTCCGAATGGTATACGAGCAGAGGTTTGATCTTGCAGTCGCCACTCGCATTGGCGCACAGTGCGAGAGTTAGCCTATCCTCCATGGATTTGTGGCCTGGCATCACCTTCTCCTCTGCCATTAGATAAGTCCTATTCAGCATCTTCTTCCAGGAAAGCCCTGTCTCGTCACAGTTGAAGACTTGCTGGGGGATATATCCTGTGGCTTCTATCAGTTCGGAAAAAGTTTTGAGGTAATCCTCAGCTGCCTTCACATCCGAACTTGCTGCCTCACCATGCCTGATGATGGAGTGAATGCCGGACCTTTTCCTGAAGTTATCAAACCAGCCTCTACTGGCTTTAAAGGAGTCTTTCGTTGCTTCGTCCGTGGAAGTGCGTGGGGTCTGTTCCAGCAAATCACCATAAATCGCTAACGCCTCTCGCATATGATGTCCTGTGTTAATGTATCTCCTTTAAGCTGCTTCTCCGTCACCCACACCATCAGTAGATTCTCCATCTTTTCATGGAGAGAGCTACGGAGCTTAGAAATTATTGTAACGCCCTTAGCTGGCGTTATACCCTTTACCGACTCCTTCTGTTTAAGCACAGTGCATATCGTTGAAGTACTATGCCCGTATTGCCTCGCCAAGTCAGCCACTCCCACACCTTACTTATATTTTCTATGATTTCACGCTTTAATTCAATAGACATCATCCTCTTCTGAGCACTGACCTTTCCACTCGCTTTCTTCGGACCCATGGTTATAAAAAGAAATGTGATAAAGTATGTAAATGCACAAAAGATGCTTCGACAATGAGGTAAACAAGCACACTGACTGAGGCGTGGGAAACTATGAGACACTGGAGTCAAGGTAAACTGGTGGGTCGTGTGCAGCCAGCTGATCCGCACAATTACTCATATCTCAAATGTTGCTCGTATTTCAAAGCAAAAAATCGCTCGCTCAATGGCTCGTATCTCAAAAATCTCGTATGTTAGGGCACTTGTATCTCGAGGTACCACTGTATTTCAATTCTTGCCCTGGTCAGTGTGGTTCAGTTGGTTAGGCATCATCCCATGTCCAGAAAGGTTGCTGGTTTGATTCTGGGTCAGGGCACATCCCTAGGTTGTGAGCTCGATTCTGTGTAGGGGGTATGCAGGAGGCAGTTAATTATGTTTTGATCTCATATCAATGTTTCTTTCTCTCTCTTTCTTTTCCTCCCTCTCTAAAAATCATTAATTTCTTTAAAATTTTTCAATTCCTTTCTAGAGGCAAGAAAAGCAAGACCATGTATTTATACAATATTTTCATTGTGTCACAGCTCAAATTTCATTTCAAAAACTGAATTCATGTTGTAGAAAATATTTAATATATCATTAATGAACAAACTCCTATATTCCAACTCCTTTCCCACTTTCATTTACAGTGCCCTCAAAGAGGTGAGAGGGCCCTCACAAATAAAACCAATTCAAAATTTTATTTTTAATAGACAAAACTCTTTTTGCATAATAAAAGTCTCTTTTCTGTCAATATATCTAGATAAATTCTTCCTATTAAGAACTCTTAATAATGAATAAAATAATCTTTATAAATGCATTTTACAGTATGGACACTTCTCAAAAAATTAAAAAGAGAATTATCATATGAACCAGCAATCCCTCTTCTGGATACATATCCAAAGAAAATGAAATCATACCTTGGATGGATATTTGACCTCCCATGTTCACTGCAGCACTAACCACAATAGGCAAGATATGTAAACAACCTAAAAGTTTGTCTACAGATGAATGGATAAAGAAATTGTGTAATATACAATGGAATATCATTCAGCATTAAAAGTAAAAAAAAAACAATCCTGTCTGCAACTACATGGATAGACCTAGAAGTTATTAATGCTATGTGAAATAAGACAGGCACAGAAAATAAAAGTACTGTATGATCTCACTTATATGTGGCATCTAAAAAAGTCCAACTTATAGAAGCAGAAAGTAGAATGGTAGTTCCTAGGGGTGGGAGTAGGGGGAAATGGGGAAATGTTGGTCAAAGGGTACAAACTTTCAATTATGTAGGATGAATCAGTTCTAGAAATCTAATGAATACCAGGCTGACTATAGTTAATAATACTGTATTAGAGAGAATTAAAAATGGTGGCAGAGTAAGTGGATACTACACAGACATGCTCCCAGGAACAAACTGGTATTACAATTAAAATACAAAAAATTTCCCCAATAATGAATGGAAAACTCGAAGGAGAGAACCCTGACACCCAACAACTGAAAGTAGAAACTGCATAGCAACTGATAGGAGATGCAAAGGCATGAAAAGATTGGCTGGGCACCCACAGGCAGCATCTAAAATCCCAAAGAGACATCTCAGCAGTGGTGGGTTGCCACTGAGAACTCTTGGATCTAATCCCCAAGCTAGGCCCCCAGCAGGGAGCACCAAAACTGAGGAGGGTACCCACAAAACATCTAGCTGTGAAAAGCAGTAGGGTGCTATCTGCTAGGGAGTAACAACTGAAAATTCAGTCACTCTCTTAAAGAGCCAACACACAAAATTCCCTGTGGAGTCACCCACATTGTGCTCTGACATAGGGAGAGTGAAGTGGACTAGAGCTATGAGAACAGAAGCCAGGACTGAGACTCAGGTGATAGAGCTCAGAACGCAAGACACCCCCAGTTTCCTGGGCTGAGTCATTCCCTCATGTAGCAGAGGACATCTTTCCCACATAGACATTTGCTTTGCCTGGAAGGAAAGACAATTGACTCACCTTATTGGAAAACACCTTGCCCTGAAGCCACTTAAGAGATTAAAAATAACAATTAGCCTCCAGGCAGAAGAAACTTCCTCACCCTGTTGAAAAAAAACCCTCACCACACCTGAGGACACTTGCCAAGAGAGCAATTCAAGTCGAAATCCTATCAGTCTATAGGCACAGGCAGTCTCTGGAGGCTTTGAGTCTATGCCTGATCTAATTAGTCAGAAACAGCCTTTAACATTGTCCTGCACTAGAGATTAAGAGATGTAGAGGATCTACCTAATACATAGTCACAAACCCAAACAGAAAGCCAAAATGAGGAGAAAAAGAAACAACCCCCAAATGAAAGAACTAGAGCATTCTCCAGAAGAAGAGATAAATGAAGCAGAGATAAGAAACTTGTCTGAAATCGAGTTCAGAGCAATTACGATAAAAATGCTCAACAGTGTGAAAAAAGATATAGTAGTGAAGAAAAAACAACAGTCAGAGATAAAGAATGAGATAATACAAATGGAAGGAATACATAGCAGATAAGGGGAAACAAAGGATCAAATCAGTGACTTAGAAGACAGGGTTGAAAAAAATAACTCAATCAGAGAACCATAAAGAAAAAGCAATTAAAAAACAGGAGGACAGCTTAAGGGAGCTGTGGAACAATGTGAAAAGTAGCAATGTTAGAATAGCAGGTATACCAGAAGAGGCAGAAAGAGAGAAAAGCATAGAGAAGGTGTTTGAAGAAATAATGGCAGATAAAGGAAAATGTCACACAAATTCAGGAGGAACAGAGCAAGAATAACCCAAAGAGACCCACATCCAGACAAATCATAATTAAAATGCCAAAAATTAAAGACAGAGAGAGAATCTTAAAGGCAGCAAGAGAAAAGAAAACTGTTACCTTCAAAGGAGTTCCCATAAAGCTGACACCTGATTTCTCATCAGAAACTCTACAGGCCAGAAGGGAATGGCATGAAGTAATCTAGGTAACAGAAAGCAAGGATCTGAGACCAAGATTACTATATCCAGCAAGAAATGCTAAAGGGATTGCTGGAAAAAGAAGAAGGAGGAGGGGAGGGGAGAAGAGGAGGAGGAGGAGGAGGAGCAGGAGGAGGAAGAAAAGAGGGAGGAGGAGGAGAGGGGAAAGGAGGAGGAGGAGGAGGGAGAAACCTAGCCATACAGAATTAAAATGGCAATAATTAAGTACCTCTCAATAATAACCCTAAATGTAAATGGATTAAATGTTCTAATCAAAAGGCATAGGGTAGCTGAATGGATACAAAAACATGACTTAACTATATGTTGTCTACAAGAGACCCACCTCAAAACAAAAGACACACACAGGCTGAGAGTGAAGGTATGGAAAGTATTTTTCCATGCAAATGGAAAAGAAAAAAAAAGCTGGAGTAGCAATACTCATACCCCACAAAATAGACTTTAAAATGATGGCCATAACAAGAGACAACAAAGGTCGCTACATAATTTAAAGGGATCCCTTCAACAAGAGGATATAACCCTAGTAAACATATATGCACCCAATATAGGAGCACCTAAATTTATAAAAAATCTTCTAGAGAACTTTAACAGAAAGATAGACAATAATACAATCATAGTGGGGGACTTTAACACTCCTCTGACTGCACTGGATAGATCTTCCAGACAAAACCTTAACAAGGAAACAGAGACTCTAAAGGACAGAATGGATCAGATGGATTTAATTGACATTTATAGAACATTTCACCCCAATGCAGCAGAATATACATTCTTCTCAAGTGCACATGGATCATTCACAAAGATAGACCACATGTTAGGACACTAAACAAGTCTCTACAAGTTGAAGAAGATTGAAATTATATCAAGCATTTTCTCAGACCACAGTGGACTGAAATTAGAAATCAATTATAACAAAAACATTCAAACACATAGAGGCTAAATAGCATGTTATTAAACAATAAATGGGTTACCAATGAGATCAAGAAAAACATCAAAAACTTCCTGGAAATGAATGAAAATGAACACACAACAGCTCCAAATCTCTGGGACACAGCAAAAGCAGTCCAGAGAGGGAAGTTCATAACATTACAGGCATACCTCAAAAAAAAAAAAAAATTAGCAATAAACCTAACAACTTAAAGAACTAGAAAGATAACAATAAAAAATTCCAGAGCAAGTAGAAGGAAGGAAATAATAAAGATTAGAGCAGACATAAATAACATAAAGATTTTTTTTTAAATCAATGAAACCAAAAGCTAGTTCTTTGAAAGGATAAACAAAATTGTTAAACCATTAGCCAGACTCATCAAGAAACAAAGAAAGAGGACCCAAATAAATAAAATCAGAAACAAAAGTGGAGACGTAACCACTGACACCACAGAAATACAAAGAATTATAAAAAATATATACTATGAACACCTATATGCCAACAAGATGAACAATGTGGATGAAACAGACAAAATCCTAGTAAAATAAAATCTCCCAAAACTGAATCAGGAAGTATCAAAAACCTGAATAGCCAATAACAACTGATGAAATAGAAGCAGTAATAAAAATACTCCCACCAAACGAAAGTCGAGGTCCAGGTAGCTTCACAGTGGAATTTTAGCAAACATTCAAAAAAGAACTAACACATATACTCCTCAAACTATTTCAGAAAATCCCAGAGGAAGGAACACTTCCAAACTCTTTTTAGGAGGCCAGCATTATCTTAATTCCAAAACCAGATAAAGATACTGCAAAGAAAGAATTATAGGCCAATATCCCTGATGAACATAGATGCTAAAATCCTCAACAATCACATGATCATATCCATAGATGCAGAAAAAAGCATTTGACAAAATCCAACACCGATTTTTGATAAAAACTCTCAGCAAAGTGGGAATAGAGGGAGCATATCTCAACATGATAAAGGCCATATATGACAAACCTATAGCCAACATCATACTCAATGAGCAAAAACTAAAACCATTTCTCCAAAGTACAGGAACAAGATAAGGATACCCAATTTCACCATTCCTGTTCAACTTAGTACTAGAAATGTTAGTCATCGTGATTAGACAAGAAGAAATAAAAGACATCCAAATTGGAAAAGAAGTAAAACTGTCATTATTCACATAGAAATAATATGATATTATACACAGAAAACCCCAAAGACTCCATCAAAAAACTACTAGACTTAATAAATGAATTTGGCAATATGGCAGGATACAAAATTAACACTCAGAAATCTATGGCCTTTTTATACACCAATAATGAACTCACAGGAAAAAAAAAATCCCATTTACCATTGCAATAAAAAATTTAAGATACCTAAAAATAAACTTAACTAAGGAGGTAAAAGACCTGTACTCAGAAACTATAGGATATTGAAAAAAGAGACAGAGGAAGACAACAATTGGAAGAATAATCCATGTTCACGGATTTGTAGAATCAAGATCATTAAAATGTCCACACTACCCAAAGCAATCTACAGATTCAATGCAACCCCCATTAATATATCAATGGAATATTTCACAGATCTAGAACAAGCTGTCCAAAAATTCATATGGAATTTTTTTAAAAAGATCCCCAAATAGCTGCAGCAATCCTGAGAAAGAAAAACAAAGAAGGAGGGGTCACAATACCCAGATATCAAGATATACTACAAAGCCACTGTTATCAACACAGGAATAGACATATAAACCAATGGAACCTAACAGAGAACCCAGAAATCAACCCAAGCCATTATGCTCAATTAATATTCGACAAAGGAGCCAATAGCATACAATGGAGTCAAGATAGTCTCTTCAATAAATGGTGTTGAGAGAATTGGACAGATACAGGCAAAAAAATGAAACTAGACCACCAACTTACACCATACACAAAAATAAACTCTAAGCTGCTTGAAGAAATATAAATACAACATGATCTCACCCATTTGTGGAATATAATGAACATAAACTGATGAACAAAAATAAAGCCAGAGAAAAAAATATTTTAGAATATAATAGAAGTAATCCTGTTTATTTGCAGATTTTCAATATTTCCTACAACTTTTGTGATATTATGCTATGTTAGTATAGTTTTGGTAATATTATTGTATTTAAAATCTTTTTTCTTGAAATAGTAATGTTTATTGCATGTAACATTATATTTAAAATCATTTTTCTTAAAAATAAAATGATAGAAAATATAACAATAATAATAATAATAATAATAATAATAATATATTGAATATTTGAAAGTTGTTATAAGGGTAGACCATAGGTACTCTCACCACACAAAAAAAAAGTATGTAAGGAGATATATGTGTTTATTAGCTTGACTATAGTAATCATTTCACTGTAGAAAACAAAACTGAAAATATATAAAATTTGTAATTTTAATTGAAAAATATTTAAAAGAAAAAAATGTGTTTTAAATGCTATCATCTGAGATGGCAGAAAAGTAAGGAAAATCCTTGAAGGCCAGAAACAGAAAATAAATCCACAGAGGATATCTAGTTCCAGCTAGAATTTGCTACAGGGCATCTGTCTATTTATCCAACAAACCTTTTTTTTTTATAATAGGCCAGATCATAAATATTTTAAGTTTTTCAAGGGAGTACATACTCTTTTGCATCCACTCAACTCTGCCACTGTGTTTTGAGAGCATGCATAGATAGTAAACAAATAATGAATATGGCCCTATTTCAATAAAACTTTATATAAACAGGCAGCAGGCAGAATTTAGCCTTGAAGTCAGAGTTTGCCAATTCCTTCTTTATAGCCTGGCTTTTAATATCTTTCCCTCAAGAAAACATATCTGTTATATGACACATTTGTCCCATGTGGTAAACTGTTCTAGGCACGGTCACCATTTCTTCACACCTCCCTGTACAGATGCTGTGGGCTAGACCATATGACTTGCTTTGGCTAATGAGGCAATAATAAATGTAACATCGAAAGTGACTTGAAAGTACTAGCAAAATGGGGCTTGTCCTCTCTTGCTGGTCCTGAATCAATCACCGTGTGAATTAGCCCAGGCCAGCCTGCCAAAGACACATGATCCATTATCTCCATTATCCCAGCCAATACGAAACATTAACCAACAGCCAGCACCAGTTGCCAGACAAATAAATGAAGTCATCCTAACCAACAAGCCCTAGAAAATCCACCAGTTGACTGAATTACCATGAGTGAATTTAGATAAGACCAGCAGAAGAGCTGCCCAGCTGAGCACAGCCTAAATTGCTGAACTACAGAAGCATAAGCTAATAAAGATTGTTTTCATTATTATATTTTTGGGGGTTATTCTGCAGCAAAAGCTAAATTATACATTCCATAGGAAGTTTATTATCTTCTAAAAGTAAAAAGTGAAAGTCAACAAATCTACGCACAGAAATGGGAAATAGAAGACTAAGGAAGCTCACAAAAAATGTATTCCCATTTTTAAGATCCTATCACCTGCCAGCAGGGAGAAGCCCTTCCTTGTTCCTCCTCATATGCTGGAGCAAATTCTTCCTACCTGAGCAGACTTCTTGGTAAGTCGGATTGGAAGTGTAGCCTCCTGCATAGCCAACTTGAGTTGAATATACTCCTTTCAGGGTCCAAAATTTCCTCTCTGCTCCCCAGAAACAGCCCATTCCTAAGAAAAACGCAAGACACTGATTAGTCCTTTATCAAAAACTAGAATTCATGCATGTGTGGGATCCTAATGGCCCACCCCAATTGAGGCCAATCAGGACGGGCTGGCCAGCTGATCCCGTCCCCCTGGTCAAACTCCTGGTGGGTCAAACTCCTGCCGAAGAGGATAATTTGCATGTTTTATTATATAGGACTAGAGGCCCAGAGCATGGATTCATACATCAGTGGGGACCCTCAGCCTGGTCTGCACCCTCTTGCAATCCAGTACCCTTCAAGGAATATTGAACTGCCAGTTTTGGCCTGATCCCTGCAGGCCAGGCTGAGGAACCCCACCAGTGCACAAATCTGTGCACTGGGCCTCTAGTATGCATATAAGATCTTTGATCTCTTCCAGCCCTTCCCTTGTCCCCTTCCCTCTGAGATTCATTAGTCTGTTCCATGTTTCCATGCCTATGTGTTGAGCATCTGCCCCCTGGTAGTCAGTGCATGTCATAGCTACTGGCCGAAGATCAAACAATTGATTATACTTAGTCAAACTAGTAGATACTGGATTCCTTTGAACATATGAAAACTAAGTCCCATCTCTCATGAATGCACATATACACATAGAAAATAATGAATTATATTTTCCTGGGCTCCAAAGAGTCCTCATTTTCTACCATGCGTTTTTAACTGTACACAACGGATATCTGTGGCCAATTTTTAAATGTAAACAAGATGCCTACCTCACTCCAATTTTATATAGCATTATTAAGTCATATATAATTAATATCTCGGTTGGACCAACAGTTGGCAAATTAATATATGCCTCCTACTACGATCACTAGATTTGTTAAATATGATGACAGAGCTGAAAGAAAAAAATAGAAGTTTACTGAAATTCTTGACAATTGTTAATATTCTACTTTAAATATTCAAAGCAACAATGACCAAAAAACAATATGCATAGCATTACATATTACACAAAAATATATTTGCTGAAATGTGATGGGAGATATACTAACCAAAAATAAGTTAACAATTAAAATATACAATAGAGCCAAATGTTGAAATTTAATGCAGTCAAAAAATTACTGTTGTAATAACAATGCAACATAGAAATATGTATATGCTTATGTCATTATTGCTTAACGCTAAATTTACAAAGAAAAAAACAATTATGTGCATGTTTTTATTACAACTATGAATATATTCATAGCAAAGTAGACTAGGAGAAAATATAGTTAAACCATAATTTATTACAGTGATGAGAATATAGAAATTTTTTTTTCTTTTCAGCTTTTCTGTAACTGAGTCATATTACTTTAAAAATAAAAAATGTATACATTTTTAAAAGGAAAGCAAAAAATTCAAAGGAAAACATAAGCATATGCATTATTTGAGCTATACAGTGCTCCTGTTTGCAAAGGAAATATCTGCTGCTAGTAGATATAACTAAATATTTACTGAGTATTTATAAAAATTGAATATCCTCAAGTCTCTGGAATAAGGATTCACTATTAATTTTACTTCATTGCATTCCTGAGATGTGGGAATTATGTTAGTCATGGTTCTCAAGAGAAATAGAACCAATAGGAGATAGATGATAGATAGATGATAGATAGATAGATAGATAGATAGATAGATAGATAGTTGATAGATATTATGAGAAATTGGCTCCCACTATTATGGAGGTTGAGAGGTTGCCCAACTGTAGTCTGAAAGCTAGAGACCTAGGCTAGGAAACCGATACTATAATTTGTCCAAACTCAAAGGCCTGCTAACCAGGAGCACTAATGTTCGAGGGCAGGAGAAAATGGATGTCCCAGCTCAAACAGAGGGAGTGAATTCACCCCTCCTTTGCCATTGTATTCTATCCAGACCCTCAATGGATTGAATAATGCCACCCATATTGGTGAGGGAGGTGTCCTTTACTCAGTGTACCAATTCAAATGCTAATCTCTCCTGTAAACAGCCTCACAGACACACCCCAAAATGAGCATCTCTTAATCAGCTCAAGAGAGCACATAAAATTAACCATCACGGAACAACAATGTAGGAAATCTCTGGAGAAGAATGGGTAGAAGGTGCTTTGGACGGCATTATTGAGCATAAAAAGCCACAGGTGCATCCAGGAGCTGTACTATTTTCCAAGTTGAAGACACCCTGCCCCTGAAGTTCAGAAGTCTGCAGTGTGATTTGAATAAAATATTTCCATATTGCACAATAACTAACAGAGAGCATTACAAGTATTCTACACACAGGTATATGACTGGCTATTTTAGCAGTCTGCCTAACTTGACCATTGTTCCTCTGTCCTCAGTTTGGAGCTAAATCCAGGGGCTTTATCAGTCTCCAATTTCATCCTTTGCCAAAATTATAGGTGGTACCATATTCCTTTTTATTTTAAAAATTTGTCCAGCTTTATTAGATATAACTGACATGGGGCATTGTGTAAGTTTAAGGTATACAATATGACCATTTGACACATACATATTGTGAAGTTGTTATAATAAAGTTAGTTAACACATCCATCACCTCATATAATTACATTCTTTATAGTGAGAACATTTAAGATACACTGTCTTAGCAACTTTCAAGTACAAAGGACAGCATTATTAACTATAGTCACCATGCAAAATATTAGATCTCCAGAACTTATCCATCTTATACTGGAAGTTTGTACCCTTTGACCAACATCTTCCCATTTCCCCCACCTCTAAATCCCTGACAATCACCATTCTAATCTCTATCTCTATGAATTTGACTTTAATTTTAGATACCAATATAAGTGAGATCATAGAGTATTTGTTTTTTCTCTGTCTGAATTACTGATATTTTTATGAGAGTGTGAAAGAGAAGGGGAAAGACAAAGAGAGAAACATCAATGTAAGAGAGACACATTAATTAGTTGCCTCTCTCATGTGCCCGGACTGTGGCCAGGGTTGGTGCCTGCAACCAAGTTATATGCCCTTGACTAGAATCCAACCTGTCAGTCCATGGGCCGATGCTCTATCCACTAAACCAAACTTGCCAGAGCTCTTTCTGATTTATTTCACATAGCATAATGCCCTCAAAGTCCATCCATCTTGTTACAAATGACAGGATTTCCTTCTTTTTTATGGCTCAATAACATAACTGTGTGTGTGTGTGTGTGAGAGAGAGAGAGAGAGAGAGAGAGAGAGAGAGAGAGAGAGAAATATCCCCACCAATGTGTTGATGGACACTTAGGTTATTTCCATGTCTTAATTATTGTGAAAAGTGCTAGAATAAACATAGGGATTCAGATATCTCTTTAGTTATTTCATTACCTTTGGATATATACACAGATGTAGAATTGCTTGATCATATGATAATTCTATGTTTCATTTTTAATAACTTCCATACTGTTTTCTACAGTGTCTATACCAATTTATATTCCCACCAATTAGGGTTCCCTTTTCTCCACATCCTTAACAACATGTGTTATCTTTCATCTTTAGCCATTCTAACAGGTGTGAGGTGATATGTCACTATGGTTTTGATTTTGCATTTTCCTGATGATTAGTGATGTTGAGCATCTTTTCATAGGTGTCTTTCTTGGAAAAGTCTATTCAGGCGGGTCCTCTGCACACTTTTAATCAAATATTTGGAAGTTTTAATGGTTTGAAAATATTTTCTCCATATCATTGCCTCTTCATTCTGTCACTGTGAAAATGCATTTTTGTTTGAAATAATCCTACTTGTTTATTTTTGCTTTTGTTGCTTGTGTTTTTAGTGTCATAGCTAAAATATCATTGCCAAGGCCAATGTCAAGGAGCTTTTCCTCTAGTTTTATCATTTCAGGCCTTATGTTCAAGTCTTCAATCTATTTCAAAGTATTTTTTATAATATCTATTTTTACATCATTTATTTGAAAGTCTATCTTTCCCCCATTGAGTATTTTTCCCTCCACTGTCAGTTGTCATTTGTCATATATGTGTGGGTTTATTTCTGGCCTCTATTTTATTCCATTGGTCTATGTGTCTGTTTTATGGCAGTGCTATCCTGTTTTGATTACTATAGCTTTGTAGTATAATTTGAAGTCAGGAAGTGTGATGTTTCCAGTTTTGCTCTTCTTGCTTAAAATTACTTTGGCTCTTCAGGGTCTTTATTTGGTTACACACAAATTTTAGAAAAAAATTTTCTATTTCTGTGAAAACTGCCATTGCAATTTTGGTACTGGGTTTGATATGGGATTGCACTAAGTCTATAGAAGACTTTGAATAATATAGGCATTTAAACAATATTAATCCTTTCAATCCATGAACATGGAATATCATCCCACTTATTTGTCTTCTTCAAATTCTTTCATTAATATCTTATAGCTTTCAGTGTACAGATTTTTCACTTGGTAAATTTATTCCTAAATAGTTTATTGTTTTTTTATGCTAGTATGAGTGGGAATATTTTCTTTATTTCTCCTTCAGATATTTCATTGTTACTATTTAGAAATAACTATATGGTGCCAGGTGGGTTCTTGAAATATCAGGAGGAACACAGTTATGTGACTGTCTATGCTATTTACCTGAAAGTAATGCAAAAATAATATTGAATATAAACTGTAATTGAAAAATAAAATAAATTTTTTAAAAATTGTTGAGAGACTTATCTGCCTCAGTACCCTGCACACACTGGCTAGGGCAACTTCTGTGGACTAGCACACTCTCCCTGTTAACTAGAATGTCTCATTCTCCAATTCTATCTGCTAGGGGTGTCACTGAAGAACAAACTCTCAGACAACAGATAGGGCAGGAAGAGCAGTCTGTCCTGTTAGAATGGAAACCAACAGGGAGACCGAGCTTTCAAAAGGACATGTGCAGTCACCACATGTTCCTTCAACATTTTATCCAAACAGTTCCTCTCTTCAGGTCTTTTCCCCACTTATACTTTGCACAGAATACAGCCATGCTCACAGTCATTTCCAGGGCTATCCCCCTACTCAAATGCCAGAAAGTAGGCAGGATAGCAGAAGTGACATAGCCACTCCACTACCCTTCCAACCCATGTACAATTTCTTACAGTTCAAGGACACAAACTCATTTTGCCTCTTGCTCATAAGGTACACATGTACTTTCCTTTTGATACTTCTAAAACAGCCTTTTCTATGTAGTCAAACCATATATCATATCTTTGAAAAATGGTTCAACCTAGAGGCCTAACCTTGACCATCCACTTGAAAAAGCTTTAGAAAGACACGCATTTCTCACTCCCTGCAGGATATCCCCACCTGGAAAGCTCACTGACACCTTGAATTTATTATACCTAACACCTAATTGACCAACCAAGCCAGCATGTTCTGACATCTCTTTTAACTGCATGGCATTTTCCTAGACCCTTAAAAGGGAAGCTGGCTGTCACCTTGTACTTGTCTCAGTTTAAGCAGCTTCCTGGTGTCCACACTTTAAGAGCTCATACCTCCATTTTGAAAGTGAGATATATTTTAATAAACACTGCCTTTATAATTCTTTGAAGTGTATGTATACATTTCAGAGGGACACCATATATTCTCGCTCCCTTCCCATTCCCACTACCCTCTTTCAATAACTCCCCAGCTGGTTACTGCCTCTTCGGCTGTCATCTGCCTCAGCTGGCCCCTCTTTTACATCCATTTCAGACTGTTCTTTATCACATCCACTTTAAAACATGTCATTTGTCTTTTTAAAACCACAGAGAGATAATTTGCAAGAATCTTAAAACCAGTAACACCTTTTTACCTGAATCTAGTCATTGTAGAAAGCACTTCTAAGGAAATATTTTTAATTGACAAATACTGATTTTTTTCAGAAATTTTTTTAAAATATATTTTATTGATTTTTCACAGAGAAGAAGGGAAAGTGATAGAAAGCCAGAAACATCGATGAGAAAGAGACATCGATCAGCCGCTTCCTGCATGCCCCCTACCGGGGAAGTGCCCGCAACCGATGTACATGCCCTTGACCAGAATCGAACCCGGGAACCCCCAGTCCCCAAGCCGACACTCTATCCACTGAGCCAAACCAGTCTCGGCCAGAAATGTTTTAAGAGCATTATTTTAATATTAAAGTATTTAATAAATGATGGTTTATTTGTAATAAAGTATTATACATCAATTTTTCTATGATTATTTAATTGCATAAAAATACTCAAAATATTATGTTAAGAAGAAAAAAGCAGGGTATTAAACTATAGGATGAATTTGTTCTTATTTGGTTTAATGCATACACTTTGAAAAACAGACTCAAGAGGAATAAACTAAAATATGAATAGTGGTTATTATCTCTGAGTAAGATTAGCAGTGATTTTTATTTTATTTTTGTACTGTACAGTATTTTCAAATTTTAAAGAAGTATGTATTCCAACAGTCATAATAAAAAAGGAGTTGTTTTTTTAAAAAAATATTTGTATAGATTGACAGTCTGGAAGGAAAAGCAATGAAATGCTGGAATGATAGCTTCCTCTGGTTGTTCTCTTGGTATTTTTAAATAATTTCCAAATTTTCTCTGATGCATGAGTAACTTATATAACCAACAAAATAAAGGTGGTTGTTGAAATTCTAACACCAATCCTCTACCTCAGACAAATGAACACTCCAACACATGATCCCATTACCACCCTTCCTGACCTGCCTGGTTTTTTTTTAAATTTAATAAATCTTTATTATTCAGATTATTACAATTGTTTCTCTTTCCCTCCCTCCATAGCTCCCCTCCACCAGGTTCCCCGCGCCCACTCTTTGCCCTTACCTCCCCCCCCCGACCTCATCCATAGGTGTACAATTTTTGTAGTCTCTCCCACCCCCCCCACAACCCTTTCCCCCTGAGAATTATCAGTCCACTCCCTTTCCATGCCCCTGATTCTATTATATTCACCAGTTTATTGTTCATCAGATTTTTTATTCACTTGATATTTAGATTCACTTGTTGTTAGATATGTATTTGTTGTTCATAATTTTTATCTTTACCTTTTTCTTCTTCTTCCTCTTCTTAAAGAGTACCTTTAAGCACTTCATATAATACTGGCTTGGTGGTGATGAACTCCTTTAGCTTTTTCTTATCTGTGAAGCTCTTTATCTGACCTTCAATTCTGAATGATAGCTTTGCTGGGTAGAGTAATCTTGGTTGTAGGTTCTTGCTATTCATCACTTGGAATATTTCTTGCCATTGTCATCTGGCCTGCATAGTTTCTGTTGAGAAATCAGCTGACATTTGTATGGGTATTCCCTTGTAAGTAATTAACTGTTTTTCTCTTGCTGATTTTAATATTCTCTGTCTTTTGCTCTTGACATTTTAATTATGATCTGTCTTGGTGTAGTCCTCTGTGGATTCCTTTTGTTTGGGGTTCTGTATGCTTCCTGGACTTATAAGTCTATTTCTTTTACCAAGTGTGGGAGGTTTTCAGTCATTATTTCTTCAAATAGGTTTTTAGTATCTTGCTCTCTCTCTTCTTCTGGCACCCCCATAATTCAGATATTGGTTTGCTTGAGGTTGTCCCAGAGGCTCCTTACACTATCTTCAAATTTTTTTGATTCTTTTTGCTTTCTGTTTTTCCGATTGTTTTCTGCTTCTTTGTATTTCAAATCTTTGACTTGTTCTGGCATTCCTCTACTCTGCTGTTAGGTCTCTGTAAAATATTTTTTATTTCAGTCAGTGTAAGTTTAATTTGTAGTTGGTCCTTTTTCATATCCTCGAGGGTCTCACTAAATTTATCAGCCATTTCTAGGAAATTCTTGAAAAACATTATAACCGTGTTTTTGAACTCTATATCCAGTCGTTTGTTTTCCTCCATTTCTTTCATTTGAGATGTTTCTTTTGTCTCTGCATTCTCGCTGCTTCCCTGAGTTGGTAGAGTAGCTTTGTATGCTAGGTGTCCTATATGGCCCAGTAGCTCTGCCTCCCCAGTTACCTGAGGTGGATATTTTTCATGCACCCCTTTGTGGACTGTGTGTACAGTCTTATTGTAGTTAAGCCTTGACTGTTGTTGGTATCACTGGGGGGAATTGACCTCTAGGCTAATTGGCTGTGAGGAACAGCTGTGACTGCACCTGGAGAACTTCTGTGCTGGAGTAGCCTTATGAGATAAGACTTGCAAGATTGTAAAAGCCTTTGTGCTCAACTTGGATGGGGTGGAGTCTCAGGGCTGAGCAGATAGTCTTGGCTTTCCATTAGGCCTGCCTTATGAGGCCCCTGGGTCTCAGTGTCCCTCGGTAATCGCTGAAGCTCTCTCTGCACACACTTGCAAGCATGCCTCCAGACCTCTGCCTTTAAAGGCTCCCCTGAGATTCCATGTGCTCCAGGGACCCGTATAAGCTGGGTCCCCAGGGTCTCACCCGAAACTGGAGTTCAGTGCAGTTGGGAGGTTCCATCTTCCTCCTGCTAGAGAAAGCCAGCAACACAATCAGCAGTCAGTCCTCTCTGCATGCACTTGAACACATTCCTTCAGACCTCTGCCTTCCATGGCTTCCCTGAGTTTCCGTGCACTCTTCCCTTTTCCTGACAGTCCAAAATCCCCCATATGAGTCTCACCGAGAACTGGGGTTCAGTGCAGTCAGAACTGGGGTATAGTGCAGTCAGGAGTTTCCAACTCCCTCCCACTAGAGGAAGCCAGCAAGGCACTCCACCACCTGTCTTCTCTATGCGCGCGTCTTCGTACATCAACTTTTTGCAGCTCCTCTGAGTCTCCATGAGCCCCTCTCTTTCCTTCTAGTTGTAGAATTTCCACTCAGCCAGCTTTCCTGTGGTTCTGGATGATGTCCATCCTGTCTTTTAGCTATAATTTTGAAATTGTTGTGTGAGGCAGCAGTTTAGATGTTCACCTATGCTGCCATCTTGGTTTCTCTCCCTGACTTGCCTGTTGTGTGCATTCTCCACCCCACCCCTGCCTTTGGAAATCTTGCCCAAACACCCAGAATAACTTGAGAAATTACTGTCTCCCTTAGGTCTTCTCAGAATGCCATTTACGTACAGAGTCTCTCTTCTTGGAACTCCAGAGCATTTCTGAGCCCTCTTAACACCAGCCTTTACACAGCCTCCTCTGCAGAATTACTGTTGGTTTCTGTGTGGTCACCTCTTCCCTATACCATGTACTATAATATGGAGCCCACCTCTCAGACTTGGGTTTCTCTCTGTCACTTGTCAGGGCAGCTTGCATGTATTAGGCTCTTCACGGGGGAATGGTCTGTTGAATTGAACTGGATTTCTTTGAAAATTTAATGGGCCATCTTTCATAATTATAATGGGCTTTATAATGAAGGTACACCTAGAAACCATAACGCCAGTTTGTGGAGAGTTCGGATCTTCATTTGAGGCTTCTAAAATGGAAACTTAGTGATTATATGCAGGGAGGAAAATATTTCACTTATTTCACTTCTACCCAATCCCTGGATTGTAGATATGGATGCAGAAGTACTGAATGTTGTATACTTATATCAGGTCTATCTATATCTCTGAAACCTATGAGACCACCTAGGTTTCAGAGATATAGAATTCTTTAAGCTTTTGTTTTCTCATCTATAAACTAGGAATAGAAATAATACTCATCACAGAGTCATTGAAAGAATTTATGGATAACATAAATGTATCAAGCATACATTAAGTACCAGTAAGAATTTGATTCCATTCTCTTCTCTCATTTTCCTTGCTTACACCACCTGCTCCCTCCCAGCACACATGTGTACACACTCAAAACTCCCTGTCAGTCTACCCAAGGTCAGAGCTGCTCCTCCTATCAGCCTTGCTTTCTGAGATGCCACATCCTCCTGTGGGAGAGCACGAGAGCCACCCCTCAGTCCTCAAGTAAAACAGACTGATCTTGTAAGCAGCCTGGATTCTGCCTCTAGAATTTCTCTGAGCTAGTTCCTCCATTTTCTCAGCATGTGAGTCACTGGATACCATTCAAATCAGGTGTCCCAACTCTAACAGCTACTTCTGAACCCATCACTTTTTTTTAAAAGTTTATGATCTCTTCACAAATCTGTCTTCTCACTATCTCCTTCCTACTCAGTGTCACCAGTCAGGTCTTTGTCACCCCAAATCAACAAAGAATGCAGCCTCTACGAAGGACACTGGGAGCTATGTGTCTCTGGGTCACTCACTAGCTTCAATGTGTCATCTGAAAAATGAGTAGAACCAAATTATTTCTAACATCCAGCTTGATCATTGAATGATCCGAAGGCTCTCTGGAGAGAAGTATAAAGAGAAATGAAATCTATTTTCCTCTTCTCCTCAACTTGACCTATAACCAGTGAGCAAATAAAAATTTTCTGCCAAATGGTGTATAACCTGGGATCCTTTTTTTATGTGATAAGAGGAAAAGGGGGTCACATATACTAATAACTCTGTATACACAGAATTCCCCCAAGTACCCTATAAGAAAGACAGTCTTAGCCCTACATTAAGGATGAGAAAGTGGAAATTCAAGGGTTAGATAATTTGCCCAAAGACATAGAAGAGAGACAGACCCGGGATTCCCACTCAGACATGCTTGGGATTCAAAACCAATGTTCTTTCCACTATGCCATGCTGCCTCCCTAGAAACAACCTCAGAATCTAGTCTTTGTGGAAAGCTGTGGAGACTTGTAAGCGAGCAG
Organism: Lasiurus cinereus; assembly: GCA_011751065.1. NCBI lineage: Eukaryota > Metazoa > Chordata > Mammalia > Chiroptera > Vespertilionidae > Lasiurus > Lasiurus cinereus. The sequence continues at coordinate 16,424,468 of JAAGEH010000014.1, forward strand.
AATTAAGAGGCACCCTATTTTAGATACAGGGTGTGAAGGATAATTCTGTGGTAGCACATTATTCATCACAGAGAATTCAGTGGCACCTGTTAAGTAAAAAGCAGTTCGTGAGGATCTCACGCAAACAGCGTGATTTTATAGAGCACTCTGCTGGAATTACATGTTCTGTAATAGATTTTACTAGACATAAATAAAGTATATAGAGAGTCAACAGCAAAGACATAGTCCACTATTCACAGAACACTTCTAAAGCACTTCCCTCCATAACTTTCTGTCATCCTTAAAGGGGGTGATGTCACATCTGGTCCAGCTTATAGCTCTGATCAAGGAGAAAAACAAGAATTCTAATTCCAGTCACAATTTGATAAGTGTGAACCCTTTATCAGAAAGGGGATCTGCAGAGATGGGGAATGTCCTGGGTTAAATTCTAGAAACACAACTCAGTAAACCTCAGTCGAGAGCAGTGGTTCTTAACCTTTCTAATGCCGCGACCCTTTACTAAAGTTCTCATGTTGTGGTGACCCCCCAACCATAAAATTATTTTCACTGCTACTTCATAACTGTAATCTTGCTACTGTTATGAATCGTAATGTAAATATCTGTGTTTTCCGATGATCTTAGGTTGAGAACCGCTAGCAGGGTCACCTAAGACCATCGGAAAACACAGATATTTTTTTAAAAGTTTATCATCTCTTCACAAATCTGCCTTCTCACTATCTCGTTCCTATTCAGTGTCACCAGTCAGGTCTTTGTCACCCAAACCAACGAAGAATGCAGCCTCTACGAGGGACACTGGGAGCTATGTGTCTCCTTAGCAGGGTCACCTAAGACCATCGGAAAACAGATATTTATTTACATTACGATGCATAACAGTAGCAAGATTACAGTTATGAATTAGCAATGAAAATAATTTTATGGTTGGGGGTCACCACAACATGAGGAACGATATTAAAGGGTCGCAGCATTAGAAAGGTTGAGAACCACTGGACTAGAGATAGTCAGGCCCTGGTCACAGACACACATTCATAGACCCCGGCAGTGTATGGCCTGTGCAAATCAATGCCACCCAGCTATGCAGTAGAGAAGGGGGCAGGAGAATGGGGATTTGCTAATAGTTTCAGCTCTAAAATACTAGGACTCTCCTAAAGAGGGTGAATACAGGTGGCAGAAATGAGGTCTCAGCATATTTTCTTTGCTAGCTTTACTTCTGGCAAACATACATCATGTTAAATAATTCAAGACAAAAACTTTCCTTATCACTACTCTTACTTGAAAACTGCAAAATTTTCAAATATCTTCTACTAAAAATTAACCATATCGCAATTAGAGTCTGATTGATGTTTTCAGTATTTGATAACAATTAATTGCCTTCTGTCCATATTAACTGGTTAATGCTGCTTTAATTTGATTAATTGTTCTTTGCAGTCTCTTCCCTAATTTAAAACGTGCCCATAGACACACATAGTTACACTCCACTGTGCCTTTGTATTGTGATTAATGTGGTTCCAGGTTTTACACACATCACTCTATTTCATCCTTTACCCTGGGAATAGTCTCTGAAGAGTACATGTCTTTGTTTACTAAGAGGGCTCAAGAACCAGTTAAGGGTTAGAAGAAACCTTACCTCTAATGTAACTTAACTGCCCAGCTAATATTTAAAAATCTCTCATATCACAGCAAAACATTGTCCAAAACTTGAATTGCCTTCAACCTCTTAAAACAGTCCTGTCCAACTCTGCAGGTCTAATGATAATTAAAAAGCTCATCCCTGCATGGAGCTGAAACCCTGGAATGTTCCCTCCTTGGCTCTGATCCTCTCCACTGAGATCATGAAGAACAAATTTAGCTCCTCTTCCTGGTGACAACCTGTCAACACTTTGACCATTTGAAGACAGTCTTGGTAGCTCCATGAACCTCCTGTTGTCCGAGCTGAATACGAGTTCCTCCATCTGCTCTTCATGAAGCCATGTTTTTGAATCCACTCACTATGTGCTCCTCAGAAGGTGCACCAATGTGTCTGTGTCCCTTCAAGGGCAGTGGAGCCACAACTAGTCTCAGTTTTGGATTGGTAAGGCAGTAGATTCCCTTGGACAGGAGGGCCTCTGAATGGACATCCCGGCACTGTGGAAGCCCAGGTTTTGTAAAATGAGCTCACCAGAAGCAGCACCATTCTCTCAGCTGCTGGAGGAATCTGGTGGCTAAGTGGACTGAAGATAACACTTGATGAAATAGACAGTAGCCCCTCAATTCAAGAGAACCATACTCCTCCTTGAGGATCCGAGCATGAGGCTGGAGATGAGGCAGGGTAAGAATGTGCTATGGGATTTTATCAAGGCCTGATATATATGTTAACAGTTTGCCTAGGGCAAAGAAAAGAAAGCTCTAAGAAAGAAATAGCATTCATTTTTCCTAAGATGTGTCCTTTAGCATTTCTTTACTTCCCAGATGTATCTGTTCATGGGCCCTGCCTCTCTAAAGTACTTGCAATTTTATTTTCCTTTGTAGAGTGGATAGGAGATTTATGAAACTTCAATAAATAAATGACCATGATATCTGCCAGTAGGTGTTAACACAGAATGCTTTCAGTTTCAGCTCCATCCTGTAGGACAGATGGGGGTAGAAAAGAGGTTCCAGATGAAGAAAACTTCCTGACCGGTCCCCAAAACAATCTGCAGCTACAATATTTATGACCCTCTTCTTATTTTTCTTGAGAAGCAAAAAAACACTAGAGGGAGGCTAGTGTCAGCCTGGATCATTTCACTTCATCAGGAAGGAAAAGTATAGCTGAAAGGCTGTTAGTGAAAGATAGAAAAACAGCAATAGGTTGGCAGAAGGGCTCTCAGATTGAAAGAGGGACTGCATGCCTATTGCCACTACCATGGTCCAAGCCACCGTAAGCTCACCCTTTGAAGACAGAGAACCTTTGACCTTGAGGAAATAGGAACCAGATTTTATTTTTATGTTTGCTGGTAATGATTGAGGATATGGCTTAAATAGGTAAAGCAGAGTTTCTTGTGAAAGAAAAGGAGATAATACAGGTGTTTGGAAAGAGCATAGTAAGAAGACATGTGCAGTAGCCTCCAATAGCCTCCAATCTGTTGTTGTTGTTTTGTTTTTGCAAACATTAACTCACATCCTTCCAATTCATTCTTCACACTGAAGCTTGAGTGACCTTTTCTGAAATTCAACCATGATTCTATCATTTACCTGGTCCTTGTCTTTCTTAAAAGAAAGTATAATTTCCTTAACCTGAAAAACTGTGTGGGTAGTGATGTCAGATGACTACCACAGGGATAGGCTCAGCAGAAGAAGGAAACTACCATCTGTTGAAGGTCTAGCTATGATGTAGCCAGCACCACCCTATAGTCTATCCCATAGAGATCTGCCTTATAAGAAAGTTACCATTATTTCCATTTAACAAATGATGATCCAGACTGCAATGATTTGCTAGTGAGAGGCAGAGCTAAGGTTTGAACCCAGATCTGAATTCATCTCAACACAATGCCACTGTGGAACCAGAAGAGGAGGAACAACATGTTCTAAAAGGAGTTGAAGTATGGAAATGAGAACAGAGATAGTCACTAAGTGAGATAGACCTTTCCTGTTTTAGAGTCATCTATTTTTATTTCATCTCTATCCTCACTATATACTTTTTATTCCTGAGTTGATCCTTGCCTTTGACCCTCCAGATTTGACATTCATCTTGACTACCTCCAATAATATTTCATCAAATTTATGGATATATATATTTCCCAGTATCTCTCAGGGCTCCTTCTGATACTCTAATTATACATATATTAAACCAACCGACATTATCTCATAATCACCAAGGCTTGGTTCATTTTTCTAAAAAATATTTTTTTTGCTCCCACTCTCAGTCTGAATAATTTCTACTGACCTATCTCCAAGTTCACCAATACCTTTTTATGCAATATCCAATGTCCTGTTAAGTCTATCCAAAAATAATTATTTTATTTTAGGTGCTATAGTTTTTAGTCTAGAAATCCATTTCATTCATTTTAATAGTTTAGATTTCTTTGTTAATGTTTCCCTATCTGTTAAGCCATTCTGTCTACCTTGTCCTGTAAATTCTTTGTCTTTTTTAAGTTCTTGTCTGCTAATTTCAACATTTGACTCATCTCTGATCCTGCTTCTATTAGCTTTTTTGTCTTTTACCTTTTCTTATTTCTTCACATGTCCAATCACTTCTATTGCATACTAAACACTGTGGATGATATGCGCTAGATTTTGTCATCTTATTTCCAGAGAATGTTGAATTTTGTTCTGTTAAGCAATTAAATTACTGGTGGGTCATCTTGATCCTATAGAACAGTGGTTCTAAACCTTCCTAATGCTGCGACCCTTTAAGACAGCTCCTCATGTGGTGGTGACCCCTAACCATAAAATTATTTCGGTTGCTACTTCATAACTGTAATTTTGCTACTGTTATGAACTATAATGTAAATATCTGATATGCAGGATGTATTTTCATTGTTACAAATTGAACATAATTAAAGCATAGTGATTAGTCACAAAAACAATATGTAATTATATATTGTGAAATATTTATTTCTAATTACAAATAAATGAAATTTTGTCTTGAATCATGGTGTAGCATGGGTAAGAGTCTTCATATGACAACAGTAAACTACATTGCTACATTTTGCTACACTGAGGAGCGGTGTGTTGGTTCCTAAGACCATGGGAAATAGGTGTTTTCCAATAGTCTTAGGCGACTCCTGTGAAAGGGTCATTCGACCCCCAAAGGGGTCGCAATCCACAGATTGAGAACCGCTGCTATAGAAGCTTAGTTTTAGATTTTATAAGAATGGGCTTATTTTGCTTTTTCCCCTTAGTCCTATGATATAACCCTTTACACTTAGATTTTACACTTAGGAGTTTCAGAGAAAAACATAAAATTTTATGTCTTTCTAATTTAGCAGAGCTTGAACTCCAGCTCTTTGCAAGATAAAATCTCAGCATTTTATCAATTGCTTTTTCTGGGTTTCCTTGGAGTCCCACATTATATATGCACAAAGTAAACCATAGATTTGAGGGAAATTTGTTCAAAGATGTTGAGATTCCCCCTCTACTACTCCTTCCTTCCAGAATGTTTCCCATTGATTTCTAGCTACTCTAGTAGCTCCTGGATTCAACCTCTGTTTCTCCAGCCTAGTATGATAGTCATTTTCTACTTGCTTTCTCTTTTTTTTATAAGGACCTGGGAACTGACCTCAAAGAAAAACCTGGTCAAATGTGATGCTTACCAAGTTTGTTTTCCTTATTTCAAGAACTATGTTTTTCCTAGGTTCTGCCCAAAGACCAACATTTGGTTGTTCTCCAGTCCCTGCAAACAACTGAATTTTTAAAAAATACTTTGTCAAGAGATAAAATTATCTCAGCTAGTGGTTCAGAAACTTGTGAAAGTTCAGAAATCAACTGAGTCCTGGCCAGACAGCTCAATTAATTGGAGCTTTGTTCCATACACTAAAAGGTTGTAGGCTTGGTTCCCCGTTGGGGCACAAACGGAGGTTGTGGGTTTGATCTCTGGTTGGAAAGTGTATGGGAGGCAACTGATAGATGTTTTTCTCATATCATTGTTTCTCTATTTCCCTCCCTCCCTCTCTCTCTGAAAAAATTTTTGTTTCTTTTTTTAAATAAATCAACTGAGTTAGGATTTAAACCCAAATTTGGCAGGTAACAAATGTTGGATATTCCATCCCAACAGTTTTTGAAGCTGGGAGAGTTAAGAGATTAATGCAAATGTTGATTTACTTCACTGACAAATTTTAGTCTTATTTTAAGCATTGATTTTGTGTTTTAAAGCACATCACTACATTTCTTTGACCTGTGCTCCATTCCACATTTTGTGTATACCAGAAATACAATCTGAAATACTTCTTAACCATTCAATGCATTATGGAACAACTCACTTTGAATGAAATCAATGCACACATTCAACATGATTTTGAGTGATTTAATTCCATCTAAAAATGCAAGCAGTATTGATCTGTAAGTAAAGCAATAATAATAGCTAAATACTCTCCACAAAGTATTTGTATCTGTTTTAGCTAATGTGTTATTTAAAAGGGCCATTTAAATTCTTAATACGCAGTGATAAAAAAAAATATAGTTGACCCTTGAACGGCACAGGTTTGAACTGCATGGGTCCATTTATATGCAGATTTTTTAAAATAAATATATAAGTACTGCCCTAGCCATTTTGGTCCAATGGAAAGAGCCTCTGCGTGCGGACCTAAGGGTCCCAGGTTTGATTCCAGTCAAGGGCACATACCTTGGTTGCAGGTTCCTCCTGGGCCCAGGCCCTGGTTACAACTCCTGCAAGAGGCAACCAATCAATGTGTTTCTCTCACATTGATGTTTCTCTCTGTCTTTCCCTCTCTCTTCCACTCTTCCTAAAAATCAATGGAAAAATATCCTCAGGTGAGGATTAACAAACAAATGTATAGTACCGTAAATATATTTTATCTTACTTATGGTTTTCCTAATAACATTTTATTTTCTCTAGTTTAATTTATGTAAGAATGCAGTATATAATCACACAACATGGAAAATACATACTAATCAACTACTTATGGTATCAGTAAGGTTCCTGATCAACATTAGGCTAAGTTTTGGGGTCAAAATTTATACACAGATTTTTGATTGCACAGGGTGCCAGCACCCCTAATCCCTGAATTGTTCAAACTATTAAGATTTAGCATTTGAGACACAAAAATGGCATAAAGATTTATTATTATTATTGTTATTATTATTATTATTATTATTATTATTAATTAAATGTGTATTCAAGTCAAAAGTACTGGACTAGAAAGCAATAGCCTTTTAAATGGTATTCCTGCTACTTTACTCATCATCCTAAACGTATTATCTTCAATATAGCAGCCAAAGTGGTTCTTTCCAAAAAATGCCATGTCACATCCTCCTTTGCCCAAAATCCTCTAAAAGCTTTCCACAGTGTACATACCACAGTTAACACAATTACTTCATAATTTAACTCCCTCTTAATGTCTGACCTCTGTTACTATTACCTTCTCCCACTCCTGTTGCTTATTACACCCTAACACACAGTCAGGCCTCATGCCCTGCCCATTCCTGCCTCAGGGCCTTTGTACTTAAATATTCCTTTTCCCTAGCAGGCTTTATCTACAGATCTCTGCATGACAACTTCCTTTAGATCTTGGATTAAATATTACCATTTCATTGACACCTTCCCTAACTACCTTATTTTAAATTATAACACCCCAACCTAACCTAGCATTTCCTATTCTCCTCCCCATTTTAATCCACAGCACTTATCACACTGTAAAATCCCATACTTTAGATAGTTATCTTATTTACTGTCCTACCCGACCAGAGTATAAATTCTTTGTGGGGTAGAAAGGTTTCTGTTTGTCTTCTGCTGCAATAAGAGAACAATTTGATTAATACTTGAATACATTACCTGAATGCTAGACCCAGTTCTATCATTAATTAGCAGCCTGACCCTAAAGTTATTTAATCTCTCTGAGCCTGTTTTCTTACCTCAGAGTGAAATACAAAGAATAAAATTATATATGAAAATACTTTATAATATGAAAATTACTTCACAAATATAAAGGTTGTTGCTGTTGGTGTTACTTTACAGACATTTCAATGCTACGTAGATTTAAAAAGTCCCACATGGAAAAGAAAAAACAGGGACAACATTTTTAGTCCCTTTACCAATGCATTAACAGCAATTGAAAAGCTATTTGTCATTCAGCTGGTGCACAGCTGTTTATGTGTCACTGAAGACCTATGTACTGGTATCAGAATTAAAACACAGGCTATCTGTTTGGGAATCCAGCTCTAATTTTTTTACAGAAGGGAAAGCAAGGACACATGCTCAATCCATGCTGACGAGGCCTTTTGCATATTACTATAAAGCTGTTTGGGTAAGACCTGGCCAAAGGACATACTGACCAATCACAAATTTTCAGCCTAAACAAAGGAATGTTTGTAAGCAGTTCCCATGCCTTCATGCAGTTCAGTTCATTGGTTCCTTGGGTAGTAAGCTTCTAGTGTTATCATATTCCTAAAATTTTCCCAGATGACGTTCCCCAAACTCTCTCTCATTAATGTTCCCTATGAGGTGAAAACAAACTCTTCCCAATGCAAATGTCAGTGCCATCTGGGCCAAGGTCATACACCAAGAAAGAAAAAGCCTGATGGACAGAAGGTGACAATAAGTTCTTCCAAGTACTAAATGAATACATGGGTGTATTAAGCAAAATGGATGCAGGCTGCCACTGGAGGTATTTTCTCTTGACCTGAAAAGTGACAATATTATGAAAATTAAGAAACCAGAAAAGGGCCATCACATGGAAAGACAGTGAGATTCAAAGGATTGTGTAGTTTAAGAGAGATCAGAAATGTGGTCTTTCTTTTTCCCACAAATGAAATAGCATTGATTCCTGGGAAAGCTTGATTCTGGAATGTCATGTGAGAATATTTTCACTTGTCTTATGGTAAGCATATTTTTTAACTATCTTTTTGGGTTTGTTCATGATAAGGTCTACGATGAACTATCATGAGTTCTTCTTCTTTATCATGAGTCTTGGAATTGCAGCTGAGACTTGGAAGAATATATAGTGAGGCCTACAGCAGAAATACCTCCATTTGGCAAGCATTACTGTTGATCTCAATGTCTTTGGGCTCAACAAAGATACTTGGTCTTGGTCAATGATAATCCTTTGTCTAAGTCCTGGGGCATTATTGACAAAAAAGACAAAACGTTTTGTGCAATAGCTCCTAATATATTGCAGACACTAAATTCTATAGAATGCAGGAAAAGTTCACAAAGTCTTTCATCATTCACACTATTTTAGCTAAAGGTATGCTGCGCTAAACAACTGTTTCTCAGTGTGTATCAAATATGTTGCTTCAATTGAATACCACCTTCCTAGGTTTTCAGCAATAATATCTCCAGTTATCCCTAGAAACAACAGAAATAGCACTGCTGGATTTTGATTGCCCTAAAAAATAACTGTACATTGTATTGGACTTAAGAAATTTCATTCTTGAAAATTATTTTAATTTTGTTTACCTTATTTATACATAAGGTAAGCATCATTTCAAACATATAAAAAATATACATGATAATAATAAAAATAAAATGAGATTTTAAAAAATAAATGGGTCAGAAAAGAGCTCTCCTTCTTGAATCCCAAAATGTTTGGAAGTAAGAACTGCACATAGTTTTTACCTACTCAGTCTGTGAAAATTATAGGGCAGAAAGTGTGGACAATACACTCTAATAAATATGTCTCTATCTACCCTCTAACTCATTCACAATATGAAGCCAAAGCATGAAAAACCACCACAGGTGAAACAGCCCAGTTGTTCATCTTCATGGTAGGCAACATTCCTGGGGAGGATTTGTCATTTCTTGGCTGCTTATCCATTTTCATCATTTCAATATTTTGAAAACATTCCATGTCTAGAAGCAAGATGGTCTCCAGTCCTCAGGTCTTCCTAGAGTTGGCTTTTTGATCCTGTGGCACTGAGGTTCAGGACCAGACTCACATGGCAGCATGTCCCCTGGTCACAAGACCGGGACAAGAACAGGAGAGAGTAAGGTTGTTCGTTAGATCTAGCTTTACCGGAGACATGACCATCTGCCACCCAACTATGTGCCACTTCTTTGTCTTTCCCAAATCTGTTGGGGAAATCTGTCTACTGTGATTATATTTTCAAGCCTTTGAGCAAGTGGTTACAAATATCAATAATTTCATTAAATGCATAAGCAAAAATGGTCATTTAGTCCAATTAAAGATGTTTCTATCACTTATTAAATCACTTTGACTTAAGCAACTATACCTATATATGCTTCTGAGTCATGAATATAAATTTAATCCATGCTCAGACACATGGAGCAAAATGGTAAATATGGGAAGAAATGAAGTTGCTTTTCTTTTTTTTTTTTTTTAGTATAAAACACTTGTTTAATTAATCATAAATCACTTTTTTAAATGTACATTTTTATTGTTGAAAGTATTATAGATGTCCTCCCTTTGTCCCCCATTGACTCCCTCTACCCTGCTTCCATAATGCCCACCCCTAGGCCTTCACTGCATTTTTTTTTTATTAATTTTTTATACATATCTCCCCATTGCCCCCCCTCCCTCCCAGGCGTACCCCGACCCCCCAGTGTCTGTGATCATTGGTTATGTTTATAAGCATGCATACAAGTCCTTTGATTGATCACTTATTTACCTCACCTAACTTTAATCTTTCTGCTATAATTTCACAGTCTGTTTGATGCTTTATGATTTTTGTCCTCCTGAGAATTATCAGTCTACTCCCTTTCTGTGCTCCTGATTCTATTATATTCCCCAGTTTATTCTGTTGATCAGATTTTTAATTCACTAAATTTTTAGATTCACTTGTTGACAGATGTGTATTTGTTGTTCATAATTTTTTGTCTTTTACCTTTTTCTTCTTCCTCTTCTAAAAGAGTACCTTTCAGCATTTCATATAATACTGGTTTGGAGTTGATGAACTCCTTTAGCTTTTTCTTCTCTGTGAAGGTCTTTATCTGCCCTTCAATTCTGATTGATAGCTTTGCTGGATAGATTATTCTTGGTTGTAGGTTCTTGTTGTTCATCACGTTGAATATTTCTTGCCACTCCTGTCTGGCATGCATCGTTTCTGTTGAGAAATCAGCTGACAGTCGTATGGGTGCTCCCTTGTAGGTAATAAACTGTTTTTCTCTTGCTGCTTTTAATATTCTCTCTTTCTCTTTTGCTCTTGGCATTTTAATTATGATGTGTCTTGGTGTAGTCCTCTTTGGGTTCCTTTTCTTTGGGGTTCTGTGTGCTTCCTCGACTTGTAAGTCTATTTCTTTTACCAGATGTGGGAAGTTTTCAGTCATTATTTCTTTAAACAGGTTTTCAGTATCTTGCTCTCTCTCTTCTTCTGGCACCCCCACAATTCTGATGTTGGAACGCTTGAAGCTGTCCCAGAGGCTCCTTACATTATCTTCACATTTTTGGATTCTTTTCTCTTCTTGCTTTTCCAGTTGAATGTTTTCTGCTTCTTTATATTTCAAATTTTTTACTTGATCCTTGCCTTTCTCTAGTCTGCTGTTAGTACTCTGCATAATAGTTTTCATTTCAGTCAGTGTATTTATTATCTTCTCTTGGGTCTCACTAAATTTATCCATCTTTTCTAGCATATTCTTGCAAAACCTTATAAGCGTGGTTTTGAACTCTATATCCAGTCGTTTTTTTTCCTCCATTTCTTTTGCTTGTAATCCCTTCCCTTGTCTCGGCATTTTCACTGTGCCGGGGAAACTTCTGTGCTGGATTCAGCCGCAGAAGCCTCTGCTGAGCTTGGGAGGGTGGAGTCTCAGGGCTTAAGGGACCGCCTTGCCTTCCAGTCGGCCCCGCCCTCCACGGCCCCTGAGTCTCACGTGACTGGGTAATGGCTGGAGCGGTCCTTGTGCGAGAGCACCCGCAGCGCCTCTGACCGCTGCCTTTCCGGCTCCCCTGCGAACCAGGACCACACGAGTCTGGGTCCCCAGGGTTTCGCCCAAAACAGGGGCCTAGTGGACTCAGAAGTGGCGCAGTTGGGAGGGTCTGTCTCCCGCCCACTCGCGAAAGCCAGCGGCACAATCAGCAATCCGTCCTCCGCGTGGTGCCGTGCGCGACCAGACCTCCGATCCTTTGCGACTCCCCTAAATTTCCGTGCACTTCTCCCTTTTCACAGTCCAAACTCCCCCCGTATGAGTTTCGGCTGGATCTGGGGGTTAGTGTCGTAAGATAAGGGGTTCAATGCCGTTGGGAGTCTCCGTTTCCCTCCCGCCAGAGAAAGCCAGCCAGGTACTCCGGCACCGCTCTCTCAGCGCGCTCGTCTCCGTACCTCAGCTTTTTGCAGCTCCTCTGGGTCTCCGTGAGCCCCTCTCCTTCCCTCTAGTTGTAGAACTTCCACTCAGCCAGCTTTCGTGTGGTTCTGGATGATGTCCGTTCTGTCTTTTAGTTGTAGTTTTGAAATTGTTGTGCGAGGCAGCAGTGTAGGTGTTTACCTATGCCGCCATCTTGGATTCTCTGAAGTTGCTTTTCTAATCAAACTAGATGTCAAAGTACTAAATAATTGATAAAATGCAAGTTTATTTTTATAGAAATACTCCGGTTCATAAATACAGGGAAATGCTAGAATTAAAATGGTATCATCTTGCATGCAGCCTTTAATAAAATAATAGATCTAAGCAATGATCATTAATGGCTTTACCAAAAGAGAGACAACTGATTATTATATGCCTCCTGAATGGTTTACACCTACGGATTCTGATCAGGCTTCCAATTCCCAGTTTGCAGAAAATACAGGGGCCTGAAAAACATGACCATTCAATCCCAGACTGAAGAAAACAGTACAGAATAAATCATCTAATTTTTCAAACAAATTGCAAGGGAAAAGAGAGAGATGAACTTATAGATTAAAAGAGACTGAATATTTATATCAACCAGTTGAAATATATGGACTCTATTTAGATCCTGATTCAAGCAAATAGTTTGAAAAAAAACACACATTTATGAGACAACAGTGGAAATATGGACTCATGGGATATTCAATGATAACAAGGAACTATTTTTAGTACAATGATGGCAGTGTAGTGTGTTTTCTTAAAAATTGCTCTTTGGAGATACATACAAAAATGTTCATGGTTGAAATTATATTATATTTCAGATTTTCTTTCAAATAACCTGGGGTGAAGGAGAGTGAGTGAAAATACAGATAAAATATATTAAGCCCTATGTGATAATTGTTGAAGCTGAGTGAGTGAGGCTTCATTATAGTAGTCTCTCTATTTTTATGTTTGAAAGTTTTCACAATAAAGAACTAAAAAATAAATATATTTTAAAATCACGAGAAAAATAACAATGGTAGAATATTACCTACAAGAAAACTAGTCCACTGACCCTTTTTGATACAAGACAAGTAACTTCTAGGTTAAGCCAGAGCCTACCTGCCAGAGATGGTACCCATAAGGGCATGTGAACCAAACATGCCCTGGTGGATATCAGGAACCCAAAGAGAGGAGCAGTGTGACCAATAGCTCACAAATCCCCTCATGCTGCTCACTCCAAGGTTATTGTAGCTGCACCATTGACTGTCTTACTCTATACAGTGTCCTCCTTATTAATATCCTTGAAAAGAAGTTTCTTTCTGGTTCTAGAATCAGGAAATATTATGATTCCCCCAAGCATGTAGATTTTCAGTATCATTAAAACTGAAACTAATCAACACTTCATACCATCAGAATGGTAATTAACAAATGTCAAGAATGGAGAAAAATTGAAACCCTTGTGCTTTGTTGATATGAATGTAAAATGGTTCAGCCATTATGGAAAATGGTATGGCAGTTCCTAAAAATGAAACATAGAATTATTATATGATCCAGTGATTCCACTTGTAAGTATATAGCCAATGAATTAAGAGCAGGGTCTTGGCCCTGGCCAGTGTGGCTCATTTGGTTGAGCATCATTCTATACACCAAAAGGTCTCTGGTTCTATTCCTGATGAGGGCACATGCCCAGATTGTGGGCTCGAAAGGAGGTTTTTAGGAGGTAGCCAATAGATGTTTCTCTCTCCATCTCCCTTCTTGTCTCTCTGAAATCATAGAAACATATTTTTTTTTTAAAGACAAGTCTTGGAGAGATACACGTTTATAGAAATATTATTGACAATAGCCAAAGGTGGAAGCAACAGAGTGTCCATTGATAGATGAATGGATAAACAAAATGTGATATGTACATTCAATGAAATATTAGCCTTAAAACAGGAATGAAAGAAGAATGGTGGTTGCTTAGGGCTAGGAGGAGAGGAAATGCAAAGTTAGTATTTAATGGATACAGAATTTCAGTTGGGAAAGATAAAAAAATTCAGGAGGGGTGTGGTGGCGATGGTTACACAACATGAATGTACTTAATTCTATAGTACATTTAAAAAAGGGTAGATGATAAATTTTATATTATGTATATTTTACCACAATTTTTAAAAACTGAAACCAATTATACAACTAACTGATTTTTACATATCTGTCAGAAAATATAAAGGCAAATTTGTGGCCAATTCCTATCAGTTATATTGAATTGTGGGATGCATTCTTTGTATATTTCATTTCTCATATTTTTCTCAGGTCTAAAATTTACTTAAATCTAGTAAGTGTTACTTTGCCATCTCTTGTATATACTTTAATTTTCCTTTATTTCATTTTATAACAAGGCCTAAAATAAGTGGTGAAGTGGTTGGGAAGAATGAAAGGAAGAAAGAGAATATTCTTTTTTATGTTATCTGCAACACAAGCTCAGTATTTTTCTTAAACATGCTGTTTGAGTTAAATTTTTTTTTATTAATTTTTATACATATCTTCCCATTGCCCCCCCTCCCTCCCAGGCATACCCCAACCCCCCAGTGTCTATGTTCATTGGTTATGATTATATGCATAGATACAAGTATGTTTGAGTTAAATTGAATAACAATTAACTTTTTTAGTTTTTGTTGTTTTCCATATTTATGTTTTTCTTCTAAAAATGTTAATAAACAGAGGAGCAGTAGAAACATGGTTGTTTCTCCTGCACATCCTTTTGAGCTTATTTTCTCTATAGAAACTTCTGCTGTACTTGCAAAACAAATTAAATAAATCTTTCTCATTTTCAAAACTTTTTAAAAGGTTGGCCAAATGGATAGTCACTGTATACTAGTGATAATAATGAAAAAAAAATAGCTAAAACTGACCAGCTCTATAGTTGAGGCCAAACGAGAAATATTGGTATTTCTGAGAGATCTGTACTGACTCAGAAGGAAGCCATTAGTCTAATTTAACTTAGGCCAGTTATGAGAGTGTACCTAACAGAAAGTTAAATAAGGGCTGGCCTATGCCCAGCCAGTATTAGATCAGTTCTCAACTAATGCTGTGTGTTATCCTTCAAAATCCCTGAGTTAAAGGAATCATCAGCTCTAATGCAGAAAGATTATAGATCAAATGGAATGGACCAACGTTGGGGTCATTTGCTTGGGGACTTGACCACAGCTAGCTCTAACTGGGAAGAGCAGATGGCCTCCTGAAAAGAGTACCTCCCGGCTGGCCCTGTGAGCAGAAGTATCTGAGATCTGACAGCACGTTGTCACCGCTATCATAAATGCCTTGATGACTCATTACATTCTGACAATAACCCTATGAGGTAACTATTCTTCCCCTTGCTTTACAGATGAGGAATGGGGCTTAGAGGAAGTCACAAACTTGTCTGAAGTCACCCAGCAAGATTTCTCTGACTACAAAGACCTCTGTGAATTCTGAACTCTTTAGAACTTCTCCACACTTTATTTCTTGGGGAGGGAACTTATTTTCTGGGTCTTGCATGCATTCCACAATGCTGAGCCTGATGGATATGATATGTCTAAACAAGTGAAATATTACTTTAACAAACATTTGATTTATTCCTCTCTACAATGGGTTTAGCTCTACTCTCTAAGCACAGAAATCCCCACTTACATTCCAGCTTCCATTTTCTAGATATATGTTCAGCCCAGACTGGTTTGGCTCAGTGGATAGAGCGTCGGCTTGTGGACTGAAAGGTCCCAGGTTCGATTCCGGTTGGGGGCATGTACCTTGCTTGTGGGCACATCTCCACAGTGGGGCGTGCAGGAGGCAGCTGATCGATGTCTCTCTCTCATCGATGTGTCTTCCTATCTCTCTCCCTTCCTCTCTGTAAAAAATCAATAAAACATATTTTTAAAAAATAAATAAATAAGTATATGTTCACCCTTCCCCACACCAGGACACCCTTTCTGATTCCAGCTATGTTTTCTTGGATCAGGTGGGCTGCCATCCAAATCAAAAAGGATTTTCAATACAGGCTTGGAAAGGTCTCTTCCTCTTTCCTTTCTCATATTACCTGAGCTCTTTGTACTCAAAAAGAATATAAAAATTGAAATCACCACACACATGAAAAAAAATATATAAGATGAAGCGCATTTTAAAACTTGGCTCCAAATGACCAATTATTGTCCCTTTAATAAATAAGTAAAGGTGCTTCAGCTTACCATGGGAAGAAGGCACATTTTTGTTTCCTCAAGTATCTCACCACTTAAGAACTTTGCACCAGTTAGCAGCCTGCTGTTCTAACAGCCTTGTGAATTTAGATTGTTTGGTTAATTATAAACACATTTCAAAGTCATTCTTCCTGGCTCTTCCTTAGAATGAGTGACTGCCACTCCACAGCCCACAGAATGGTCTTCAGTAGTTTTCAGTCAAGGTTCAGGGAGAACTATGCCACACCGGGATTTGGTTATTTACCAACATAATGTTGGATTCAAGCCAATGAGACACCAATATATTTTCCTTTGAAGTCTGACATATTGCCTGCTGCTTTCAATGCTGTTTTCTTGGCTGGCAGACAAAATAACTGTGGCTGTTTCAAAAATCACCTCCAATTCAAGGGGGGAGAGGAGGTGTCTTGACTGGTTTATCTTACAGTCAATGAGCTCATTCTCCTTTGGGGTGGAAGGTGAGTCCCAGAGTGAGCTGCGTGTATGGGCCTCTAACAGCCATGGCCCCTGCCCTGGGATCAGTCCTTGACCAAGCTATTCAAGAAAGAGGCTAGCATATTCTTGGTAGCTTGGCTATAAAAAGAGGTGTGCAACAAGATCATCAGCACGTTTTCATGATGTCTTGGCTGTCTTTGGCTCCCTCTTATTTGGAGAGCCCTAACAGAACCTGATAGAGAAAATGGGTTTTGCAGGGATTTGAGTTCACAGAGCTATTGCTCTCAGACTCCTGGAAGCCAAAAAGCCCATGACAACCCTAGGAATTCGCTGAAGTACTTTTGCTGTTGTCCCTTGTATCAGTTCTTGAACATGATGATCTCTCGTGGAAGAATCTTACCTCTCACCAAACAGCCTTGATGTGTGTTTCTAAATGGTAGGATCAAACAATTAAGAGAAAGTAGTATTTGTTTTTTAAAAAGGGTTTAGCATTCTGAAAGAAATTAAATTCTCATTTATTGAGAAGAAAGGATCTTAAAGGCTATTTAGTCCCACTGCTCAATTGGTTAGGAATGACCTCTTTCATTTAAATACCGCTAATGATGGCAAGATCATTAACTTACATCCCTGGACAGTATTAGTACAATGTTAAAATTGCAAGATTATAATCAGATCAATTCCCCATCTCTTATTTGATTTCTATGTTTTTATAAATATAAGTTAACTTGTAACTTCAAGTCATTCAGAAAGAATATAACAGTATATATTGAGTAAAATATGGGAAATTAATAAAACTACTGGTGTTATACTATAATATCCTATCTAACAAAAGAGTAATATGCAAATTGACCATCACTCCAACATAAAATGGCTGCCCCCATATGAACACAAGATGGCCACCACAAAATGGCCAGCAGGGGAGGGCAGTTAGAGGTGACCAGAACAGCAGAGGAGGGAAGTTGGGGATGACTGGGCCTGCAGGGAAGGGAAGTTGGGAGGACCAGGCCTGCAGGAGAGGATAGTAAGGGGTGACCAGGTCTGCAGAGGAGGGCAGTTAGGGCCAAACAGGCTGGCAGGGGAGCAGTTAGGCATCCATCAGGCTGGCAGGGGAGTGGTCAAGGGGCTGGCAGGCAGAAGCAGTTAGGGACAATCAGAAAGGCAAGCAGGCAAGCAGTTGGAAGCCAGCAGTCCTGGATTGTGAGAGGGATGTCCAAACAGGCAGTGTCCAAACAGGCAGTCGGACATTTCTTGAAAGTTCCCAGATTAGAGAGGGTGCAGCCTAGGCTGAGGAGCACAAACCCCCATGCACGAATTTCATGTACCAGGCCTCTAGTAAATTATATATAATGTAAGTCTACTGCATTGTAATATTACACCTGTTTACCTCATTTTATTGCTTTTCAATTTCAACGTTATTTTATTTTAAGGTAATAATTTTTTTAATTTTTAATAAATCTTTATTGTTCAGATTACCATTTTTCTTCTTTTTCCCCCATACCTCCCCTCCACGCAGCTCCCACCACACCCTCTGCCTGTCCTCATCCATAGTTGTATGATTTTTGTCCAGTCTCTCCGTGCATCCCCCCCTAACATATTTCTCCCTGAGAATTATCAATCCACTCCCTTTCCATGCCCCTAATTCCACCATATTTACCAGTCCATTCTGTTCATCAGATTTTCAATTCACTTGATCTTCAGATTCACTTTTTGATAGATATGTATTTGTTGTTCATAATTTTTAGGTTTACTGTTTTATTCTTCTTTCTTTTCTTAAAAAATACCTTTCAGCATTTCATATAATACTGCTTTGGGGTTGATGAACTCCTTTAGCTTTTTCTTATCTGACCTTCAATTCTGAATGATAGCTTTGCTGGGTAGAGTATTCTTGGTTGTAGGTTCTTGCTATTCATCACGTTGAATATTTCTTGCCACTCCCGTTTGGCCTGCATAATTTCTGTTGAGAAATCAGCTGACATTCATATGGGTATTCCCATGTAGGTAATTATTGCTTTTCTCTTGCTGCTTTTAATATTCTCTTTGTCTTTTGCACTTGGTATTTTAATTATGATGTGTCTTGGTGTAGTCCTCTTTGGATTTCTTTTGTTTGGGATTCTGTGCACTTCCTGGCCTTGTAAGTCTATTTCTTTTACCAAGTGTGGGAAGTTTTCAGTCATTATTTCTTCAAATAGGTTTTCAGTATCTTGTTCTCTCTGTTCTTCTGGTGTCCCCATAATTATGATGTTGGTATGCTTGAAGTTGTCCCAGAGGCCCCTTATACTATCTTCACATTTTTGGATTCTTTTTTCTTTTTGCTTTTCCAGTTGAATGTTTTCTGCTTCTTTGTATTTCAAATATTTCACTTGATTCTTGTATCCCTAGTGTCTTCTGTTAGGTCTCTGTATAATATTTTTTTTATTTCAGTCAGTGTATGTTTAATTTCTAGTTGGTACTTTATCATCTCCTCTTGGGTCTACCTAAATTTATCCATCTTTTCTAGGAAATTCTTAAAAACCTTATAATCAAGGTTTTGACCTCTATATCCAGTCATTTGTTTTCCTCCATTTCTTTGTTTGTGATCTGTTCCTTTGTCTCCACATTTTCGCTGCTTCCCTGAGTTGGTAGAGTAGCTTTGTGTGCTAAGTGTCCTATATGGCCCAGTAACTCTGCCTTCCCAATTACTTGAGGTGGATACTCTTGGTGTACCTCTTTTTGGACTATGTGGACAGTCCTATTGTAGTTAATTCTTGATTGTTGTTGGTATCACTGGGGGAACTGACCTTCAAGCCAATTGGTTGTGAGGATCATCTGTGTCTGCGCCCAAAAAACATCTGTGCTGGACTCAGCCTTAAGACTTACAAGATTGCAACAGCCTCTGTACTGGGCTTAGATGTAGTAGAGTCTAAAGGCTAAGCAGACAGCCTTGGATTCCCGTCAGTCCTGCCCTACACGGCAGCCCCTGGGTCTCAGTGCCCCTGGGTAATCGTTGCAGCCCTCTCTGTGTGCACACATGTATACCTTCAGACCTCTGCCTTTCCAGCTCCCCTGAGTTTCTATGTGCTCTAGGAACCCATATGTGTCTGGGTCCCCAGGTTCTCACAGTCAGACCTGGATTTCAGTGCAGTTGGAAGGTTCTGTTTTCCTCCCACTAGAGAAAGCCAGTGGCACAATCAGCAGTCAGTCCTCTTTGCATGTGCCTCCAGACCTCTGCCTTTTGTGGCTCCGCTAAGTTTCTGTGCACTCCTCCCTTTTCACGACAGTTCAGACTCTCCCGTATGAGTCTTGCCTGGAACTGGGGTTCAGTGCAGTCAGAAGTGGGGTTCAGTGCAGTTGGGATTTTCCGTTTCCCTCCCACTAGAGGAAGCCAGCCAGACCCTCCACCACCTGCTCTCTCCACATGCATGTCTCCATACCTCAGCTTTTTGCAGATCCTCTGAGTCTTTGTGAGCCCCTCTCTTTTCTTCTAGTTGTTGAATTTCCACTCAGCCAGCTTTCCTGTGGTTCTGAATGGTGTCCGTTCTGTCTTTTAGTTGTAGTTTTGAAATTGTTGTGCGAGGAAGCAGTTTAGGTGTTCACCTATGCCACCACCTTGGTTTCTCTCAATTTCAACTTTAATCAATGTGTATTTTTTACTCAACACAATATTTTATAATGTACATTCTCATTATAGGGAAATTCGTGCAAGGGGCTCAGCCCTTGCAGCCGGGCTGCATCGTGGCCCTGCAGCCCCAAGGCCCCACCCTCTAGTCATTCTGGAAGGTAGGTCTGGAAAGTTGGTCTGCTGTCCAGTCTAATTAGCACAGTGGTCAGCAAACTCATTAGTCAACAGAGCCAAATACCAACAGTACAACGACTGAAATTTCTTTTGAGAGCCAAAAACCGACTTCTGCACATAGGCCACGAAGTTTCAATAGCACTGTACATGCGCGCCCACACATGGTATTTTGTGGAAGAGGGGCCAAAGAGCCACATGTGGCTTGCAAGCCACAGTTTGCTGACCACTGAATTAGCATATTAGCTCTTTATTATATAGGATCATTTTTAACAGCACTCTTTTCACTCTCAAAAGTATCCTGCTTTGGATGATACATTTTATGTCAAGTACAATACTTTAAAGTTTTAAAAAATTGTAATTTCAGTTTTTTAAATTGTACTAAAAACTTCACAAATTAAGACAGGAATCCCAATCCCAACTTTTCTGCACGCTTCTCAATAAGCTCTTATTTTATTTTGAAAAGATAAATCTTCTTGACCATGGAATATTTTTAATAAAATGTAAAGCTGCTGCATGCTTAAGAACAACCACCACAGAGAGGCTGTAGCATGAGCTCTCAGCATAGATGGGGTGGTCCCCTGGTAATGGGATGTCACTTTCAATAAATTATTGAGAGCCAAAAGACCTTTCTGAGTCAGATAGAGCCTACTGGCAAATGTAATGTGGATGCTCCTGAGCCTGAGAAAGCATTCCCTCTACTTGACCAGATTTCTTTCATCTTTGGGTGACTCAGTTTCTCAGTCTCTAAAGGTGCACAATAAAGCCAACTTCACAGGACCGGTGAAGGATTAAAGGGATGTTAGTCATGGGGCCCTCTCAGCTACCAAGAACAAAGGCATTAAGTAATTGCAAAATGTTCGGTTCTGCTTCTCTAGCTTGTAAAAAACGGGCTCCCACTGACTTGAAAGAGAGCATCATACACAGACAGGGAGAAACCCATGGGAGAGCAGAGCCTATTACCTTCATTATCATTGTCCTAAAGTGCAGAGAAGAGAACACAACACAGAAGCTAAATAACTGTGGCCACAGAAAAACAAGACAAGGAATCAACAATGGGCCACAAAGAAAATCTGAAAAGATGAACATTTTATTTTAAAATTAATCTGTGAAGGCTCTGGACAGTTTGGCGCAGTGGATAGAGTGTCAGCTTGCAAACTGATGGGTCCCCGGTTCAATTCTGGTCAGGGGCACATGGCTGGGTTGCGGGCTTGATCCCCAGTGTGGGGCATGCAAGAAGCAACCGATCAATGATTTTCTTTCTTCATTAATGTTTCTCTCTCCTCCCTCTCTCTCTCTCTCTCTTCCTTCCTCTCTAAAATCAATAAATAAATATATATATATTGTTAAAAAAAAAAAAACACAAACAGGAGAATCCAAGATGGCGGCATAGATAAACACCTACACTGCTGCCTCGCACAACAATTTCAAAACTACAACTAAAAGACAGAACAGACATCATCCAGAACCACAGGAAAGCTGGCTGAGTGGAAATTCTACAACTAGAAGGAAAGAGAGGGGATCACGGAGTCCCAGAGGAACTGCAAAAAGCTGAGGTACGGAGACGCATGCATGGAGAGAGCAAGTGCCGAAGTATCTGGCTGGCTTTCTCTGGCGGGAGGGAGACTGAGACTCCCAACATTGAACCTCTTATCCTATGGCACTGAACCCCAGGTCCAGGATAGACTAATACAGCGGGAGTTTGGACTGTGAAAAGGGAGAAATACACGAAAATTTAGAGGAGTCTCGAAAGGGCAGAAGTCTGGTGGTGAACGTAGCACTGCGCGCAGAAGACTGAAGGCTGATGGTGCTGCTGGCTTTCACGAGTGGGCAGGAGACAGAGCCTCCCAACTGCCCCACTTCTAAGTCCACTAAACCCCAGTTTCGGGCAAAACCCTGGGGATTCAGACTCATATGATCCCGGGGTGCTGGGGAGCCAGGAAGAAAGAGGTCTACAGGCACTGCGTGCACGCACAGGGACCACTCCAGCGATTACCCAGAGTCACGTGAGACCAGAGGCCATGGAGGGCGGGGCCAACTGGAAGGCAAGGTGGTCTGTTAAACCCTGAGACTCCACCCATCCCAAGCCCAATAGAGAAGCTTTTGCAGTTTTGCAAGTCTTATATCATGAGGCTGAATACAACACAGAAGTTCTCTGGCATAGTGAAAATGCGGAGACAAAGGAAGTGATCATAAACAAAAGAAATGGATATAGAGTTCAAAACCACAGTTATAAGGTTTTTCAAGAATATCTAGAAAAGATGGATAACTTTAGCGAGACCTAAGAGGAGATGAAAAAGGACCAACTAGAAATTAAACATACACTGACTGAAATAAAAAATATTATACAGAGACCTAACAGGAGACTAGAGGAAGGCAAGAATCAAGTCAAAAATTTGAAATATAAAGAAGCAGAAAACACTCAACTGGAAAAGCAAGAAGAAAAAGAATACAAAAATGTGAAGATAATGAAAGGAGCCTCTGGGACATCTTCAAGCATATCAACATCAGAATTGTGGGGGTGCCAGAAGAAGAGAGAGAACAAGATATTGAAAACCTATTTGAAGAAATAATGACTGAAAACTTCCCACACCTGGTGAAAGAAATAAACTTACAAGTCCAGGTAGCATTCAGAACCCCATATAAAAGAAATCCAAAGAAGACTACACCAAGATACATCATAATTAAAATACCAAGAACAAAAGACAAAGAGAGAATATTAAAGGCAGCAAGAGAAAAACAGTTAATTACCTACAAGGGAGCACCCATACGACTGTCAGCTGATTTCTCAACAGAAACTAAGCAGGCCAAACGGGAGTGGCAAGAAATATTCAACGTGATGAATAGCAAGAACCTACAACCAAGAATACACTATCCAGCAAAGCTATCATTCAGAATTGAAGGGCAGATAAAGAGCTTCACAGAGAAGAAAAAGCTAAAGGAGTTCATCAACTCCAAACCAGTATTATATGAAATGCTGAAAGAAGAGGAAGAAGAAAAAGGTAAACAATAAAAAATCATGAACAACAAATACATATCTATCAATAAGTGAATATAAAAATCAAGTGAATTGAAAAGCAGATGAGCAGAATAAACTGGTGAATATAATAGAATCAGGAGCACAGAAAGGGAGTGGACTGATAATTCTCAGGGGGAAAAGGATGAGGGGGGTACAGGGAGAGAATGGACAAAAATCATACACCTATGGGTGAGGTCAATGGGGGGAGGTAAGGATAGAAAGAGGGGTGGGAGCCAGGTGGAAGGGAGCTATGGAGAGGAAAAAAGGGAAACAAATGTAATAATCTGAATAATAAAGATTTAATTAAACAAATAAAAAAAGCACACACACCTTCTGCCTTAATAATAATAAAAAAATTAATCTGTGAAGATTATAGGCTAGAAACTAGGAAATAATATAAAGGGTATACCCAAAAAATATATACACACTTTAATAGCTGATGACTCTTAATTTTCACTCCTTTTCAGGTTTAACTAATTTTAAATAATGGATGAAGCTATGCTAAGCTTTGAACAAATAAATTTTATCCTAAAGTGCCACTAGACTTTTTATATGGGAGTACATAAAAGATAAAGTTTACAATACAAAACCATCAACAATTAATGAATTGAAGGTGTATGGTTAATAAATTGAAGGTGTATAATCAATTGAACGAAATGATTCTTTTTTAAATTAAATCTTTATTATTCAGATTATTACATTTGTTTCTCTATTTTCCCCTCCATAGCACTCTTCCACCCAGCTCCCACCCTTCCCTCTGCCCTTACTTCCCTCCCATTGACCTCACCCATAGGTGTATGATTTTTGTCCAGTCTTTCCCTGTACACCCCTCACCCCTTTCCCCCTGAGAATTATCAGTCCACACCCTTTCTGTGCTCCTGATTCTATTATATTCACCAGTTTATTCTGTTGATCAAATTTTTAATTCCCTTAATTTTTAGATTCACTTGTTGATAGATATGTATTTGTTGTTCATAATTTTTTGGCTTTTACCTTTTTCTTCTTCCTCTTCTAAAAGAGTACCTTTCAGCATTTCATATAATACTGGTTTGGAGTTGATGAACTCCTTTAGCTTTTTCTTCTCTGTAAAGCTCTTTCTCTGCCCTTCAATTCTGAATGATAGCTTTGCTGGATAGATTATTCTAGGTTGTAGGTTCTTGCTATTCATCACATTGAATATTTCTTGCCACTCCTGTCTGGCCTGCATCGTTTCTGTTGAGAAATCAGCTGACAGTCGTATGGGTGCTCCCTTGTAGGTAATTAACTGTTTTTCTCTTGCTGCTTTTAATATTCTCTCTTTGTCTTTTGCTCTTGGTATTTTAATGATGATGTGTCTTGGTGTGGTCCTCTTTGGATTCCTTTTATATGGGTTTCTGTGTGCTTCCTGGACTTGTAAGTCTATTTCTTTTACCAGATGTGGGAAGTTTTCAGTCATTATTTTTTGAAATAGGTTTTCAGTATCTTGCTCTCTCTCTTCTTCTGGCACCCTCACAATTCTGATGATGGTACGGTTGAAGCTGTCCCAGAGGCTCCTTACATTATCTTCACATTTTTGTATTCTTTTTTCTTCTTGCTTTTCCAGTTGAGTGTTTTCTGCTTCTTTATATTTCAAATTTTTGACTTGATTCTTGCCTTCCTCTAGTCTGCTGTTAGGATTCTGTATAATAGTTTTTATTTCCGTCAGTGTCTCAAGTTGGTCCTTTTTCATCTCCTTTTGGCTCTAGCTAACTTTATCCAACTTTTCTAGCATATTCTTCAAAAACCTTATAAGCGTGGTTTTGAACTCTATATCCAGTCGTTTGTTTTCCTCCATTTCTTTTGTTTGTGATCCCTTCCCATGTCTCGGCATTTTCACTATGCCGGGAGAACTTCTGTGTTGGATTCAGCCTTAGGATACCAGACTTGCAAAACCGAAGAAGCCTCTGTTGAGCTTGGGATGGGTGGAGTCTCAGGGCTGATGGGACCGCCTTGCCTTCCAGTCACCCCCACCCCCTCCACGGCCCCTGAGTCTCACGTGACTGGGTAATCGCTGGAACGGTCCTTGTGCGCGCACCCGCAGTACCTCTAGACCGCTGCCTTTCCAGCTCCCCTGCACACCAGGACCACACGAGTCTAGGTCCCCAGGGTTTCACCTGAAACAGGGGCTTAGTGGAGTCAGAAGTGGCACAGTTGGGATGGTCTGTCTCCCGCCCACTCGCAAAAGCCAGCGGCACAATCAGCAATCTGTCCTCTGCGCAGTGCCATGCATGCCACCAGGCCTCTGATCTTTTGCGACTCCCCTAAATTTCCGTGCACCTCTCCCTTTTCACAGTCCAAACTCCCCCCGTATGAGTTTCAGTTGGATCTGGGGTTTAGTGTTGTAAGATAAAGGGTTCAATGCCTTTGAGAGTCTCCATTTCCCTCCTGCCAGAGAAAGCCAGCCCGGTTCGCCGTCACTCGCTCTCTTCATGCGCACGTCTCCGTACCTCAGCTTTTTGCAGCTCCTCTGGGTCTCCGTGAACCCTTCTCCTTCCCTCTAGCTGTAGAACTTCCACTCAGCCAGCTTTCCTGTGGTTCTGGATGATGTCCGTTCTGTCTTTTAGTTGTAGTTTTGAAATTGTTGTGCGAGGCAGCAGTGTAGGTGTTTACCTATGCCGCCATCTTGGATTCTCCGAACTAAATGATTCTTGATGTTTGTGATTCCATTGCTTTGCATTATCAGTAGTGCCTAGACCAGAATGGTCATCAGTTTGAAAATAAGCATGGACAAAAAAAATTACTCATTTCTGTATATTCTTTTAAATTTTGAAAATGAACTGTATGTTAATAAACACTGACTTTATAATCATTCCAAATGTGTATGCACTTTTTTGGGACACCTTGTATATATTCTCTGGTCACTTGATATAATAATATATTCATGCATTTTTCACAATGGAGCATGCCCTATTCCTCACTTAACCCTTCCTTACTACTAGTATCCACTCCAATATAAATGCCTACTGGCAATTCAATGGCCACTTTCAGAGTGAATTAAATGTAAAAGCTCCTATTTCAACAGAATGGTACATTCAAATGATTAAGCAACAGATAACAAAATTAGTGATGCAATTTTGGCATAAAATATTAAAACCTCAAGAGAGAAGAATGAGTTTAGACAAGTAGAAAGTGCTATTGTTGCTTTGGTGAACTCACAGTCAAATACTAGTATATATAAGACACTCTCCTCTATAATAAATGCTACTAAAATCAATGGGAAAGATAAATAGTAGGAGATGTCACTACAAGCAAAAGCTGTGGCTCGAGAGCCCTTCAAGGCACCCCGGGAATGCATAGAAATTCACAAATCAATTTGCCAAATTGGCTTAGCTGGAAATCACACTTTAAAAGTGCACGGATCCAGCTGAAAAGCACTTGTGAATCTATCAGACTCTCCCCCAGCTTCTTCAACCTGTGCCAAGAATCTGGGGACATCATCAAAAGAGTGTAGACTTCAGGGTCAATCAGACTAGGGCTACAATTCTAGCCTCCACTGTCTCACTGGCTGAATGATCTGGGATAATCATTTGAACTTTTTTTTATGGTAGGAATTACATAATCCTACCAGCCTTGCAAGGTTCTAGAACATATGCCAAAGAGCTAAGTGCTATACTTAATTTAACCAATTGAGTATAACTATAAACAACCCAAGAGTGAGAGAAGCCCATCCTCAAAACCAACCGTTTCCTCACTCCATTTCAGTCAGGTGGATAAATAATGTACATGAAAACAGTTTTAAAACATTAACATAAAATGCAATCATATTCTTGACCCAAAATAGGAACCTTAATTTAAGCATCTGGAAGAGCCAAACTGCAGTTTTAATAATGTAAAAATTCTTAGATGTCAAAAGATATTCTATTTTACATTCTGTACTTGTATAAATTATGTACTTTTAACTCTACATCCATTGTCCCATCACAGTGGGTTTCTCAGAGACTGCCTGCTGCAGGATGAGTCTTTTGTCCTAAACATGTAAAATGCAGAAGCAAAGGGAAGTGTCTCAAAGCCCCCCATCAACCTTCCCATTCTACAGGTAAAAGGCCTGGAGAGGAGGAGTTGCTTGCCCAAAGTTGAACACTAAAGGCCTTGGGTTGGGATTTGGGGGAAAGATATTATAAATCAAACTTATGGTGATGATGATGATGATGATGATGATGATGATGATGATGATAATCATCTCATCATAGAGCTTTATTCACAGATCTTTCCAATTCTGTGGCCAAACAGTGTCCCTGGCCTGCCTGGTACTAGGACTGTCCTTCAGAAAAGGAAGTTTCCCCCTATATCAGAACAGATTTTACATTTCCCAATATGATACGAAACCTAATGTTTCAGGGTTGAAAAATCTAAAAGACAAAAACAATCTTCAAAAGAACCCTTTGAACATTGATGTGACATTTATGACCCGTGGTGACAGACACTGTGCTGAGCTGACAACTTGGGTAAAATGGCCTCACCTGCACTTCATTCTCAGAGAGAATTATGAGTCAAATATCTGGCACACATTTTTAGAGTGTGCATTATGTTTAGTTCTTAAAAATCAAATCCTTCATTTAAATGTCTGAGTATAATAATCCCTAACCACTGATATTTCAAAAGGTGACAGCCTATACGGAGCAAGATGTACAAATGCCTAGCCAAGATGAGCTCTCTGTCTTATTAACTCTTCAATGGTAAATCACCACTGATTGCTAACTCTGGTTCCAGCTTTGGGATTTAGGAAATATTTTATCCTGAGTAGGCTAATATAGATATGGGTTGTCTGAGGCTAATTTCCAACTCAAAGAAACTTCAATGCTAAAAGCAGTGATACAACAAAAGCCCTTACAAGAAACTGACATCTAGAGCAGAGCAAGGGAATGCCAGAGAAGGCAGTGAAGTTGGGGACTGCAGGTTTTAAGATAGAGGAGATCACAGAACCTGTCTGAAGGCTGATGGGAAGGAACCAGAACAAAAAGCTGAAAATCAGGAGAACAGAGATGGAGATCCCTGAGAGAGTGTTAAGGGGTGGGTCCCAGGACACTGTTGGAAAGAAAAGGGGAGGATGAGGAGGAGAGAGCAAACAGAAAGTGGATACAAGGAAGAACAGTGAAGGAGGAAAGGAAGGGAGAAAGTGCCAGATATAGAGACATTTTGAAGGAAGTTTAGGTGTCATCAGGTAGCAGGTGAGAAACCGTCAGAGCTACCATCCAGCCATCAGAGCTCATTAGTTGAGTGTTGACCAGGAGGTCACAGTTCAAATAGCCAGTCAGGGCACATGCCCGGATTGTGGGCTCAATCCCTGGTGTGAGTCATGCAGGTGGCAGCCAATCAATGATTCTCTCTCATCATTGATGTTTCTATCTCTCTCCCTTCCCTTCCTCTCTGAAATCAATACAAATATATTTTTAAAAGTAAATAAAATTTTAAGAAAGGATTTCCCCACCAAAAGGTTTGAAATCTACCAGAGAAGTGCTGCTCCACCATATAATAGCACCCTTTTGCAGAAGGGTGGGCAAAATTAGGTTTACAGTTGTTTATATGGAAAAAGACATGCAGGTTATGATTATTACAATAGCTTAATTAACTCAAAAGAATGTTGCAATGCACAGTGCACTTTGGCACAATCTCGTAAGTGCTCATATTGCCGGCCTTTGTTATGTCACATTCTTGCAGTCTACTTGCTTCATTCAAACACTTTGGCACAGAGCTCTTTATAGTCATCGGTTTCTTAACATGCTTCTCTTATTCAGTGAATCACATCATCCATAGTATGCAGTTTCTGTGAAAAGACTTTATCTTTGACAACAGCCAAAAGAAGTCCACTGGGGTGAGAGGTCTGGAGACTGTGGTGGCCATGCCACTGGCCATCATCAACCTGTCCACCTGTTGGATACTTATAACTGTAAATCTACTTTTTCCCAACCCTGTATACACTCAAAGATCACATTTTATTCTGCTTAAAACATTTTAATTGACTAGTGGCTCAGTGTACAAAATGCATGCATGGGGAGCAGAGGGGAGGAGTTCCTTCAACCAAGCCTGCACCCTCTTCCAATCTGGGACCTGTCAGGAGATGTCCAGCTGTCTCGCAATACAGAACCACTGGCTCCTAACCGTTCACCTGTCTGCCTGCCTGATCGTCCCTAGCCACTCTGCCTGCTGGCCTATTCGCCACCAACTTCCTCCCCCTCCACCATCCTTCTTGCCCCGAACTGCCCCCCTTACTGGTCTGCTTGGCCCCACCCGCCACCGCCACCAGCCAGCTTGCCCCCAATTACCTACCTCCCCACCGGCCTGATCACCCCTAACTGCTCTCCCTTCCTGGCCTAATTGCCCCTAACCATCTTTGCCTCAGCCCTGCTACCATGGCTTTGTCCAAAAGGACGTCCAAAAGGTCTCCCAATCTAATTAGCATATTACCCTTTTATTAGTATAGATTAGTATAGATAAAAGATAGATGTTTTCTCCTAAGGAATATGCTCAATTCATAATGGAGGAGACAGAGGTCATTCAACTGGACCGAGTTTTGTGAAATAACTCAAAACTACTTGAATTTCACCGTTATATATCAGTGAAATTCAAGTTATATTTCAATGTGGAAGAAAAAAAAATCCCTCCCCACAAAGAAAAACATAAGCCCTAAATGACCAGGTTAATTCACAGTGTGGACTTACAGAGTATTTGGTCTGCCAGGTGAGAGGGAAAAGCATATATAGAAGAAGCTTTTTTGATCCCAGTAATACTAAAAACTCAGTAATTCAGGGGAGGGGAGGTTGGCTCCGATGATTTGTAAATATCTAGAAGAGCCCAGATTTTGAAGCCCTGAGGACACTTGCTGAAACTCAGAAATTTGGCACTAGTCTTTGCACACGATTTGGGTTTTCTTTCAGAGTTGATATCTTACCAAATACAGCCATCTGTGTTCCCTCTGGGAAAGGTTCAGCTATTCTGTTGCCATTGACATGATGTTTGGCTATAAAAAAAGAGAGAGAGAGAGAGAGAGAGAAAGAAATGCAAGTTAAGTGTAAAGTTCTACACACGTGCTAACATATGTCATGAAATGTGTCAAAGAGCCTGCTTCTCATTTTTATTTAGAAATAACACCAAAGCTTATCCTCTTATGAGAGTTTCAAGTATTATGGTTTTGATCTTTTACAGGAAAGCCTAGAGATGGGCTATGCGAACATGTCACTTTGCAAATGAGTGTGTTAGTCCTTAGGGAGGACTGTGCAGTAGGTGGAGGCAGTGACAGCCCAGCCTGAGAGCTCCTGCCTCCTAGCCAGAGGGTCCCCACTGTGCCAGGCCATTCCTGGAAAACAAGGGAAGTTCCAGCTTCCAGGGTGACTGGGTGGCTTCCACTGAAGACCCAATCAGTAAAGTGAGTCATAAAGACAGCAGGGTCACATTAAGACCAACTTTTCAAGAACATATCATTTCACTACAGTTCAAGCT
Organism: Lasiurus cinereus; assembly: GCA_011751065.1. Classification (NCBI taxonomy): domain Eukaryota; kingdom Metazoa; phylum Chordata; class Mammalia; order Chiroptera; family Vespertilionidae; genus Lasiurus; species Lasiurus cinereus. The sequence continues at coordinate 16,455,241 of JAAGEH010000014.1, forward strand.
CTGTTCCCAGGAGCCAAAGATACTCACTTTCTTAGAGCCCAGACAGATACTCTAGTGCTTGCGACTACCCTTCATGCACCCTGGTTTCCTCCACCAATCATCCCAGCATATATCAAGGATTTAGGAATGAAAAGTGACCATGTGACCAGGCTGGCATGGCTCAATGGTTGAGTTATACAACCTATGAACCAGGAAGTCACAGTTCGATTCCCAGCCACGACGTGTGCCCAAATTGCGAGCTCAATTCCCCATGTGGGTCATGCAGGAGGCAGGTGATTAGTGATTCTTTCTCATCACTGATGTTTATCTGTCTTTCTCCCCCTCCCTTCCTCTCTGAAATCAATAAAAAATATTTTTAATAAAATAAAAGTGACCATGTGATCGTTTTCCCGCATTAATTTGTTCCCATCACACCAAACAGCAACCAGATCGGGAATATTTGAATATAGTCCATCTATGAGTATTTTAATATCATCATCGACTTTTGAATATGGGCATTTATATTAAAAATGCAAAAGCAAGGCTAGAATGCTTTCACATTGCCTCGCGTAGTGTATGTATTTTTATGTAATGGGTCACATTAGATTTATTAAATTCTGGCAAAGGACTCAGCACTAAAGCTAGGCTCTGAGAGGTCTAGGGGAAAAGTATGACATTTTTTCCTGACCTTCAAGAAGGTAAACAATTCAAAAGCAAATTTGTGCTAAGTCCTGGAATGAGGACTAAAGGTACTGTAAGAGTTCACAGCACAGGGACAGTCGGTTGGAAAATCAGAGCCAATGACCTAAAGGAATCACAGGTTGTGTAGAATCTTTTTTTTTTAATTTAATAAATCTTTATTATTCAGATTATTACAATTGTTCCTCTTTTTCCCCCTCATAACTGCCCTCCACTCGGTTCCCACCCCACCTTCTGCCCTTACCTCCCCCACATTGTCATCTATAGGTGTACAATTTTTGTCTAGTCTCTTCCCGCACCCCCCTAACCCCTATCCCCCTGAGAATTGTCAGTCCATTCCCTTTCTATGCCCCTGATTCTATTATATTCACCAGTTTATTCTGTTCATCAGATTCTTAATTCACTTGTTGATAGATATATATTTGTTGTTTATAATTTTTATCTTTACCTTTTTCTTCTTCTTCCTCTTCTTAAAGAGTGCCTTTCAGCATTTCATACAATACTGGTTTGGTAGTGATGAACTCCTTTATTTTTTTCTTATCTGTGAAACTCTTTATCTGCCCATCAATTCTGAATGATAGCTTTGCTGGGTAGAGTAATCTTGGTTGTAGATTCTTGCTATTCATCACTTTGAATATTTCTTGCCACTCTCATCTGGCCTGCATAGTTTCTGTTGAGAAATCAGCTGACAATCATAGGTAGGTAATTAACTGTTTTTCTCTTGCTGCTTTTATTATTCTTTCTTTGTCTTTTGCTCTTGGCATTTTAATTATGATGTGTCTTAGTATGGTCCTCTTTGTATTCCTTTTGTTTGGGGTTCTGTGTGCTTCCTGGACTTACAAGTCTATTTCTTTCACCAGGTAGGGGAAGTTTTCAGTCATTATTTCTTCAAATAGGTTTTCAGTATCTTGCTCTCTCTCTTCTTCTGGCACCCTCATCATTCTGATGTTGGTATGCTTGAAGTTGTCCCAGAGGCTCTTTACACTATCTTCACATTTTTGGATTCTTTTTCTTTTTGCTTTTCCAGTTGAGTATTTTCTGCTTCTTTGTATTTCATATCTTTGACTTGATTCTTGCATTCCTAGAGTCTGCTGTTAGGTCTCTGTATAAAATTTTTTATTTCAGTCAGTGTATGTTTAATTTCTAGTTGGTCCTTTTTCATATCCTTGAGGGTCTTGCTAAATTTATCGACCTTTTCTAGGAAATTCTTCAAAAACCTTATAACCATAGATTTGAACTCTATATCAGTCATTTGTTTTCCTCCATTTCTTTTGTCTGTGATCTGTTCCTTTGTCTCCACATTTTCACTGCTTCCCTGAGTTGGTAGAGTAGCTTTGTGTGCTAGTTGTCCTAGATGGCCCAGTAGCTCTGCCTCCCCAATTAAGTGGGGTGGACACTCTTGGTGCACCCCTTTGTGGACTATGTGTACAGCCAGTTGTAGTTAAGTATTGATTGTTACTGGTCTCACTGGGGGGATTGACCTCTAGGCCAATTGGCTGTGAGGATCAGCTTTGTCTATGCCAAGAGAACTTCTATGCTGGAGACAGCCTTATGAGACAAGACTTGCAAAATTGTAAAAGCCTCTGTGCTCATATTGGATGGGACGGAGTCTCAGGGCTGAGCAGACAGCCTTGGCTTCCTATTATCCCTGCCCTATGAGGCCCCTGGGTCTGTGTCACTTGCTAATCGCTGCAGGCCTCTCTGCATGCACTTTTGTGTGCCTCCAGAGCTCTGCCTTTCATGGATCCCCTGAGTTTCTGTGTGCTGCAGGGACCCATATGAGTATGGGTCCCAGAGTCTTGCCCAAAACTGGGGTTCATTGCAGTCAGAAATGGAGTTTAGCACAGTTGGGAGGTTCCATCTTCCTCCCACTAGAGAAAGCCAGTGGCATAATCAGCAGTTAGTCCTCTCTGCGTGCACCTCCAGACACCTGCCTTTCGTGGCCCCCCTAAGTTTCTGTGCACTCCTCTCTTTTTCCAACAGTCCAGACTCCTGCCTCACACAACAATTTCAAAACTACAACTAAAAGACAGAACGGACACCATCCAGAACCACAGAAAAGCTGGATAAGTAAAAATTCTACAACTAGAAGTAAAGAGAGAGGCTCATGAAGACTCAGAGGAGCTGCAAAAAGCTGAGGTACAGAGACACGTGTGTGGAGGGGACGGACGGTGGAGGGCCTGGCTGGCTTCCTCTAGCGGGAGGGAGAAACTCCTGACTGCACTGAACCCCAGTTCTGGGCAAGACTCCCCTCTCAGTTTAAATTATCCCTTTGGGATACTACTAGTTCAGGGGCTTCCTAAGTATTTATGGCACTTCCTCCTGCTAGAGGAAGCCAGCCAGGCTCTCCACCGCCTGTCCTCTCCACACGCGTGTCTCTGTACCTCAGCTTTTTGCAGCTCCTCTGTGTCTTCGTGAGCCCCTCTCTTTACTTCTAGTTGTAGAATTTCCACTCATCCAGCTTTCCTGTGGTTCTGGATGGTGTCCGTTCTCTTTTAGTTGTAGTTTTGAAATTGTTGTGTGAGGCAGCAGTTTAGGTATTCACCTATGCCACCATCTTGGTTTCTCCAGAAGTTGTGTAGAGTCTTAAAGGAGAGGCAGGACTTGGAAAGGCAGAAAGTGCAGAAGCAATTTTGATGAGAGCCAGGAGTAGATGTAACCAAGGCATCACCCTGGGCCAGAACAGAGTCTGGGGCATGCTAGAGGTGATACGCTGAGAAGCAATGATAATGAAAGACAGATTGACAGACATAGACAGGGTCATGGAAAGTCTTGAGAGCCCCATCCAAACCCATGGGAGCCCTAAGCACTCTTTGCAACACCACTGCAGTCCTTTAGAACCCAAAGGCTTCTGAAGTTCAGTCCAGTTTAGATTATCCCTTTGGGATACTACTAGTTCAGGGGCTTCCTAAGTATATGTGGCACTCTCCTAAGAAGAGAAAACCTGAGAGGGAAGTAGAAGCCAGGCTAGGTGAACAAGAGAGCAAGCCCAATGGTAATCTCTAGGCACTAACTGGCACAATTAGTAAATACAAGGTGAAAGGTCAAATGGCATGGGACTTTATCACATAGTCACTTATATGGTTAGGACCATTGGTTACTGAATCTGAAGGAATGTGATGACAACCCAGGTGGAAGTCACAACTCTGTTTTACGGTGAGCACTCCACAGTCTTGTCTGTGGTTCTAAACATTTTCTTTAGAACACATAAAGAGCTATTCACCTATTCAAATGCTCTGACCACTAATCCCACTCAAGAGAATTCAACCTAAGAAAAATGCCACACAAAAAAACATGATATGTATAACAATATTCATTGAAGTATTACTATTTTTAATAATAGAATCTTAAAATCAACTAAATATCCAAAATAGAGAAATTGCTTAGAGATTTATAATCTATAATTTATCAAAAGCATGAAATATTATGCTACATATTTTAAATAACAGCATTTAAGAGATATATAGGAATGAGAAAAAATATTTGGGATAATGGTAAGTGAAAACAATCCTATTACACACTGGATGTAGATTATAATGACAACTAATTAAAATTTGAATGCTTATGGAAAAAAACTGCCAGAGAAACATGCAAAAATGAAAATAACTAGGGAAATTATACATGATGTTTACCTTTATTAATTTCCTTGGTCATTGTTAGATTCTTATTTTCTAAATGAAAATATGTTTGCTTGAATTTTTTTTTAAAAAAAAATCAACAAATTATAGATCTTAAAAAATTTTCCCCAATACTTAGTTTCCCAAGTCCATCAGGCCTTATTTACAATCCAGTACATATTTACAATAAAAAGTGTAGCTATTTGACATCTCCTCTAGAAAAGTTCAAAAGCACCTCCATAACAAGCTCACCACCCACTCCAAATTTGACCTTCCAGCATCCCAACCTCTGGGCATAGGACGACTATCCTCTTACCCATTCTCTCTCTCTTACCACCCACAACTAATCTATCATCAAATCTAGCTACATCTGCCTTCCTAACATCTTTAGAATCTTTCTACTTCTTTGCTCCACCACCAAAACCACTCCAGGCCCAACTGTTGTGGCCTCTTGGCTTGGACTCCTCCAAGTGTCCCTACACACCCTCTCTAATCTGTTCTTCCCAGTGTAGTCACATTGCCTTTGAAAAGAAAGTATAACTCTGGTTATATGACACAAACTCCCCAACCTTCTCCCCAGTGTGGTTTTCCACTGCACTGAGGCTAAGTCAAAATTCTGACACAGCTAAATCAAAATTCTAACACAGGCCCCACATGCTCTGCCCACCTCGGCCATGCTGCTCTCTTGGAACTAATGGCCTTCGTCTGCAACACTCACCAAAGCTGCACCTTATACTTAGTCACTATTTGGATGAGTAAGCTCAGGGAGGGCAGGGCTTGTGTCTCTTTTGGCTTACCATATCTACAATACTAGCACAATATGGGAGATAGCATAGTATTCAATACATTGTTGTCAACCAACATAAATAGTTCATCATAGCCATTATGAAAGATATATCATTTTATTCACTAAAAACGTATCTCTCTTTATATGTACACTAGAGGAATCCGTGCACTGGTGAGGTCCCTCAGCCTGGCTTGCACCCTCTCACAATCCAGGAGCCCTTGAGGGATGTCAGACTGCTGGTTTAGGCCCAATCCCCACAAGGATGTAGCAGTGTACAAAGCAGCAGGCGGCTGGGGAGGAGCCAGAGCCAAAGCAGGTGCTGCTCCTGCTCATCCTGGCCCCACTACGCCTGCCACTGCCACTCAGTAGTCTTGCCATGGAGGCAGGAGAGGCTCACATTCCCACAGCTGCGCTGGCCAGCCATGAGCCCAGCTTCTGCTCCCACTATGGAAGCCCAAGGACCACCTGGGGGCATTTCCTGCATTAAGCGTCTGCCCCCTGGTGGTCAGCGCGCATCATAACTAATGATGAGGATAGTTGACTCATCTTTCAGTTGCTTAGACTTTTATATAAAGATGTGGCCCTCATACAAAAATTATCATTAAAAATGGCCACTCAGAAAGTGTCCCCATCCGTGTCGTCTGGACAAAGGGACTCCCCTGTTCTTCGCCTTAAATGTCCACCTCCCTTCTTTCCCATTCATCTGCTCTCAGCTGAGAAGGCAGAGTGCTGGTGGAGGTGGAAAGACTAGAAATGCTAACTGGAGAGGAAAGTGAAAATTCAAATGCCACTCTGTCTTTACTGCTAAGATTACCCTAGACCTTGTTTTACCTTTTATTCTAGAGCCTGAGGCCCAAAAATAACAGTGTCTGTAAACCGGATTTCACATTTCCTTCTGAACTACAGCCCCAGGAGGGGCAAAGACAGCCTTTACCAACAGAAGACAATACAATATCAGCTGCTAAGGACATGGGCTCTGAAACGAGATTGGCTTGGAATCTCAGCTCTCCCACTTCCTAGCTCAGTCACTTAGCCTCTTTGTGCCTCAGTTTCCTCATCTGTAAGTTTCCTCATTGGTAACAACCTTGTGGGTTGCTTTGAGAATTAAATGAGTTAACACACAATGCACTTAGGACAGTGCTTGGCATATAGTAAGCACAACTTAACTGTTAGACTAGTATTATCATCTTTGTGTGAACTTGATTTTTTAAAAGATCTGAATCAGGGATAACAAATACATGGCACTTAGTTACTTCTCTTCCACTTCCATGCCTATGACAGATATCACTAATCAACCACAGCATGCTTTCTCTAACCCCAAATGTGACCACAAAATCCTTCCTCCTCTCAGCACCCCATAGAATCTCTCTTTTGTGCTTAAATCATTTTGTTATTCCTGGTCTAAGTGAATAAAACAGAAAGATGACACAAAGAAAGAAGCCATTTTCCTTCTCATTTCTACATGATACATTTCAACAAGACAGCTTTAGGGACAAAAGAATGAGAGGAAATCTGAGTGTTCCTTTCTATTCTACGACAAGGGAATGGTGAGTTCTTAAAAACTGAACAGTTGCAATTCTATTCCTGGAAACCAAGGCTGAATTTCTAAGGGCACTTTCCCATTAAAACTGTGCTAAGGCTGGTATTTGGGAGCCAAAGAACCAGAAGAGATCCTTTAAACACATTTATATAGGTCAAATAAGATTTGGGGGTGGGGAGGACTAAGCTGGGAACCTAAAAATCACTTATAAAACTTTTTTTCATGATTAGATGGACATTTCACTAGAGAAACAATCACACTGACTAAACAGAAAAGTCATTCATTGATTGGGTACTAACTATTGATTACCAGCAGAGCATGAAATAGAGACAGGAGGGGCTTTCTGACAGGGACATCTGCTGCCTGGCCACAGCAGGGTAGATGCCTCCAATCTGGCTGGTCGGGCAGATGTCCCTGCCCCTGCTCCATGGGGACACGTTCCAAGGCCACATGCTCCAGGAGGACAACCTCTGATGATGGCCAGACGTGTCCTCAGTCAAGGGTATATGAGGACAAGGAATAGATTTTCATTAATCTTGAAAGCCCGGTGCTTGAGGAGCAGCAAGGTTAATTACAGCAAGATTGGGCCAAAGTCAACTATTGGAGAGATTTTGAAGGGAATCTAGGGGGCATGTTCAAAAACTATAGAAGATGATACTGACATTTTTTTTTGCTTTGTGTGTAATTAATGTACTTCAAACTTTATAACTGTTTTCTTGCTTGAAAAATACAATAAAACTGTTTGATAATGAACCTTTAATAATGCAAATTCTGACACAAATCAACCAGTGATTAGCTGTGTTATGTATGCAAACTGAGCTAGCTAAAATTCCTATCTTCTATGTGAAAGGGGATCGAACAGGTAAAATGCAGGGAGATGAGGGCTGGAGGGTGGGCTCACAGACCCTCAGTATTCACCTGCAGGCCCAATCTCCTCCAGATTGGGTGACCATGGCAATGTTACCTAACTGGAGATTCTAAGAACAGCTACTGTTGTCCTGGGAATCATGGTCAGCTTCTGGACCAGAATCATTCCTGGACCAGAATCATTCCTCTTATCAGACTAATAAAGCCTCATAGTGCAGGTCAGCTAGCTGTGCGAGCCCCTCCCAGTCATGTTATTAACCCCTTAAAAATCCAATCCATGCTTATCATTGTTACTATCAGTCATTCATGCTGCTATGAGGCTTATCAGTGCTTAGATTCAGTTTGAGACTGAAGTAAAATGTGTTTATTTCACTAAAATGGCAATTAAAACCTCAAAAAAATAAGTTGTCACAATCCCCACCACTGTTTCTTAGTGGCTTTTTGTCTAGGTCATTTACTTCTGGTGTCTCAAGATACAAATTAGATTGGAACTAAGTGGGGTTCATATTTGGCCCATGGCCCTAGTTTTTGAGTTGCCTCTCCCGTCCAGCAGAGATGCTTGAGTCGCACTGATGGAGAATTCTGGGATCTGGCTAGCCAATGTGCCCTCACCTTGTTGTGAAAATGATGTGATGACTGGGAGAGCTGGAATACTGAGGATGTACCTGTCACCCAGTCACACAAATATGGAGCGAGTGCATTGGGAGAGAATAGGTAATGATGCTTCTAGTCAACTCTGCCCAGATAGACCTTGGTTCTATATTGTTCTTAAAATTCCTATTATTGGGGGCTATGATGTTTAAGGTGAAATTCAACCCAGAGCGGATTTTGCCCCCATTGGTGTGCTCTGTATATGAGGAGGGGAAGAGGGGAAAGTTACATGGTGGTGGTCCAGTTATTGGAAGGATGTTATTCAACTGAGGGCCAACTGAATCTGTGCTCCAACCACCCTGTGTCCGAGGAAGCCTGAGTCCTTCTAATTGAAGGACGCAAGGCAGATGGAATTTATGGCTGACAGAGGCTTAACAGTCCCCAGTAAGGCTATTGTGAGAATGAGACAAGTAGTCCCCAACTGCTGTGGGCACCCAGAAGCAAGCATTGCTCTCAAAGCTCAAGGAGAAAGAGAAGGTCAGCCCTCACTGTATGTAAGTAGGGGCTGCCCTAAAAACAAAAGATATGCTATGGACAAAATGGGAAAATTAGATGGCAAGACTTCAAGATTGCAGTTCAAAAAAAAAAGTCATAAATCCTTCAGGATTACATCCTTATGCTCTGACCACTGTCCTTCCTCCAGTGAATTCCATCTGCCACACCATTCTCCCTGCTCCCTTTGCTCCAAATGCAATGCATTTCCTGGCTAGTAAAGGAACCGATACCCCTGCAGGCAGCCCCTGCACCTCCCAGCATCCCTCTGCAGAAGAACCTGAAACTTCACAATGTGAAGTTCACAGTATGAAGTCCTAGCAGGATGGGGCAGAACAAGGCCATACGTAAACCCCAGCCTAAAAGAGTCATCATAAACTAATACTGATGGGTACAGTCTTTGGCTCATATCCACTGGCAATTACATTTTGAGTTGTGGGAGCAAAGATAAATTTCATAGACCCTACACATAAGGAGATCCATTTAATCAACAAAACTTGTTACAGAACACTATGGGAAGATTTCCAGCTAAAAGAGTGAGGCAAGAAGATGAGAACGTATTTTAAAAGAATAAAGCGTTGCCCTTGTTAGGTGGCTTGGGTGTTTGGAATGTTGTCCCATACACCAAAAGGTTATGGGTTTGAATCCCAGTCAGGGCACATTCCTAGGTTCCAGGGGTTCGATCCCAGATCAGAGTGCTTATGAGAGGCAATTGATGGATGTTTCTCTCTGACATCCATGCTTATCTCTCTCTCTTTCTCCCCCCACTCTGTCTCTCTCTGTCTCTCTCTCTCTCTCTCAAACAATAAAGGCATAGCCTTGAGTAAGGATTAAAAAAAGGAATAAAGCATTAAGTGAGCATAGGCCTTTTTATTTTCATGATGCACCTGCTGTCTTTTCAGAGGTCTGCTCAGTGCACAGACCACAAGCATGACTGTGAACCTGCAACAGCAACGCCAAATGCATACAGCTCATACACAAGCCCTTTCCTGTTCCTGAGAAAAACTAGTAGAGCATGATCCTGCTGTGTTGCTGAGTTCCATGAGGCCACAAGATTACCCTGGATAAGGAAGAAAAATGACCACATGGGTGCCTACAATTAAAGTGCAGGAGGTAAGCCAATGGCCCTAAAAACCAGCATTGAATTTAGTTCTGCATGCTCCCCAGGCAGGCTTCCACAACTCTGTAAAAGACAGCAATTCCACTGCCATAGAAAAAGTAGAGAACGATAGGAACACACATTACTGATTAAAAATTTAAATATATAAATAACAAATAACTATATGAATAGATACTCAACCACACAATGAGATGCTATTTTTAATTCATGAAAATGGCAAAACTTACAAAACCAATGCTGAATATGGATGAGGGAGTAGGAAGACCAGCTTCCTCAAACACTACTCATGGACATAAGAACAGCTGCAATCCAGTTGAAAGGCAACCTGCAAATGTGCATCAGGAAAAGTCAAGAGCATTTAAGTCCTTGACTTAATAATTCCAAGTATAGGTATGTACCTTAGGGAATAATCAGGATTAAAGCAAAGCTATCTAAAGATGTTGACAGCAGAATTGTTTACAACTGTGAAAAACTGTAAACCACCTAAATGGCCCAACAAAAGAGGGATAATGAAGAAATTGTGACACAGTCCTAAGGTGGAATATTACATGGTATCTTTTTGGTACTGTAATTTTAAAAGTATGATCATAAAAAGGTTTTTTCATGTATTGGGAAACTAATAATACAGAGCTGAGTGGAAAAAAAAAGAGTATCCTTCCCAATTAAGAACAAAGGCACAGAAAAATTACTAGAAAAAAACAGGGTTAAAATGTAATAATAGCTACTTATATCTGCTAAGTAAGGTGATTATTCTTCTTTCTTTACACTTTCAAGTACTTCCAAATTTTAAAGCAAATATTTCATTGATAACTAGTCAACTATAAAAAGGAAAAGAAAAAAACACAAAGCAAACTTGAAAAAGAAGAAATCTAGATCCTAACAGGTATATTTTCATCTTGTAAAAACCTAAATGTTTTCCTATGAATCCCATTCCTGTTTGTTTCTTTGTTTGTTTAATAGAAAAAGCAAGGAAAAGCATAAAGTTCCCTTAAATGAAAATAACCAATGGGAGATTATTTCTTGCCTGATCACATAAAAACTCATCACAGGAACCTCTTTCCTTCCAAGTTTGGGTCCCTTGAACTCTACTGCTTGATCCTTAAAACCCTGCCCACTGGGTGACAGCAATGGAGCTTTTAGGAACTTCCAGACTAACTCAAAGCAGCCATATAACTGGCCTAGGAAATTCCATCTGATGAGGGCATCTCAGACCTTTTTCTACACTTGGGTAGGTTTCATGAGCTTATGATATCCTAGGTAGACAAGTGTGAGGGAAGGGGAATGTAGGTTGACAGAGGGACTTGGAAGGGGGAATGGTGCATATTTATCCCAGTAAGTCAAGATACAGGAACCCACATTTTGCCCAAATAACATCACAGTTGAGAAAGTAGTTATGAAACACCGATTATATGCCAGTCACTGGGCTTACTATTGGGTAAACAAAGATAGTAAGATAAATGCCCTCTATTCATCCTTCAATCAGCAATGGCCCTGCCCCACTCTGCTAATCAAGAACACATCCCCAAGTCTCCGTGTTAGCAACACTGCCTGCAGCTCTTCCACACTCTGCTATCCAACTGTTATGAGACTATCACGAGTTCATATATGACATTCGCTCAGTAAAAGCATTCCATCATTGTTCATTTTGCTTTAAGAAAATTCCATACTCACCTTCATAGTAAAATGGTATTAATTACCACATGTAAGAGCATGTCTGATAAGCATATATTAATTCATGAAAATTTTTCACCTGACTTCTATGAATCCTTCCTGCTATCCTCTTAACCCATGTACTTCCTAATAACTACCAAAAATTAGATAATCTTGAGAATAAAAATTCCTTTTAAAATAAAATTCTTTTAAGGATTAAAATCTTCATGTCAGTCTGATAAATGTGACATCTCTGTGAATAACAGTATTGAAAACAGTTGTACTGAAAATGCAGCTGTAAATAAAAACGATATCCTTTCATTCTAAGGTACATATTTCCTATTAATCCTAACCCATATTTTAGACATTTTAGAAAAATGTTAAACAGAGCTATAAAGTATCACATAGAAATCACACTTTTTAGTGTTGCTTCTAAGAACACTGCCTTTCAAAGACCTGTGGGGAGCCTGGCACCAGGCTGGCATTGCTTAGTCTGTTACATGTGCATGCAGCAAAGCTACATATGTTCTCGCCAGCATTTGCCTATGTTAGTTCGGCCACATTAAAATCATCAGTGTTGTGCAGTATTCCAAGCCTGTGAATGTAATTAAGGTATGAGACCCACAGAGGTATTTTCTCATCCTCAGTTTGTTATTACTTTGAAGCCTAACTGTATGCCTCTAATACCACTAAGCCTACTTTGTGCAAATGGTTCTATCACCACATAGAAACGTGTGCAAAGCTCTAGCAAAGCACATAGCATGCAGCAGCAGGCCTTCTTTCTTCTTTCTAGTGAACTTGTCAGCATCCTTCAGCAGGATGTGCAGGACACCTCAATGGATGTTTATGAGGCGCTGTCAGCTGTCAGTCAGGCGATGCGCAGAAATGGTCCAGTAACTTTCCTTTCCCTCCACCCCCAATCCTTCTGACAGTGATAAATGATCGAGTCCTCTGCTCAGCTGAGCCTGACGGGTCCAGACCTCCCCTTGCAATCTGTTCCAGACCAGCACCAACTTCTCCACCTCACCCTCCCAACATCCCCTGTCAGCACTACAAAGCAGGCTGCTACAGGGTAAGGTCAGATATATTTGCTTTCTTGTTGCTGTTCTCTCATGAAAAGGAATTATGACTTTATTTTGAGATGGAAGCTCCTAATCAAAATGGAATGTGTTGTTACAAATCTTACAGGAAACTTGTCTTGATTTTCTTTTTACACTAGAAATGAAGGAGATAGAGCTAACCATGGGCCTGTAAGAAGAAAGAGAAATTGTCATAGATATAAACATAAGATGACAATTTGTCTTCCATTGAAATCAGCAAGCTTTCAATTTATTAGATTATCTATTGTTGAGGGTAAAGAGGAGACAAAAGATTCTAAGGGGAATAAAATATTGATAAAGTGCCGAAACCTGTTTGACTCAGTGGACAGAGCATCGGACTGTGGACTGAAAGGTCCCATGATTGATTCCGGTCAAGGGCATGTACCTTGGTTGCGGGCACATCCCCAGTGGGAGGTGTGCAGGAGGCAGCTGATCGATGTTTCTTCTCATCAATATTTCTAATTCTCTATCCCTCACCCTTCCTCTCTGTAAAAAATCAATAAAATATATTTTAAAATATATATATTGATAAAGAGATGGAATATTAACATTGACAATTAACATTCATCAGAGATCAACTCCTACAATACATTTCGCTCATCTGGGAATATAGTCCTTTCAGGATTGTTTAAAAAAAGGGGGGGGGCACCAACCTTTGGCATAAAATAATCTGTGCTGAGAAATAATAGGCACCCATTATAAAGAAATAAGTAACTCTGTAGGTACAGACATAGAACTCTCTACAATGTGCACTGTTCATTGGGATGGGGGTTGTCAATGGGCAGGAAAAGGCAGATAATATGATACAATTAACTTTTCAATATTCTGATTTTACTTTTTGAAATTTGTTCCATGGGATGTAATGACCCAGTCTTTGTTACCATGTTATCATTCCTGCAGCCCCAGAGTTTGTTCCCAGGACTGAGGCTATGCCAGATGCGGGAATGGCCAGGAGTATGCAAGCAGCCTGAGCTCAGATCAGCCTGACACTTACACTTATCCAGGCCCAGGACAAATGCTAAAGACAGTCCCACCTATATCTCACAGTAGCTGAACTACAGCCCAGCTTTAAAGTTCTGGATAGCGCCAAAACCAGTTTGGCTCAGTGGATGGAGCATCAGCCTGCGGACTGAAAAGTCACAGGTTCGATTTCAGTCAAGGGCACATACCTTGGTTGCAGGCACATCCCCAGTAGGAGGTGTGCAGGAGGCAGCTGATTGATGTTTCCCTCTCATTGATTTTTCTAACTCTCTATCCCTCTCCCTTACTCTCTGTAAAAAAAATCAATAAAATATATTTTTAAAAAATTTTTAAAATAAAGTTCTGGGTAGCTCAGTATCCTAAAAAGCCTCGAGGCAGAGATACCACTCCATGTCCTCTCCAGTTGATCTACATTATCCCAAGCAATATGGTAGCTGTCCACTTTTTAAGGGAGTAAGGAATTTAAGAGGATCAACCATTCCAAATTTTAGATGGAGTTAAAATATTACTTAAAATAAAAGGTATTTCTGGGCTTACGTTTTTATTTTAGAAGAAGAGAGAGAAAGATAGGGAGAGAAGGAGGAAGGGAAGGAAAATGGAAGGAAACAGGGAGAGAATTAGACTAGTATATCAGCAAGCATTTTGCCTTTCTGGAATTGGGTATGTATTTTAATTATTTCTCTCTCCCTCCTGCCTCATATCCTTCCTGTTTCTGTCCCTTGCAATTTCCACCCACAAAAGAAGATATGATGGAGAGAATCCAAGATGGCGGCATAGGTAAACACCTACACTGCTGCCTCGCACAACAATTTCAAAACTACAACTAAAAGACAGAACGGACATCATCCAGAACCACAGGAAAGCTGGTGGAATGGAAATGCTACAACTAGAGGGAAAGAGAGGGGCTCACGGAGACCCAGAGGAGCTGCAAAAAGCAGAGGTACGGAGCCACGCGTATGAAGAGAGCAAGTGACGGCGAACCTGGCTGGCTTTCTCTGGTGGGAGGGAAATGGAGACTCTCAAAGGCATTGAACTCCTTATCCTACGACACTAAACCCCAAATCCAGCCGAAACTCATACGTGGGGAGTTTGGACTGTGAAAAGGGAGAAGTGTATGAAAATTTAGGGGAGTCACAAAAGATCAGAGGTCTGGTGGCACGCAAGGCACTGTACCGCAGAGGACAGATTGCTGATTGTGCCGCTGGCTTTCACAAGTGGGCAGGAGACAGACCCTCCCAATTGTGCCACTTCTAACTTCACTAAACCCCTGTTTCAGGTGAAACCCTGGGGACCCAGACTCGTGTGGTCCCATAGCACAGGGGAGCCAGAAAGGCAGCAGTCTAGAGGCACTGCAAGAGAGCACCCGCGCACACACACAGGGACCGCTCCAGTGACTACCCAGTCACATGAGACTCAGGGGCCGTGAAGGGCGGGCCTGACTGGAAGGTGAGGCGGTCCCTTCAGCCCTGAGACTCCACCCATCCCAAGCTCAAGAGAGGCTTTTGCAGTTTTTCAAGTCTGGTATCATAAGGCTGAATCCAACACAGAAGTTCTCTTGGCATAGTGAAAATGCCGAGACAAAGAGAGGGATCACAAACAACAGAAATGGAGGGGAAAAAATGACTGGATATAGAGTTCAAAACCACGCTTATAAGGTTTTTCAAGAATATGCTAGAAAAGTTGGATAAAGTTAGCGAGTCCCAAGAGGAGATGCAAAAGGACCAACTAGAGATACAAAAGATCCAACTAGAGAAGATAAAGGACCAAATAGAAATTAAACATACGCTGACTGAAATAAAAAATATTATACAGAGACCTAATAGCAGACTAGCGGAAGGCAAGAATCAAGTCAAAAATTTGAAATATAATAAAGCAGAAAACACTCAACTGGAAAAGCAAGAAGAAAAAAGAATACAAAAATGTGAAGATAATGTAAGGAGCCTCTGGGACAGCTTCAAGCATACCAACATCAGAATTGTGGGGGTGTCAGAAGAAGAGAGAGAGCAAGATACTGAAAACCTATTTAAAGAAATAATGACTGAAAACTTCCCACATCTGGTAAAAGAAATAGACTTACAAGTCCAGGAAGCACACAGAACCCCATATAAAAGGAATCTAAAGAGGACTACACCAAGACATCATCATTAAAATACCAAGAGCAAAAGACAGAGAGAATATTAAAAGCAGCAAGACAAAAACAATCAATTACCTACAAGGGAGCACCCATACGATTCTCAGCTGATTTCTCAACAGAAACGATGAAGGCCAGACAGGAGTGGCAAGAAATATTCAACGTGATGAATAGCAAGAACCTACAACCAAGAATACTCTATCCAGCAAAGCTATCATTCAGAATTGAAGGGCAGATAAAGAGCTTCGCAGAGAAGAAAAAGCTAAAGGAGTTCATCAACTCCAAACCAGTATTATATGAAATGCTGAAAGGTACTCTTTTAGAAGAGGAAGAAGAAAAAGGTAAAAGTCAAAAAATTATGAACAACAAATACATATCTATCAACAAGTGAATCTAAAAATTAAGTGAATTAAAACTTTGATCAACAGAATAAACTGATGAATATACTAGAATCAGGAGCACAGAAAGGGAGTGGACTCATAATTCTCAGGGGGAAAGGGGAGAGGGAGGTACAGGGAGTGACTGGACAAAAATCATACACCTATGGACTCATCAATTGGGGGAAAGGTAAGGGTAGAGGGAGGGTTGGGAGCGGGGTGGAGGGGAGCTATGGAGGGGAAAAAAGAGAGACAAATGTAATAATCTGAATAATAAAGATTTAATTTAAATAAATAAATAAAAGAAGATATGAGTATTTTTAAATATATTTTAGAATAGAGATTATGTTCACCTTTCCTAATTTTAAAAGAAGCTGAGACATTTCATTATTTCCCTTAAAAAAAAACACACACACCCACAAATCAAGTTTTTACTATGAATCCTGCAACTTATACTCAGTAACTCAGTGAATTAAAAAAAAATAGCTCTTACACTTGTAAATAATCTACTTTGGAAATTTCCACTCCAGATCTGTTGTTCTGAGAGAACAGGCTTGGTCATGTGGCTGAGTAAGAGAAGTTGGGTAACCCAGTACACATTCATATTAAAAACCATCATATAACAACATAAAGCGATGAACAAAAATAGAAGCATTGAACAGACTGTCCATCCACGAGGGAAGGCGGAGGGTGAAGGTGTAAGAGATCAACCAAAGGACTTATATGCATGCATATGAGCATAATCAATGAACACAGACGAGGTGGGAAGCTGAGGGCATATGCTGAAGATTGGGAAAGGGGGCAGGGGGAGAGATCAATGGGGAAAAAGGAGACTTATGTAATACTTAAACAATAAAGAATTTAAATTAAAAAAAACCATCATGGACAAAATTTTCAATTATAGTTCTACAAATGAGACAGAAAGGCATTTTATGATGTATTTATACTGGGTACCATGAACAATGAGGCAAAACTGAACATGTTACTCAGGAAAGTTAAGTGGAGATAGGTGTGGCTCTTAAAACATGCTATGGTTGTCTGACTTCATGAAGGGCTAGAGATTAGAGGTGGCATCCTTTGAATATATGTTCAAGCAACAGGTTGATTCCTGGATAAATTCTCTAATGATTGGCTGGCTGGTGTATTGCTGAGTAAAATAAGAGCCATGTCTAAAAATATCAAGCATGTGGGAGGCCAGGTGAGCAGTCTTCCACTGAACCCACTCCAGGCTGGAACAGTAACCTCTCAGCGGGAAGGCCATCAGCTTCCATACAGAGATGGGCTGAAGGGAGTGTAAGGCAGACCAAAAATGTGTCTCATGTCCTAAATCTGATTAAGTGGGTTTTTTTTAAATACCTAGATTAAGACCCTAGAATTCTACAAAAGGAAAAGATGACTGTGCCCTGGTACAGTATAATGTAACTATAAAGGGAGATAGGTGCAAACCCTGCAGAAAATCTGATTTTATCTTAATAGCATCTGCCAGACTCTTAGCGCTAAGAGTAAATTATAATAATCTCTATTTTTCTGTCATTTTATCTTCCCAAAAGGCTAATAGTTCAAAATGTAAACTACTGTGGGGAAGGTAACTGGAAAGGACCTAATGAAATACAGGCAAGTCCCCAACTTAAAAATGACTCACATTTCAAAAGCATGTTTATAAGATGGATGTCTGTGATATAGAATCTATTTGCTCATGCATATACTGTTATAGATGGTGATGAGCTAGCCTACAAGGGCTTACTCAACTTATAGTGAGTCTCAAATGGAATTCTTTCCTAAGATTCTAACCACCACTTATGGCATACTATCTCCATGTGAAAATATACCCTAAGTTCTACCTTTTAAGAACACACCTTTTCATACTGGTCATGGTGGCTACGAGTAGACAAAAAACAAAATAAAACCTTACTTTTCCAAACTACCCAGCCACAGAAAGTGATCTGCATTTTATTTGCCACTGGAGAAAATAAGTTTCCCCAAGGGGAGAGAAGGAAATCCCTTGTTGCACAATAAGCACTATTCAAATGCAAGTTTAATTTAAATTCAGTGGTCTCATTTCAGATGAGAATGAGAAGCTGGATAATTCTGGCTCAGGGTCTCCCACAGACTGGAATTATGGTTAGAAAGGGCTGCAGTATCATATGAAGGTTCGGCTGGGGGAGAATTGCTCTCAAGTTCATTTGATGGCAGGTTTCAGGCTCCCAAGAGACACTGATCCAGCAGGACCCAGCTAAGCCACACTCAGAGACCTGACCCCAAAAGACTGTGACATAAAAATGATTGTTCTTCTAAGCTTCTAAATTTTGTGGTAATTGATTATATTGCAATAGATAACTAATACACTACCATGTTCTAATTTAAAAAATAATGTAACATTTAGCAAAGGAAAACTGATGGCATAAAAGCCAGAAAGTCAAACTATCTTTCATCAAACTGTTCTCTATAGGAAAAAGATATTTCCAGTCTAACTGATTTACAAATTAACCCCTTGAATACGATCCATTTCAAAAGTGGAGATTGTTCTGTGTAATTTATTTTCCCCACAAAATTTGTTCCCTAATATGCCGGGAGTGCTAAAATAGGCATCTCTGAACCACTAAAGTCTAGGAATAGTGTCTAAAACATCAGAGTAAGGTTTTTAGCACTTCTGCAATAATTCTGGCTTTTTTTTTTTCATTTGCATTATCCAGAGGATTGTTAGTTGCTTTTCCCACTGCTTTGTTTGAGGAAGTTATATCTCTGCCTCACAGGGACTATAAAAAACAATGAAGAAAAATGTTTTTCCAAAATTCCCAGGGAAGCTAAATTTAAATTCATGCCAAAAACCTTAACTGCAATGGAGAATTATTTTTTGTTTTTTGTTTTTTTAAAGAAAAATACCTTTACTAAAAGATTATAAACTAGAACAGAGGAAAGAAAGCAGTTTGAGGGTTGGTTCTCACCATAATGTGAGAACCACAATGTCCCTGAAGAGGCAGCACTTTTTAGCTGAGGATGAGTGCCCTTGATGAACCTTGGGTCAAGACCATTACCTCGTCAGAGAGAAGGGAATGAAGATCCTGTCGAGAGCTGAAGTAATCATAATGTTCTCAAGCACAAGTGAGAACACAGATGACATTTCCCCTGAGCACGCAGGGGTTGGGACTGATACACACTCTTCAGGTGAGCTAGGTTGTAGAAGTGAAATCTCTTTAGCTATAAATCAATCAGGTAGTAGATCTGGGCATGTTACAAAATGCAATACACCTCTTTCAAGCTTCATTTGTACTGGAAACTTATGAGGAATCTAGAAGAGTGCATGCTCCATTAAAAGGGGTTTAAATTCAGGAAAATAGGTTGCAACTCCTTCAGTGTTGTTATTCTAAGTGAACAAAATGAAACATTCCCTACACATTTAACACTTTTCTCCAGTGTGAACTCTGAGATGTTTATTAGCGTTAGATTTTTGGCTAAAAGACTTCCCACATTCTCTACATTCATATGGCTTCTCTCCAGTGTGAATTCTGAGGTGTCTAGTAACTTGAGCCCTTAGACGAAAGGACATCCCACATTCTCTGCTGTCAAATGACTTTTCTCACGTGTAAACTCTGTTGTGTTGTTCGAGGGCAGACTTATAACTGAAGGACTTCCCACAATGTCTGCACTCATATGGCTTCTCTCCAGTGTGAACTTTCTGGTTTTTAATAAGTGCAGGTCCTTCCCGAAGAACTTCCCACATTCATTACACTCATACCGCTTTTCTCCAGTGTGAACTCTCTTACGTCAAATGACGTTAAAGTTTCCTCTAAATACTTTCCTACATTTGTCACACTCATAAATCAGATCTCCAGAACACACACCCTGACATTGAACAACTTTCAGGTTGTGGCTAGCAGCGTTTGTTTTCACATTCACCCCACAGGAGATGACTTTTTCCATCAAGAAATTCCTTGTAGCTCCTCAGAGCTATGGAAGCTAAGTTGTAATGCAAGTCTTTCCTAACCTCCTGCTGGTTGGAGGCACCGAAGATAAGTAGAAGCTGGACCTGCTCGCAAATGAGGCTATGCCCATAGCTTCTTTCCAGGGCTCCTCCCCACATTCATTCCTCTGTTGCTGGTGAGGGTTTGCATTGACACAGAAGTCTCCAACACATGGGTCACTACACAAGGCTTTCTGCTCAAAGCATGCTGCATGTGACTCAGTAAAGTGCAAAATATCTTTTAACATAGAAATACACCGCTTACACAGAAGGGTCTTCTGGGTGGCTGGAGCTCTTAGAAACTTTGTCCCTTCATGTATAGATTACACTCTGATCAGAACAGGCCTCCTCATCTTCCATTTTATGCCAACAACACATGATACAAGTGAAAAAACTTCCAGAATCACATTGCAGTACAGAAGTCTCTGAGCCTCATCAAGGAGCACCCATTCCTCCTGAGAAAAAGCAATGGCCATGTCTTCAAAGTTAACATTCATTCTGAATGCTGCGATTGGGGTGGAGAGGCCCGAGTCCCTAAGGGTGGAGGGTTAAATGGGGTCAGACTGAGTGAATGCTATAAGCAGAGAGGAGTCTGGGAGGCACAGAGATGCCAATCTCTGTCTGTTGGGGCTCAAGGAGCCTCAGAAACACCCCACACAGCAGGAACGCTGCCTCCCAGGCCTCCTCCTACTCATGACCTATGCTCTGAAGCCTGTGAACAAAGACCTAAAAAGTTAAAAAATAAAATAAAATAAAAATCTGGAGAAGATATTTTTAATTTTGATGGGATTTTGTTATTTAGTTGGTTGGTTGAGTTTGGGGCTTTTTTTCTTCAACAAGATGGATGTAAGAATATGACGGGAATATTTCTATTCATAATGTCACCTTTAAGAAATATATTTTTCCCCTTTTCTATGGAAATCAAAACCAAATCTAAAAATTAAAATTGTTTCTCATATTAAACTAGGTTTTTATTAGCCTGAATATTTCATCCATAGCATCTTAAAGTCACAGTACCTCTATTCTACACATCAAAATTGTGGGATCCTTTTATTCCTGTGATGACTGTACCTCAAGAAATGTTAAATACTCTGATCACCATAAAATACTGGAAGGGTCAAGCTGGAGTTGATCCTTTCAGTAATGTAAGAAAATGCTCCTGGCTAATTGTTTGCTGAACTTCAATTTTTGTAGAAATGTCATTCAACACACGTCTTTCCCTCCCTCACTTTAGTTCAATTCCAGGTTAATACACATGTGGCATGGGGTGAGTGAGGAGAGGAGAAAAAGTACCAGCTGAAAACATAGCAATGTCTCATACCTTTCTTTAAAATGAGAACAAAAATCCGCAGGTCACAAAAGTCTTAATTCAAATAGTACTTGCAAGATACTCCAGTGTAGCAATCTGGGTCCAATCAGAAGATAGAACCCACATAGTAGATTATAAACAAGAAGTCTAACATAAAGAATATTAACTCCTTAAAAATTAATTACACAATCTAAGCAAAGTCTCTATGTTGAAAGAATTAAAGAGTATCTAAATAAATTGAGAGAGAAACGATGTTCATGGATTGAAACTTGGTATCCTTAAGTGGTCAGTTTTCCCAAAATCAATCTATAGTACAACACAGTGTAGATGGAAACCCCAGGAAGTTTTTGTAGAAATTAATAAGTTGATTCTAAAATTTATATGGAAAGTCAAAAGGCCTAAAATAGCTAAAACAAGATTGTACACTGAAAACTGTAAGACATTAATGAAAGAAACTGAAGACACAAATAGTAAGATATCGCATACTCATAGAGTAAAAGAATATTTTTTAAATGTCTAAATTAATTTTAGAAAGAGGAGGAGGCAAAAGGAGAAACATCGATGTGAGAACAAAACTTCAATCATTAGCCTGCTGCACACCCCCTACCAGAGATCAAGCCCAACGAAACCCAGGCATGTGCCCCACCTGAGAATCAAACTGGCAACATTTTGGTGCACCCAACCAACTGAGCCACATCTACCAAGGTGAATGAGGTTTTCTTTAAATGCCCATACTACTCAAATCAATCTACGATTCAATGCAATCCCTACCAAAATTCCAAAGCATTTTTCACTGAATTAGAATAAAACAATCCTAAAATTTGTATGGAACCACAAAACCTTGAATAGCCAAAATAATCTTGAGAAAGAATAAATCTGGAGGCATCACACTTCCTTGTTTCAAACTATATTACAAAGCTATAAAAATCAAAACAGTATGGTATTGCCTGGCCGTCATGGCTCAGTGGTTGAGTATCAACCTATGAACCATGAGGTCACGGATTGATTCCCAGTCAGGGCACATGCCTGGGTTGCGGGTTCAGTCCCTAATGTGGGGTGTGCAGGAGGCAGTCAATCAATGATTCTCGCTCATCATTGATGTTTCTATCTCTCTTTCCTTCTCCTTTCCTCTCCCTTTCTTTAAATGTTGTATTTTAAATATGTTTTTATAAAAATGTATTTAAAAAACAAACAACCATAACCCCAGTGTGGTATTAACCTAAAAACATACACAGATCAATGCAACAGAATAGAGGGCTCAGAAACAAACCTACACATATATGGTCAAATAATTTATAACAAAAGAGCCAAGAATACCTAATGGGTAAGGAATAGTCTCTTCAATAAATAGTTCTGGGAAAGCTGGACTCCTAACTTTCACCACACACAAACATCAACTCAAGATGGCTTAAAGACTTGAATGCAAGACCTGAAACCATAAAACTCCTAAAAGAAAACAGGGAGTAAGCTACTTGACATTGGTCTTGGCAACAATTTTTTTAGATATGACACCAAAAGCAAAGACAATAAAAGCAAAAATAAGCAAGTGGGACTACATCAAACTAAAAAGCTTCTGCAAGTAAAGGGTGGAGAGGAGTTATGGAGGGGAAAAAAAGAAACAAATATAATAATCTGAATAATAAAGATTTAATTTAAAAAATAATAATAAAAAGAAGATTGGTATGTATATTCAATGGACTATTACTCAGCCAGAAAAAAGGAAATTCTGCCATTTGTAACATGGATGGACCTTTAGAACATTATGCTAAGTGAAATGAGTCAGAACAGAGAAAGACAAATACTATATGATCTCATATATGGAAACTAAAAAAAATGAACTCATTCACTTGAGATGTTTCACCTTGGAAGTCAATTGAAATCTTAACACTTTCTCAAAACCAACCTCTGCTTTTCCTGCTAATTCCACATACTAAAAAACAGTCTGAACAAAACCTTTTGAGGAAAAAGTGACTATATTAAAGGGTGACTTAAGAGAGTTTCTCTGTATGCTGATTGTGGTTATGGTTACACAAATCTAAACATATGATAAATTTTCATAGAACTAGACTCCAAAAACAAAACTGCATGCAATAGCTGGTGAAATCCAAACTAGGATCTACATTATACCAATGTCAATTTCCTATTGTCTCTTCAGTGAAAATGTTAGATTTAAATCCTATATGTCATTTATCTTTGAGCTCTGTATAGAGAAAAGGTCTTGTTTTGTTTTTTGTAAACATACTAGGCTTACATCTTTTTGTGTGAGCTGTCATCAGCCATTTTGATTGTTGATCTTATAAATATGATTATGCAAGATGTCATGACTCATTGGGGGTTAGTTTAAAGGCAAATTGGAACTCTGTACTATTTTTGCAACTTCTTATGGGTCTTAAACTATTTTAAAGTGAGCAGTTTTAATCTTGTGAGAAATCCTAAACATATCAATATTCCCTAATTGTCTGAAAATAGAACTTAAAAATAATCAAACCTTATAAAGTCATTTAAAAGATTCTCCTTCCCAGAACATAATTTTCAAAGTTCCAGAGTACTAACTCATTCATTCAAACTAAATTTTATGTGTTTGTAGCCTACATGTATAATCATTTCAAAGTACTGAATAATTGATAGTTCTGTGTCTTTAATATAACAGAACTACTATAGAACTGCCTCTGAATAGAAATAGCCACAGTATAAGCTCCATATGGCAGATGACAAGCTATGTAATGTACTTGAAGGATCTTCTAAACTTAATTTTAAAATAATAATAGCAAGAAACTACTATTTGGTAGTAATACTTAGTACAGTTAGAAATCTACTAAACAATTGGACATTTTGAGAGGTGAATATATAAGTCAAGCACCTACCTAATGTCCCAGGTGCAGCATTCCTAGTATGGCATACAACACAGGGTAGGAGGTGAGGGTGGAAGACAGGTTGGGTACTAGTGAGAATCCAATTCCTTAAATCTCTATTTCCTTTCCTATGCTTCTTTCCAAATTTGACAAACAAGCAGAACATTTTATGAAAGTTTTTGCTCTAGGATGCACCCAAGAGTTAGTAAAAAGCAAATCCTTCAAGATACTCAACAGATCACCAACCAAATTTCAGGCAATGCATAGGCACTATGGGTCATTTGGAGACCAAATGTGGAGAGGGCTCAACCATGTGGTACTTGTGGCCAAAGAAGATAGCCAGCTGCTGATCATGCCCTCTACTGAAGTTCTCACATTAAAGAAGGATCTCAAAGTCGTCCGTGCCTTTAAAATCTGGTTCATGTGGAAAATATAGCTGAAGTGAAATTCACTGTAAGTCCCTATTGAAAGGAACACTTCATGAAATTGTTCAGAAACAAAAGCAATCCCTCTGCCAGGACTTTTTAAAAAGCATGAATTTACAAGATCAACAATCAGAATGGCTGATGACAGCTCACACAAAAAGATCTAAGCCTGGTATTTTTACAAAAACCAAAGCAAGACCTTTTTCTCTATACAGAGCTCAAAGATAAATGACATATAGGATTTAAATCTAACATTTTCACTGAAGAGACAATAGAAGTACAGCAGGACTGACCTTATTTTATGCAAAGGCAGTATCCTCCTGGCATCCCCCACCCCAGCGCGCTTTTCAGCTCCCCGCACCCGACCCCTTTCCTCCCTCCCCCACACAGCATCACAGCCACAGCTGTCCAAATCCCTTTAGGAGAAATAAAGCCTTTCACCTACAGTTACAGGCTGAAATTGTCAGTGCTTCCAAGAGAACCAACACAGTGAACAATTTTACCAGAAGGTAAATGAATTTTACACAATTAGTTCTAGAACAGGGGTTGCCAATCTACCGCCTGCTAGCCAAAGCCTACACTTATTTTTGTACAACCTGAGCTAAAAGTGGCTTTCATATTATAATGGTTGAAAACAATCAGAAGAAAAATATTTTAAGACAAATTATATTAGATTCAAATTTGAGTGTCATTAAAGAAAGTTTTATTGGAATACAGCCATACTTGTTCATGATTTATTTTCTATGGCAGCTATCACTCTATAGGACAGAAATGAATAATCGTGACAAAGACTATATGGCCTTCAAAGCCAATAATATTTGCCACCTGCGCCTTTATAAGAAAATGGTACAGCCCCTGTCCTAGAAAAAAGCTCTAAGGCAGAACATAAGAGGATGAGAATGAATGTCAGGTCATGGGGAATGTCAGGCCGATATAGGACAGGAGAGGGGCTACATGATAAAGGGCAGGGACACAGAAGCCCTTGGCATTGTGTCAGGGCCAGTGCAGGAATATAGTAAGAGGGAAGGGAGCAGCAGCAAGATACTAGTGCAGCATAATATGGAAAAAGCCATGGCTGGAGAATTCCGTTCCCCATCAGAACTGTACCTTTGAGCAAACCACATTGCCTCTCTGAACTTCATTTTCCTTATCTGAAAAAAAATAAAAATAAAAATAACCTATCTTAAAGAGCAACTGTAGGAATTGTGAATGGATGATCCACATGAAAGTACTTGTTCCACATCAGGTCTCAGCTTTGAAAGATGAGTAGATTTCCACAGATGGAAAACTGGGAAGAAAGGAAGACATCTGAGATGGAGACAGGATTAAGTGAATAGTCAGTAGTAGCTGAAGCAAAAACAAAAGGCAATCAAAGACCAGATCTTAAAGGTCATAAAGTACCACATAAAACTCTCTTCTCTTTCCTCTCCCTCTAGTTATTGCTCCCCTTTCTCTATTCCTGTTCCTCTTCCCAAAGATTTACAAACACATTCAATTTCCTTGGCCCATCAAACGTACCAAGACCTAAACTGTGCCCACAGTTCTAATTAATTCCCCAACAGCATCTTCAAAGCATCTATTCTGAGGTAAAAACGAGCTTTTGTTTTACCTTCACCCACTCATTATCTATTTGCCCCCATGCTTAGAGAAGTTCTTTGGGGGGAAACCCTAGATCTACAGCTGGTAGCTTCAGGATGAGAACTAAATAAGATTGCTGGGACTATGAGTAATTTATAATGAATCCTAATGACTGCCAGGCTTGGTCGTGATGCACATTGATGAACTGCTCCTTGCAGCCAGCTGTCCCTCAGTCATCAATTGTTCACAGGGGGATTTTTACTCACTAAAGGCACCGCCAATCTCCAGAGATGAGAGAGCAGCAAGGTTTCTGCAGGAGACAGAAACAGTCCTTTAGCCTTTAGATAGAAGGTTTTATGGTAAATGTTGTGAATATTTACAAAAAGCAAAGGCACAAGGAAAAAGGAATTAACAACCAGGCCTTAGTCTGCAATAGAATTCATAAGACTACAAATGCAAACTATCTATGCTCTTGTTTTATTCAACATCATTTACTGTGGTTCACCCTTGCTTTCTCTTCTCTCACAGACTAGGTAATATATCTGGCTATTTTCTGTTCAATTTGAGCATTGGATTTTGAGTGGGTAGGGATCTCGGCTATCTACAATTAGAAGTTGTGTGTCCTTTGACACATCACCTAACTTCTCTGAATCTACATCTCCTCATCCATCAAATTTGGGTCATGCCTGCTTTACCTACCTGCCAAGATTGTTAAGCAGGTTGAGTGAAAATAGCGGGAAGATGGGCATGTACCTAAGGTATCCTTAATACTATTTTAAATACGTATTTACCTTTAAAGATTTCTTGCCAGTTTCAAAAAGAACCAGTTGGAAATTATTAAACAAATAAAAAAACCCTAGAATCCAAAATAAATCAAGCCATTTAATTCTAGCCTGGAGAGAAAAGAGGGATTTTCTATTTCAATGGAACTAGGTTTGGATAAGTCTCTAAGCCTTAGAGTCTAAGGGATAGGGGAGAACTACAGGGCAGGGATTATCTCAGAAGCTGACTGTGTGGGAGAGCAGTAAGAGAACGAAAACTCCACAACCACCACCAATAGCAGCAACACCACCAATTCCAGCCGTGCTGGCCTCAGCTCTGCCTCCTCTGATGCCACACCTTCTTCCTCTCCACTTAGCAGAAAGGCCATAGGCCTGCATTGCACTGAAGAATAAAAATGAGAGAGAGAGAGATAGAGGCGGGGGAGGGAAGAAGAGAGGGAGGGAGGGAGGAAAGAAAAAAAGGGAAGGAGGGAGGGAGAGAGGAAGGAAGGGAAAAATATATAAATTTGGGGGACAAATCAAATATTCTTTCCATGGACTGGCTGCTTCCTTAATCTATGTTATTTTACTCAATCTGCACTTCTGCATTTTAAACTGTTTCTGGCTTGACTGCCATTGCTTTGAGTTCCCAGACAGAATGTGTGCCATTTACTGAGGCTTCAACAGACTCCCAAGCATTGGCTTCTTTACTGTAGGATCCTTCCCTGACCCTAAAAGTAGTCCCCAGGGGCACCACAGCCATTCCCTAAACCACTGGTTGGCAAATTGTGGCTCTGTTAACTAATGAGTTTGCCAACCACTGACCTAGACTCTCAATTCCAATAATTACAGGCTGTTGTTGTTCTTTGTGATTAAGCCCCTATCCCAGTGGTCAGCAAACTCATTAGTCAACAGAGCAGCAAACTGTGGCTCACAAGCCGCAGTTTGGTGACCACTGTCCGAAACCTCCCACTTCCTGACCCATTTCTCACATTGGGCCTTATCAATACCAGGTGGCATGCTGCAGGTCTGTCTTCTATTAGTTCTCAAACATTGCCAAGTCTCAGCATCACTGTCTCTATCACCTCCCACATCGTAGTATGATAATGACCTAAAATGGCATACTCATGGCCAGTACT
Source organism: Lasiurus cinereus (assembly GCA_011751065.1). Classification (NCBI taxonomy): domain Eukaryota; kingdom Metazoa; phylum Chordata; class Mammalia; order Chiroptera; family Vespertilionidae; genus Lasiurus; species Lasiurus cinereus. The sequence continues at coordinate 16,483,257 of JAAGEH010000014.1, forward strand.
GAAAGAACCAACACACTGACACGTACAGAGAACCAAGCAGCCTTCAAGAGCTAAGAGCTAACAGAGTTAAGAATTAAGATACACTAGAGACTTGAGAGTTCTTAATATGGCTGTCTATAGTATTAAAAGAGACTATAAACTAAGAAAATGTTAAAAACAGGTGAGATAGCTAATTGGATCATAGCATTTGTTGTTTTAAAGACTCAATCTAAACTGCATTATGTACTTTAAAGACATGTTGATGTAAAGGACAGAAAAAGCATTAAAAAAAACACAGGATTTAAGTTAGATACACTTAGGCAGATACACTTTCTCAAAGAAAGCCCAAGATGGGCCACTTATACCCCATACAGATCTAGGCCTGGGATCACCAGATAGTGACAGTGCATTTAAATTGTGCAGAAGAATAAATCCCCTTGAGGTTGAAACTGCAAACTTAAAATTACAATCAACAAGCTTGCCACCCAGTCTATGGTATTTTGTTACAGCAGCCCAAACTGTCTAGGACAATAATTGTCTTAAATAGAAATATAATCTTGATATCACTTATATGTGGAACCTAAAAAATCTGAACCGGTACTAGAATGGTGGCTACCAGCAGCTAGGGATAGGGGAATAGGAAAGATGTTGTTTAAGGATACAGACCTGCAAGTAGTAGATAAATAACTCCTGGAGATTTAACACACAGCATAGTGATTATAGTCAACAATGCTGTGTTATAAACTTCAAAGTTGCTAAGAGACTAGACTTTAATTGTGCTCATCACGAAAATAAAGATAATTATGTGAGGTTTTAGCTAATGTGCTCTAGTGGTAATCATATTGCAATATAAAAGTATCAAATCAACATGTTGCATACCTTAAGCTTACACAATGTTTTATGTCAATTATATCTCTGTAAATAAAAAAATGTAGCTACAATTATATTTCCTAGCTTCCAAGTTTCAGAGGCTCTCCATCACATTCCAAAGTCCTTCCCAGGGCCTGAAAACCCCTGCAGTCTGTCCAGGATTGGCTTCCGCCTCTTTTCCTCTCCCCATTACTCACTCCTTCCTGGCCACATTGCATGCTGTCTTTTGAACATGTCAGAACTGTTACCATTTTCAGGTCTTTCCTGGAACATTCTTTCTGTGGATATTTACTTGACTCTTGCTCTTATTTCACTCAGGTTTCTACTCAAGCACTGGCCTTCCCTGGCCAGCCTTTCCTTACAGCATTCCCTCTACTACCTGCTCACACTTCCTCCTGCGTTAATTCCTTTGTGACATGTAGCACAATATGAAATTAGATACCTGTTCACTGGTTATGTTCTGTCTCCTCCTCCCATCACTATCTATCTTGTTCTAACTTATCCCAGTGCCTGGGACAGTGCCTATCTTTTAATAAATATTTACTAGATTAACCACAGGTTTGATCAGGAAGCCCAGAAAGGAAGCCTGGAATAGAAAGATATAAAGGTAGAGGCTATAGGCAACAGATCAAATTCAGGAAGTCATTAAAAAAAAAAAGAAGTGGGTAGCATCAAAATTCTGACAATATTTGGAAGTGGTAAATAAGCAGGCAGAGAGTATCTGCACAGCTTTTGATCCAGTGGTTTCCTGTCCATTTCTTCAAGGATTCAACTGAAGGAAGCTACAAAAAAAATTGTAGCATCTGATGCTAAAAAAAAAAATGTTAAACATATACAACTTAAGAGTTCACACTTCTACATATAAAAACCTTTACTTGGGAGGAGGGTGGCAGGGAACTAAGCAGCCCTGGCCAGGGCCTGGACTTGACCATCAGCATCTCATTAAATCTCATTACAGCATCAACTCCATTCTCATATCAGAAAATAGCTTAACAGTGCTTTATTATTATTTTTTCTTTCTTTCTTTTTTTCAACAGTGCTTTATAACCAGGACTTGAACACAGGTGTGTTTATACCAAAGCCTGTGTTCCTAACTAATATGCCCCATCAGCTGGTGGCATATTCAAGCCTGGACTAGAACCCAGAAATGTCATCATAGGAAAAAGCAAGAAAAAAAAATGCCAGAACAAGCAAAAAGCACCAATTCAACAAAAACACATATGTCTTTTCAAGACAAAACCGTGCCAAGACAAAACCTTCTTTCCATTCAGAAGCCCTGAAATGTACAGATGCAGATGCATTATAATTATAAATGATAGGCTGTCAGAGCTGAAAGTAACCATAGAGATCACTCAGCCCCACTCCTTTACCTGAAAGATGAAGAGACCAGCTCCTAGAGCCCGAGTCCCACAGTTAGAGAAGCTGAACTTCCTGTCCTATGTCCTTTGTATCTATTCAGTGGACAGATGCAAATATTTGCAGCTCCTACAAAAAAATTTGAGCTTGCTATATTTTTAAAAGTAGATTGATCCTATCTTATTACCATATCACTATGGAGGCAATAGTAATACTTTATAAAAATAAAATACAATAACAAAAATAATAGTGAAAATAATGTTTTTCAGTTATTAAGAGACCAGTGACATGTGAGGCAGCCATGACAAAGGATGGGATACAGACTCACCAGTTGTCAAAGTGGACAAGTACCACCAAGAGTGAGATTGTGATGAAGAGGGGGTTCTAACGCTTTCTAATGCCCATGAATCAACAGGGCATGCAGAAACTTGCAATCAGGTATAAGTACTAAGAGTCATGTGCCTCTAATAAAAAAACAGAAAACAAACAGAATCGCCATGAAAGAAAGGAAATCTCTTCAATGCGAGCAGTTCTCAGCAATAGGTCCAGTTACTGGCACCATCCTGTTTTTCTCAAATCACAGACAACACTTATCTCCCCTGCCTCTTTATCTACTTAAACATCCCTTAGCATCTCAACTTAGTTCCAACTCTTAATAAAATCAAGTATTTCCAGTCCTTCAACATCATAACCTTTTCATCTACCCGCGTTACTTCAAATTTCACCTGAAGAAACAAAAGTTGAGCTTCTAAAAGAACTGTTATTGTCACTGATGTCTATGCCAAGTGAATATATGGCTTTTTCATTTTTCTCAGACAAAGATATGTCTATTATATCTTCATCACTCTACTTATAACTCTGTGGTAGCTTCTGTGATCCAAAATTAGCAATATTACAGTTAACAGGATTTTTTAATTACTTTCCTGCTTGGAATGTTATTATTGTTGTTGAACAGCTAAGATTCATTTTGTTTTCACTGTCAGAGTTTGTTAAAGTAAGTGAAGTCTATCAGGAAGTGTATACACCCCTGAGTCTTCTGATTTTCACACTCTTAGCTCAAGGACAATTCAGTCACTTAAAATGTCATGGATAATTAGTCATCCTCTTTACAAATAAGGTTGCTTGCTCTGGTAGAAATCACAAAGTTTGCCAGCCTTGGCAATAAATGTACTCATTAGGAGTTATCAAAGGCAAGATACTTACTTACGTTTCTGGAATAAAAGAAATGGTCGAGATGGTGGAAAGGACTCTCAGGTTCCAGATCTAGTTCTAAGCGATTTTAGAGAAGTCATTTGGCTTCTTTATTTCTGTTTTCTCAATAGAATTCCTCTTTTAAAAAAGTCATTTACCTCAGCTACCTATAGACTTGTCTATAAATGAACAAGGTACTATACAGGTAACATGAACTTTCAACCAAGCATCCGTAGCATTCATAGTTTTCTTCTTTCCAAGACTGGTTTTAATAAATTTCAGGGCTGTTCATATGAATTCCTGCTAGAAAAAGTTCACCAATTTTTAAAACATCAACAAATACCAGATATAAACTGATAAAATTATTACAAAAAAGGATCTTAAATGCCCCTAATGGTGCACACTGTATCACCAAAACATGTGACAAATATCTATAAGCAACTTTTCAGTCAATCCTGATATACACAAAACTGTTATTTCTATAGCCATTAGGGTAAATACTAAAATGTGACCACTTCCTTCATCCCCAGGTAGGGGTTGCTAAAAATTCACTTGTGAAGCAGTTTGCTCTTAGCAAACTCAATGAACTTAAAGAAATTTATCAACAAAAGATATCAAAGTGCATGAATTTTAAAGAATAGCAGTACACAAGGAAATATGGTATAAGCATCTTGAGTTCAAATAACCATATTTTTAATCCCCCACTATATTCATCAGAATACCTCACCAATTACATCAGGTCTATTGAGTTGTTGGAGTCCATAATAACTTAAGAGTCAAGAGATCCAAACCAACGAATCAAGAGCAATCTGTCTTTGTCTACGAATGCTATGAAGAGTTTTCAAAACCAGAAGAGGTATATGCTTGGTGAATTTTGCCAGTAAAGTTCTTCAGCACTAAAATGAAACCTCTCAGGACATATACCATTTGTAAAGATGCATGAGACTCACGGAACCAAAAAAAAAAAAAAGAACACAAGGTCTTTCTAAGGTCTCTGATGAAAAAAACAAGAGCTCCATCACAACCTTGCTTCACTTATGAAATATGGTGAAGTTACAGCTCCCACTGATAAGTCTCCAGATACAACTCTATTCTTAATAAAGAAAGCTAAATTATTTAGGGCCATTTCCCAGTTTTAAAAGATGCAGGTTAGTGAAAATAACTTGAAAACACAGCTATTGGTTCTATTGTGACCACAGGAACATCCTTCTAGAAGTGATGGCAGGAACCTGGGTAAGAGCTAGATTCTGCCTCTGGCACCCAATTGCAGTGATAATGAAGTATGACCTCAGGAAAGCCATTTGTCTTACTGATATGGTCTTCAGGTCTGCAAAATAAAGAGGCTAGACCGTGATTACTAAGCATCTTTTCACAGAAGTTACTTGAGTCAGATTTCATCTATCTTTATTCTTCACATGAAAAAGAGGAAAAAAACTCAGGATTTGTGGAAAAGCTGAGGTCCTTCACAACTGAAACAAGGGATAGGCTAATAATACACAAGTATGAGCATTCAGTTCTGGGGCCGACCTTAACAAATGAGGCAAAGGAACTTGGGTATGTTCACTAAATTCAAGCCTTAAGCTTCTAGGAAGACCCCATACCTACTCCCTCCATCCTGCCTGTCCTGAATCCTTATGGACTGAGACCCTATTCTTCTTGGTACCACCCACCATAGGAGAACTGCTCACATAGTGCTTACTTTTCTGAGAAGCCTTGATTTTAGATGAACAAATGCTTCTGAATTTAGAAAGAACAGTTTTGAGAACTTTTCCACAGGCAGGCTTCTTCTGAAACTTCAGTTCTTATCCTGAATTTTAAAACCATAATGTGACATTTTGACATATGGCAAAGAGAGATGAAGTTGAGATTGTTTCAAACTGCTTAAAGGCTCTGCATGAAACACAGATTCTCATTATTACAAATCTAATAAGTCCTATTTTCATCTGGGCTATCAGCAACAGAGTAATTACCATTCAACTTGGGCCATCCCAGTCCATTAGCCCAATACTGATGACTCAGGCAAGGTTCTACATGAAGAATAAAAGCTGGTAAAAAGGCCAAAACCGGTTTGCTCAGTGGATAGAGCATCAGCCTGCAGACTGAAGGGTCCCAGGTTTGGTTCCAGTCAAGGGCATATACTTTGGTTTCGGGCACATCCCCAGTAGGGGGTGTGCAAGAAGCAGCTGATCGATGTTTCTCTCTCATCAATTTTCCTAACTCTCTCTCCCTTCCTCTCTATAAAAAAATCAATAAAATATACATATATATAAAAAAAGAAAGCTGGTAAAAAGTAAAAAGGCAGAGAAGAAAATGTTGCTGCCTTATCCCATTCTGCTACCTCAATTGTAAGGAATGAATCAAATATAAATAAACTTGATAAGTCCAGAAGTAAATATTGGAAATATAAAATAGTTATATCTACCTAGATCAGTGGTCGGCAAACTCATTAGTCAAACCATGGCTCAAGAGCCACAGTTTGCCAACCACTGACCTAGATGAAAAGGGGAAAGCATGCGTTTGAAAGACCTTCAATCATCAGTGACCATGCTTACCTAAGTACAAAGACTAGATCTAAATGGTGCCAAACATCTTATATATGAAAAGCTGAAATAGGTAGTTATTCATTTAGCAAACTTTTGCCAATAAATCAGGCTCAGGGCTAGGTACCAGGGATGTAAATGTTAATGAGACATTTGCCCTCGCAGCACGAAGTTTTATGACTGTTAGGGACATAAATAAGTATATCAACTATTATAACACAATGTAATGCATGTTTGATAGAAATGTGCACAGGGTCATACTGGACCATATCAGGCTATCACTGTAGCATCTAACCCAAAGCAGATGAAGTCATGGAAGGATTCTGGAAGAATGTCTGCTAGAGAGATGAACCTTTACAAGGAGAGGCATTAAGGCAGGTAAAGAAAGGGTCTACCAATGTTCCAGGCAGAGGGTGCAACATGTGCACAATGATGAGACAGAGCTTGGAGGGTGGGTCACCATTAGGTGCGGCTGGGCAAGAAAGATGATGTTGGGTTGCAGTGTATGGGGAGTCTAAGAGAGTTATGATCTGGGGAGGCAGAAGCCACATCATGGAATGTTTTAAATACCATAGCTAGGAGTTTAGATTGCATCTTTTAGTTTTCAAGCAGGGAAGGAAGAGTTATGGGAAAGAATGGTTGCATAATGCCAAACATACTGGCTTGTTACTGGCCGATCTGGGTTTCCTCCATCCTGAGTCCACTCCTAGCCCTCCCTTCTCTCACCTACATTCCCCATGCACTACTTGGGTCTACTTAGTCCACACTACTTCTTTTCTAGCTGCCACCATAAGTTTTTCCATTTGTGTTCCCTCACACCCCCTCCTCTCTTACAGGATTGAATATAAGCACCCTACTTTTACTGTCCCACAATCTCACCAATATATTTGTATACAAGTCACCAAATCCCTTTTTGTAATGTATAGAGAATTGATGCTGCTCCAAATTCCCTTTCTTAAAACCTTTTGTAAATTGCCATGTGGCTGGGAGTCTCCACTTTAGCCCTTGTTCTGGAAATCTGCCCAGGCTCATCCTCTTTGATTTGGAGGTTGAGCCCAGGTGATCAAGCCCACGGCACCCCAAGATGACTGGGCCAGTTCCTCAGTTTTATGTGCAGTCCAGGTGTATTTCTTCATGCAATAGGCAAAAGCTGCCTCCTGCAAGTTAAATGTAGTCATTTGCAAATGCAAATGCCTAAAATGCGACAGACTATGAACACAGATGACTGCAGGAAAAACTTAAAAGAGTGACAAGAAAACAGTGACAAAGAAGGGGCTGCAGATTGAGTTAATCAAGACAGAATTTGGAAGACATCTTGAAAAATTGAGCCTGGCTGCAAGCCCAGAAAAGAGACAAGCTGAAAGATTCCTAGGCATGGAGCCCACTGAGGGCTCAGTGTGAGGTGTCAGGGAGATGCCTGGAGAGCAGTTGTAGCCTCAATTTGTAGGCAATGCCTAGAACCAGCCAGAAAGGCTAATTCTCTCAAGTTCAGGAATGGAGAGAGACTACTTGGTTGAATGTAGAAGCAAGATGACACACACTACTGAAATATGACCCCTCTCTTTGGCTGGACTAAATTAAACTATGACAATAATCCATTTCAACTGGTCTAGTCGATATTCTCAGATACTTCACCGGTGTGATTTCTTGATTTCAAAATAACTGGGTGTTTCTTAATCTCTTATATGGAAGAGAACAAAGACGATATACAAATACAGAGAGCCTTCAGCTCAGAGGTCCCCTGACACTTAACTGCCTTCAATATGAAAAGTTAAAAACCACATATATAAACCAAAGGTACTAAGATTTTAAATAAAAGTTTGGGGCAGGAAACACTTTGAACAAAAGAAGGGCTCATAAGGGACAGAAACTGCTGTGAGAAAAAAACAACTCTCCTTCCATGCTCATCTACTTACATAAGTGATACCAGTATTTTAAAAGGCTTTTCTACATGCTTTTTTCTGCTTAGAATGTTCTTTCTTCCCCTTCCTCTCTCCCCTTCACCTGCTAACCTCATTAGAGACCCAACTCAAATGTCAGCTCTTTTTACTTTTATCGTTGTTGTGGTAATTTTCACTTCACAATATGTTTAAAACTACCTGTTCAGTCTGTCCCTTTCCTACACATAACCTCAAGGCTTTCTTTTATTCATCTTTGTAACACAGCAACTGTGCCTGGTACATGATACATGCTTGATATATGTATGGCCCAATTAATGAACAAAAATTTCCACTAAGGATTAACAAAAAGAAAGAAGAAGAATAGTGAGCCCTGGCTGGTGTTGTCAAGTTGTTAGAGCATCATCCCATGCAACAAAGGATCTCAGGTTCAATTCCCGATCAAGAGCATATCCCTTGCCCCAGTAAGAGGCAATCAATCATGTCTCTATCTCACATTGACTCCTCAATTGAAAAATACCCTTTGATGAGGATTAACAACAACAACAAAAACATTTCCACTTAAGGAGAAGGTGAGCTGCAGGCATCCAGTCTCTCGCTGATGATTACTTCGCCTCAGAGTTAGAGCGCAACTCTATTCCTCCAAGGCTCCTTGGTTCTTCCTCTCTGATGATCTAGTTCTTCTTACCAAGTAACACTTGGGTCCAAGCGTCTCTCTTCAAAATTCACCCTAACCCCCATTCCCAATATCAGGCTGGGTAATTTCTTTTGCCTCCTTGGCCTGCATTTTCATTTCTCCTCTATTTCAGGTCAAAGATAATATTCCCTCTATCAACTGGTTCCTTAATTTCCTAATCTCTGCTTCTTAGTTAATACTTTGCCATCCAGCCAGTGTCCTGAGCCACAAGTCTTAAGTCACCCTTACCTTTTTCCTCTTTCCCCACCTACTTCTGAAATGATCACAATTGGACTCTTTTGCTCCCACCTCAGAAATTAGTCCAGTAGTCATGACCTTTCAACTAGCTTCATTCCTTGCCTATTCTGTCCCTCCAACCTCAATCAGCACTTGCTGAGTTCTCCTAAAACGTCACTTCTTCCAAGACTCATGAGCTCCTTTAGTATCCCAGCATCATCTGCCATGCAAGGTGACCAACACTCCAGCCACCTCTCCTCCCAAGAGCCCACTGCCTTCGTCCCTGCCACCTCCTTTAGAGATACTGGCATGGAAGAGGTGCAGGTAGTCCTGCTCCACTTCCATCCTTCTGACCAACCTTCAGAGGGTACTCCCTAGTCTCAGAGGGAATCTGGGAAAATTCTGTATCATCATTATTATCATCATATTTGGAACACTACCTATACATCCCTCTACCATAACCTGAATTCCTCTGATTCCATTGACTACATCGGACTTCAAATACTGTAGTTAAAAAAATACATAAACACCTTATTGCATTATAAAGGAATGCTTTGACAAATCTAAACAACAGAATACAATATTTTCTGATTTCAAATAGTTAGTAATAGAACTGTAATGCTATTATAATGATGGATACTTTGCACAAAGTCTACTACTTGCTAAACAAATTGCAAAGACATTTTTAAGATGATTTTAAAAGTGTTTTCATATGGTTGAGTGGATGATTTAGCTTTTTCCAGTAATATAGTCTTTATTTAATTAATTGGGTGAGTCCATATCAGTAGTTTGCTGTTGCTGCCAGTGCTATAAAATGTGCAACAGTTTAGTCACTGGGGGAAGAACAACACTGACTAATTAAAAAGTATATTTCTTTTTACAGTTTTGTTCATTAATAACAGTTACTTGATGCCTTATCAACAAAGATAAAAAGGACTTTGTTTTCTTTCACAGAAACTAAAGAGTGAAAAATTGACAAGAATTCTTGCTATAAATACAAAAAATTGTAGAGAGCTATTCATGTCCTTAAAGTCCTATTTTCAAAAAGACTGAAATTGGAATAATATGCATAAAATATTATCTCTGACACTTTTTTCAGGGCTAGGGAATCAAGGGAGAAAAGAACAAGGACACACTGTGCGGGGGGGGGGGGGGATATGCCTGCATTGGACCACAAGAGAAAGATCAAATATTTCTAAAACCAATTAAGACTGACTCCCAAATAGCAGCTTTTTCTAACTAGACTACACCTGGTCCATCCTTTCCCTTCCTGTGCCCTTTAGCAGAACGTTGAAGATACTTGGGAAACGTCAGTTGGGAGACTGCAACCTTCCCATCAATAAGCCTAAAATAAAACTAAATGGCAGAAAACCAAGCTCACTAGCAAAAAGCCAGTATCACTCTCAGTGGAGAAAGACTAAGGACATTTCAGATCAAGAACCAGGTTAGGCCTATCCACTGTATTCTATCTACCTACTCAACATCATGCAAGAGGTCCTTGCCATTCCAGTAAGATAAGAAAAGAGAATAAAATGCATCTAGATTGACAAAGAAAAAAAATCAAACCATCATTATTCACAAAGACAGGATGAACTACATAGAAAATACCAAGGAATGGGCAAAAAGGTTACTAGAATTAATAGGAGTTTAACAGCCCTCAGGATAGGAATCAACATACAAAAATCAAGTTAATTTTTATTTACTAACAATGAGAAGTTAGAAACAAAAAGTTTTTAAAGATGTTACTAGCTTTAAACAAAATGAAATGATTAGAAATAAATATATGCAAAAATTGTCTTTTCATTTTCTTAATGTCTCTCAAAGAACAGGTTTTTTTTTTAAGTCAAGTCCAGTTTATTGGATTTATTTTTTGTTGTTGTTTTTGCCTGTGTAAGAATTATTTGCCTAAATCAAGGTCATAAAGATTTCCTCCAATGTTTTCTTCAGGGAATTTGATGATTTGATGATTTTTATGTTTATTTTATGGTTTTGATTCACTTTGGGTTAATTTCATAAGGAGTAGTTCTGAAATAAGCACACACTAATAAACTAAAGAAGCACTAATACAGTTAATGGAGACATTGAATAAAAATCAGCAGGCATACAAATAGTTAAATAACCCTTTCTATTAACTTCCCTTGGTGGAAGTGAAGTGCTCTACTTTATTTACACAGTCATGCAGGTTGACAAATAGGCTAAGTTTTTTTTTTTTTGCCAGCTTTACTATTGTATAAATTCCTTAGTTGGACAGACAGACCAATAAAAAAGTGAGGGAATACATAATACCCTAACAATATCCCAGACAGACTTAGGAATCCACCACTGTCTTTGCTGTATCATCACTCTGAAGCCCTCGAAGGTTGTTATAGCTGATATCGCAACTTGAGTATCTAAATAAAGAGAGCTATGTCCTGCCACCATGAGAGAAGGTTATGAGAAAAAGTATACAAATGCAGAAGCACTTTTATAACATTCCCTTTATGGAGTTCCATCTCAAGCCTGCCCATAGTGATTAAGGACAATTTGTGCATCTTTAGATCATGAATATCTATACAGGCCTTGAAGTCCAGCAGCATTACCTGTGGCTGGAAACAATAAATCAGGTACACTGGTATATACTTAGCATATTCAAACAAGATGTCATGCTCTTCTAAATCTATGATTTATTCAAGCAAAGCCTGCTTTCACTTTGCAGGTGTGTCGAAGAAAATATTCCTGCATGGATGAGAGGTTGGACTAAGTGAGCTTGAAGGCCCTGAAGTCTCTGAAAATAGACTCATGTTTGATTCCCAGCTAAACCACTTACTTTGTGACATCAGCCAAGTTGCTTCACTTCTTTGAGCTTCATTCGCCTAATCTATAAAATGAACTAAAAGTGCCTTATTGTACAGGGAATTTTTTCTCTAGGGTTAAATGGCATTGTTTGGATATTCAATGTTAGCTCTTCCCTCCCTACCTGCAATAATCATACTCATGTTCAAGCATTCTCTTAAAAACTATTTTTGTGCCAAGTTGCAATGTTCTTCCTGAGAAAGAAGGGGAAAACAATGTACATGGCTAAGACATCTGAGCTGGACTGGGATGATAATCCCCCAGCAATATGGATGGACCAAAATAATATAGACATCTGTATATGTTGATATTATTTTCTAGACTGATAATTCCACACACAAAATCACACAACTACATAGAGCCAAGAGCATAAATAATACTAAAAGTAGTAGTAGCATTAACATACATGTGCCTTACACAGTTTTGAGCATTTTGCATGTATTACCACATTTGATCCTCACAACAATACTTTCATTATCCCCATTTTACAGATAGGGAAACTAAGGCACAAGGAGCACAGGAGTTCTTACTCAAGGTCACAAAGATGTGCAACCCACAATGAGGTTCCACAAACCCTACTGCCTCCTAAATATCAGAAAGGAAAGAAACCATCCTCTGATCAAGAAGTGGTACTGCCAAAACCTAACAGAGCTTTTCTATTCCTGGTTACTCATGTGTCTGCTCTTCATATCCAGTTTTCTTAAACAACATATAGGTAAGGAGGCAGGGGAGGGTCTTCTAGGGCACTGGCAATATTCTTTACCTAGGAGTAAGAGGGATTACATGGGCATCTATAATTATTCATTAAATGCATGCATTCCTCTCTTTATGTATATCACAATATTACAATATGAGAAAGTAGATCCACATCCATGCAAGGACCCACCTATGTAGGCTTTGACTTTGCAAAGGTCTCTGAGGCACACCTAACACACAGCACAAAGGTTGGGAGGTAAAGGAGGACAAAATGCAGCACACGCCTCCTTTGGCTGCTCTGTACTTTGAATTTGCATGCTGGAATTACTGGAGCACAAGCTCAGCTAATCTCCTGGCTAGTATGATTGCTATTATCATGCAGCGCACACATGCATATTCATCCAGATTTAAAGGGAAGAAATAAGCCTCCCTCATGGCACTGCTGATAAACAACCCCCCCAAAGCATTTCTCCCCATGCTCAAATGAAACACATTTTGAAGCCTTGTCATACTTAAAAGTGATTTGCCCATAAGTCTTTTATATGTTAATAACATTGTTCGTTGAATATTTCATTCCCAAGATCATTATTTGATTGGTTTCCACGTGATGTTCAGCAGAATGGAAATGGACACAGCGATATCAGGCGCCTTTGGACACCAATCTCCATGTTAAAGCACACATCGCTAGCATCCAAACACGCTGAATACAGCTGCCGCGGGAGCCCTGGCCATGTTTGTCAAGTACGCTTACTTCCAGACAAAACATTTTAATTCCTTGTGTGGGAGAGGGGGCAAGGGCAATGTTGGAGGATGATAGAGAAAGGGGAAAATGGAAAAGGCATAATAACCTGGAGTTAAGGTATTTGGCTCTGCCACCTTTCTGCACTATGATGAGACTAACTTCTCTGTGTAATTCAGTCCTCCTTGCATAGTTTAGGTGTGAGCAACCAGGTTTTCTCAACCCTAAGGGCACACTAGATTTATCCCAGACCTTTCTGCAGAGTGTCTGACTTAATCAGAGGGGTTAGAGGGTGCAGAGTGGGGTAAGGAGACTAGGAACAACCTAGACACCAGTCCCAAATGGTGGTAACATTTATCCAGCATTGTGATTTGGGAGGTAAGTCTGTGGGCTCTGCCACCCAGCTGGCAGGCGGGGTTGTTCACAGACTCCAGGAAATGGGCTGAACCCATCATTTAGTAAGGACTGAACAGAGATGGCAAAAATAGTATCCAACTGTGAAGTATGATCAACTAAATGATGGGGTGGGAGCATACAAGATTCCAGAAGATTCCTAGCTCAGAGAATGTCAAGTTTAAAGGTGAGGCCAGGTCACGTGCCAGGTAACTCTCCAATACACAAACATACACTTAAACAAACATACACACACACAAATGTTCACAAATATACACACATAGACTTACGTATACATAGGCACACTCACATTTTGCTAAAATGCATCTCCTACACATTTCAACCTTTGAATGTTATTATCCATTAATTACTAATATTCCAAGTTCATTCTCCCCTGCAACTCAGGTAATCAAACCCTCAAAAAACTTCTTAAAAAGCATACCATCACTTCAACCAGCCACCCACCACCCCGCCCCATGTCAATTCTGTCTCAGCTTACTAGCCTCGGATTCATTCTTTCCTGAGAGTCTATGCAGTCATTATCTCAGGTACCTTCATGTGACTTAGGTAATGGGGATTTGTGTGTGTGTGTGTTTTAATTAAATTTATTTGGGTAACATTGGTTAGTAACATTATATAAATGTTAGGTATTTTATAATACAACATCTATATTATAACTTTATTGTGTGTTTACCACATAAAGTCTAGTCTCCTTCCATCACCATGTATTTGACCCCATTTACTTTTTGTTTTCCTCCCACGCCCCTTCTCCTTTGGTCAACATCATTCTGTTGTCTATATCTTGAGTCTGTTTGTTTTGTCTATTTGTTGCTTTTTAAATGGATGACCTAATATATAACACACACACACAGTGGAATACTTCTCAGCCATTAAAAAGATGAAATATTGCCATTTTTAACAACATGAATGGATCTTGGAGCCATCATGCAGTGGGAGGTGGATGTCTGCAGCGGTCTGAAGCCTTCGGCTGGGCACTCATCGAGCAGCCAGGGACCGGGGACCCAGAACTCTGCTCTCCAATTGGCGCAGACACGCGGCGGAACCAGAGAACCACAGAGCACACGGACAGTGCCTTGTGTGCTGTACCTGGTCGTGTTCTAGTTTGTGCCTTTCAATCAACGTAGGAGAGAGAACTACATAACCAGACACCCGGAGAAGAAAGACCATGGGCAGAAAAAGAAACAGCCCACATAAGACAGAAAGGCAGGTTTCACAAGAAAAGGAAGTAAACGAAATAGAACCAGAAAAAAGCCTACCAGAGAAAGAGTTCAGAGAAATTATCATAATGTGGTTGAAAAGAATGGAAGACAAATTTGACAATATGAGTAAGAGCCAAGAGGAAATGAAGACGACACAAGAGGAGATGAAGAAGCAGCAAGAAGAAATGCAGAAGAACCTAGAGGAGGTGCAGAATAAATAAGAAGAAATGACAAATGACATCACTGCTATAAAGAACTCAATAGAAAGCATCAAAAGTAGACTAGAAGAAGCAGAGGACCGCATCACTGAGCTAGAAGACACAGTAGGAAAAAATACCCCAGTTCAGCAGCTTCTAGAAAAAAAAGTTAAAAAGCAAGAGAAGAGTCTAAGGGAACTTTGGGATAACATGAAACAAAACAACATCCGCATAATTGGGGTTCCAGAAAGAGTGGAAACTGAACAAGGATTAGAGAACGTGTTTGAAGAAATAATGACAGAAAATTTCCCCAATATAGAAAAGAAAAAACCCACACAAATCCAAGAAGCTCACAGAGTCCCAAGCAAAATGAACCCCAACAAACTGACACCGAGGCACATTATAATTAAATTGGCAAACACCGACGACAAAGTAAGAATCTTAAAAGCAGCCAGAGAGAAACAGAAAGTTACCTACAAAGGAACCCCCATAAGACTAGCTACTGACTTCTCAACAGAAACTCGTCAGGCCAGAAGGGAATGGAATGAAATATACAAAGTCATGCAAAGGAAGGGTCTGAATCCAAGAATACTATACCCTGAAAGACTCTCAATCAAAATTGAAGGTGAAATCAAAAGCTTCACAGACAAAAAAGGACTAAGAGAATATATTACCACCAAACCAGCAAGCAAGAAATGTTAAAGGGTCTGCTGTAAAAAAAAAAAAGAAGAGGAAGCGAAGAAGGAACTCGGGGGTATGGACTAAAAATGGCAACAGATAAGTACTTATCAATAATGACTTTAAATGTAAACGGATTAAATGCTCCAATGAAAAGACATAGGGTAACCGAGTGGATAAGAAAACATGATCCATATATCTGCTGTCTGCAAGAAACCCACCTTAGGAAAAGAGATGCACACAGATTGAGGGTGAAGGGATGTAACATGGTATTTCAGGCAAACGGAAATGAAAAAAAAGCTGGGGTTGCAATACTTATATCTGACAAATTAGATCTCAAAGTGAAGGACATAACAAGAGATAAAGAAGACCACTTCATAATACTAAAGGGAACAATCCAACAAGAAGAAATAACTCTGGTAAACATATATGCACCCAATATAGGAGCACCTAAATACATAAAAAAAACTCTTGGAGGATATTAATGGAGAGATTGACAGCAATGCAATCATAGTAGGAGACTTTAATACCCCACTGTCACCACTGGACAAATCCTCTAAACAAAAAATCAGCAAAGAAACATCAATCCTAAATGACTCACTAGAACAGATGGAATTAATTGACAACTTCAGAACATTTCACCCCAAAGCCACAGAATATACATTCTTCTCCAGTGCACATGGGTCATTTTCAAAGATAGATCATATGTTGGGTCATAAGAAAAGTCTCTTCAAATTCAAGAAGATAGAAATCATATCAAGCATTTTCTCAGACCATAGTGGCATAAAACTGGAAATCAACTATAATAAAAACAATAGAAAGAAATCAAACACATGGAGACTAAACAGCATGCTATTAAACAACGACTGGGTAACCAGAGAGATCACGGAAGAAATAAAAAACATCATGGCAACAAATGACAATGACAACACAACAATACAAAATTTATGGGACACAGTGAAAGCAGTCTTGAGAGGGAAGTTCATAGCCCTACAAGCCTATTGCAAAAAACAGGAAACAATGGTAATAAATTACCTAAACCTACAACTCAAAGAGATAGAACGAGAGCAACAAGAAAAGCCCAGTGTACTCAGAAGGAAGGAAATAGTGAAGATCAGAGCAGAGATAAACAACTAGGAGACCAAAGAAACAATTCAAAAGATCAACAAAACAAAGAGCTGGTTCTTTGAAAGGATAAACAAGATTGATGGACCCCTAGCCAGGCTCACCAAGAAGCAAAGAGAGAAGACCCAAATAAACAAAATCAGAAATGAAAGAGGAAAAATGACAACAGACCCTGTGGAAATACAAAGGATTGTTAAAAAATACTATGAACAACTCTATTCCAACAAATTGGACAACCTGCAAGAAATGGACATTTTCCTAGAAAAATATAACCTTCCAAAACTCAATGAGGAGGAAACCAAACATCTCAATAGTCCAATAACTCTGGAAGAAATTGAAGCAGTCATCAAAAAGCTTCCAGCAAATAAAAGCCCGGGTCCAGATGGCTACACAGGAGAGTTTTACCAAACATTCAAGGAAGAATTAAAACCTATCCTCCTCAGACTATTCAAAAACATTCAAGAAGAAGGAACACTTCAAAAACCTTCTATGAAGCCAGCATCACCCTAATACCAAAACCAGATAAAGACAACACAATGAAAGAGAATTATAGGCCAATATCTCTCATTAACATAGATGCCAAAATCCTCAACAAAATTCTAGCAAACCGGATCCAGCAGTACATCAGAAAGATCATACACCATGACCAAGCAGGATTCATCCCAGGAATGCAGGGATGGTACAATATCCGCAAATCAATAAATGTGATACATCACATAAACAAATTGAGAGATAAAAATCACATAGTCATATCAATTGATGCAGAAAAAGCATTTGACAAAATCCAACACCCTTTCTTGATAAAAACTCTCAGCAAAGTGGGAATAGAAGGATCGTACCTCAACATCATAAAAGCCATATATGATAAACCCACAGCTAACATCATACTCAATGGGCAAAAACTAAAACCATTTCCCCTAAGAACAGGAACAAGACAGGGATGCCCACTCTCACCTCTCCTGTTCGACATAGTACTGGAAGTATTCGCCATTGCAATTAGACAAGAAGAAGAAACAAAAGGCATCCAAATTGGAAAAGAAGAAGTAAAGCTGTCCTTATTTGCAGATGACATGATATTGTACATAAAAAACCCAAAGGACTCCATTCCAAAACTAATTGACTTAATTAATGAGGTCGGCGATGTAGCAGGATACAAAATTAATGCTAAGAAGTCTGTGGCATTTCTATACACTAATAGTGAAATTATAGAAAGAGAAACTAAAAAAGCAATCCCATTTACCATCGCACCAAAAAAATTAAGATACCTAGGAATAAACCTAACTAAAGAGGTAAAAGACCTTTATGCAGAAAACTACAGGACACTGAAAAAAGAGATAGAGGAAGATGTTAACAGATGGAAGAGCATAACATGCTCATGGATTGGGAGAATCAACATCATTAAAATATCCATACTACCCAAAGCAATCTACAGATTCAACGCACTACGCATTAAAATACCAACAACATATTTCACAGACCTACAAAGAATTCTTCATAGCTTCATCTGGAACAAAAAAAGTCCATGGATAGCTACAGCAATTCTGAGAAGGAAGAATAAAGTAGGTGGGATCTCAATACCAGACTTCAAGCTATACTACAAAGCAACTGTTCTCAAAACAGCCTGGTACTGGCACAAGAACAGACATATAGACCAATGGAATAGAATAGAGAACCCAGATATACACCCAAACCACTATGCTCAATTAATATTTGACAAAGGAGGTATGAACATTCAATGGAGCCAAGATAGCCTCTTCAATAAATGGTGTTGGGAAAATTGGACAGATACATGCAAAAAATTGAAACTGAACCACCAACTTACACCAAATAGAAAAATAAACTCAAAATGGATACAGGACTTAAACATTAGAAAGGAAACCATAAGAATACTAGAGGAATTCACAGGCAGCACAATCTCAGATATATGCCGAAAGAACTTCTTCACTGATACTACTCCAAAGGCAATGGAAGCTAAAGAAAAAATAAACAAATGGGACTACATCAAAATAAAAAGCTTTTGCACAGCAAAAGAAACCATCAACAAAACAACAAGAAAGATCACTGTATGGGAGAACATATTTGCAAATGTTATCCCTGATAAAGGTTTAATCTCCAAAATCTACAGCCAACTTATACACCTTAATAAAAGGAAGATGAAGGATCCAATAAAAAAAATGGGCAACGGACCTAAATAGAACCTTTTCAAAAGACGACAGAAGGAAGGCCAAGAGACACATGAAAACATGTTTAAAGTCATTAATCATCCGAGAGATGCAAATCAAAACGACAATGCGATACCATCATACACCTGTCAGAATGGCAATCATCAACAAATCAACAAACGACAAGTGTTGGCGAGAATGCGGAGAAAAAGGAACCCTTGTGCACTGTTGGTGGGAATGCAGACTGGTGCAGCCACTGTGGAGAACAGTATGGAGTTTCCTCAAAAAACTAAAAATTGATCTCCCATTTGACCCTGTAATCCCACTCTTAGGAATTTATCCTAAGATATTACAAACACCAATCAGAAAGGATTTATGCACCCCTATGTTCATAGCAGCACAATTTACAATAGCTACAATTTGGAAACAGCCTAGGTGCCCGTCAGCAGATGAGTGGATCAGAAAACTGTGGTACATCTACACAATGGAATTCTATGCTGCCATTAAAAAGAAGGAATTCTTACCATTTGCAGCAACTTGGTTGGAACTGGAGAGCCTTATGCTTAGTGAAATAAGCCAGTCAATGAAGGAGAAGCATCACATGATCACACTCACTGGGGGATAATAAAGAACATTATAAACTGATGAACAAAAGGATAGATACAGAGATAGTAAAGCTTCAAACAGACTGTGAAATTACAGCAGGAAGATTAAAGTTAGGTGAGGTAGATAAGAGATCAATCAAAGGACTTGTATGCATGCATATAAGCATAACCAATGAACATAGACACTGTGGGGTTGGGGTATGCCTGGGAGGGAAGGGGGGCAATGGGGAGATATGTATAAAAAATTAATAATAAAAAAATGAATGGATCTTGAGAGTATTATGTAAGAAAAATAAAGCAGGCAGAAAAGGACAAGAACAGTATGACTTTACTCATATATGGATATAATAGCACAGAGATTTTTGTGCACAAACTCTGGAATTATACTGCATAGGTTCAAATCTCAGAACCCTGTGGACCAGTCCTAGAATCTCAGGCAAGTTACTTAGCCTCTCTGTGCTTTGGTTTCTTCATCCGTAAAAGGAAGAGGATGATGGTGCCTATTCACAGAAATATATTGATATCTAAATGATTTCATCCTTTTTATAACTTAGAATTGTGTTTGGCACATAGTAAGCACTCAGTAAATGTTAGCAATTATTTAATATTCTCCCTGCAATCTCATGAAGGACTCCTCAAAGCCTTCAATTTACAGATGAGGAAACTGAGGTTGCAGTTCCAATGACAATGTCCTCCAATACTCACTTATTTACAAGACTGTGTATTCTGAATTGGGAGTTAGAAAGTAGACTCTGGCTACAAAAACCTAAAGAGTTTAGTAAAGTGCCATTTAGAAACTAAAGCCACCTCTGCACAAAGTGGCAAATAATTCAGGTGTGAACTCACAGCTGGCCACCTTTGCCCTCCAACCCTATCTTACCCTCTGGCCTTTCTTCAAGCTTGAAATACATGATCTAAAATTTTCTTTAAATGCAATTCTAAGGTTCTGCTCTGAGGTGAGTTTAGGTTTTTAATTGGAAACCTAGTTTTTAAAAACAATAAGTGTTTATGCCAGAGAAAGTGAGTATATTATTGGAGAGAGAAGTGTTAGTTCCCATTAAGTTTAACAAAACAAATGCATTAAATTGTAATGATATTAACCCTAATTAGAAACCAGCACCTCAAGAAATATAAAACAAAAAGAAGGCCATTTGCTGCAATTCTCAAACTAGGCTGCACATTAAAATTACCTGGGAAGTTTTCTAAAAATATGAACACCTAGACCTCACCCCTTGAGATTCTGACTTCATTGATTAAGGATGGAGCCTAGGCATCAGTATTTTTTAAATTCCTCAGGTAATTTTTATGTGCAGCCAGGGTTGAGGATCACTGTTGTAAATGGAATATTTATTAAAGTCCTACTATATTCCAGGTATTGCATTCTGCTTTCAAATAAATTATTAATTTAAAAAATAAAAATTATGAATATGTAATCCCAATAGTTTTGCTATTGTCTGTGACATGGGATTTTTCTTACTACTAAATATTTTACTTTTTTTTTATTGGAGAGTACTAGAGAAAAGGGGAAAGGTCAGAATCAGCACAGCATAAAACACCTCCAAAACTGGAGAAGTCCATCAGGCCATGTCTTTGATTGCCCTAAACAGCACTGAGATGGAAGGCATGGGCTAACAGCTAACAGAAGAAGCCTGGTGCCAAATATACTGAAGCCCAAAGACTATAAACAGCCCATCAAGGGACTTTTCACCCAGGAAGGATGTACAGGAACACAACAATCAAGAAATAAAGTCAGGGCCTTAGCCAGGTAAGTCAGTCGGTTAGAGCATGGTCCTGATATGCCAGGGTTACAGGTTTGATCCCCAGTCAGGACACATACAAGAATCAAACAATGAATGCATAAATAAGTGGAACAACAAATCAATGTTTTTCTCTCCCTTTCTCTCAACAAATTTTTAAAAGAGGTGAGGAAAAATAGGATTAGAATGACATTAAACTGTAAATGATAACAATTCAGGACTAATGAGAAAGACCTCTACATCTTAGCCTCATTTTCTCTTTATGTCCAGGTAAAAGTAGTTTTGTGATGTAAGTTTAGCTGCAATGAGTATATAGTTTTAAGAGAAAAAAAAGCATGATTTCTTAAGAGGCGAATCATGGAAACTAGAGAAAACTTAAGAGAAAGACCTGAAGAATCATATCCAACCGATGTGGCTCAGTGGTTGAGCACTGACCCAAGAACCAGGAGATCATGGTTCAATTCCTGGTCAGGGCATATGCCCAGATTTTGAGCTCAAACCCCAATGTGGGGCATGCCGAAGACCACCGATCAATGATTCCCATTATTGATGTTTCTCTCTCTCTCCCTCTCCATTTCTCTCTCTCTGAAATCAATAAAGATATATTTTTTAAGAATGAAGTACAAAGATAAAACATTAAGAGAATGATCTCCTTTTATATTAACAGGATGGATCTGCAGTATTTTTCTTCTTTGTGCATTCAAAACACAGAAAGAAGAAAGACTAGTTCTATAAAATAACTTGAGCATCGAGATTTAAATCTGCTCCTGTTCCTGTGTCCATCTGCTGCCTCATGGACATCCAGTGTCCATTTCAGTTGGGTCTGTACTCCGCTGAGGTTCCTACACAAACCCACTTTCCTCCTTGATGCCTGTGGCTCCGACTTTACTTATCCTGTGCCTGACTCGTATTAATAGACAAATGGTCCTTTGATCTAGACTGCAATAGCATGTGATAGAACTCTATTTCTACCCAATGCCATCCTGATTTTACCCTTATTCTTCCAACTTCCAGATGTCTACTGGCTTTGTCTGTTTTTCTAATGTGGCACCAAAACAAGATTTTTCTCTATAGCTCAGAAGGCATAGGTAAATGGCATAATAACTAGCTTTGGTTCAATGATCAACTACCTCGTGACATTTTAATGGAACAAGCATTTGCATTTGCTTAGCAGTTTATATAGCAGTTCCACACACTTGGCTTTACTTACTTCTCACAGCAGCCCTGAACAGTGGGTAATGTTCTACTGAAATGATATGAAGAAATTGAGCAATACAGCTAAGGATTCACCCTAGGTTCTGAGCACAACCTTCTACTGATTCTAAAGCACCCTGATATTTACTAAGTGAACTCCCATTACACAGGATTCACTCATACTTAAGGATGCGAGGGCTCCAGTTGGCAAGCCTACATTTGAATCCCACTTCCCCTGCTTGTATGGCCTTGGGTTCTGTGCAATTGCTTTCAGTGCATTTTCCTATTTAGTCTTCACCACTGCCCTGAAACAAGTGAGAAGAAAGACATGGTGTTTGCCCACTTTAAAGATGCAGAGTTTAAAGAGATTGGGTGACTTGCCCAGGAGCCACACTACCAATGCCACGGGCAGGAGTCACAAACATCTGTCAACTCCACCGCCTGGTTTTTTGCTGGAAGGGGCCTTGGAGAACCACCAACCTAGTTCCCTGCTTCTCAGACACAGAAACTGAGACCCCAAAAACTGAGACCCACGGGTCGCCTGTGTTCTTTCTGGAACATCTTGTTCTTCATTCACCTTTTCTTTATCAAAAAGGATTTTCAATATCATTACTTTGTTGATACCTGTCAAAGGAAGTTCTCCTAGAACAAAGTATTTTCCAAAATTGTTTCCTAAAAGAACGCCTCTCCCCCCACCCCCAACCCCCCCACCCCCACCACTTCTTCAAACAATTGTATAAAACCTGCCCTACTTAGAGCTTTCACAAAAGGTTTGGCTTTGCACACGGTAAATCAAATTCAGCATTACTTGGGGACTCATCACCCCAAGTAGCTAATGAAGATAATCCATCAGAGCGGAGGCAACATTATTGGGCTATTCCTGCCCAAGGAAATAGCAGAAACAGCCAGGGGAAAAAAGCCACCAGGAATTAAATGGGGAAACAGATGATATTTAATTATATAAATATTCTCAGCAATGCTCTGAGGAATGGAATTATTGGCTTGCTAGGCAGCCCCTCGTTGAACCAGGTGGCAGAGGAGATTTATGCTGGAGTTCGTGTTTTCATTAGAGTTCATGCTGCCTGTATTTAGAAGTGGGTGTCTGGAAGCCTGATGATTTTGCATGCTCATAACCTGACACTGGTGGCATTAAAAAGAAAAGGGAGGGTCCTCTCATATTCATTTGATATTTATACATTTTATTTGTGTTATTATTTGACATAATTATACAGAAAGAATTAGCAATGTTAATGCTGCACTAATGTCCTAATTACTTCTATTTATCTAGAATATAACTGATTTTATAAATTTATATATTTGGAATTCATGTTACCTTTTGTATTCATAATTTTAAAAACTCAAATCTATTTACCCATCTTCTCTAATTCTGCAGAGGGAAAATATTGCCTAGAGTTTTAGCTTAAAACGACTCTGGCAAAATTCATGAAATGAAAAAATAAAGCCATTTTAAGGATGAGCCATTGATTCACCCCAAATATATTTCCAATCGCCTGCTGGGTTTGTTTGATATACTTTTATCCCACTTTCACTGTAATGAAGCTGAATTCAGTGGCCCAAAGAGAATTTCAGATGGACTTTCTTTGCACATTTTCAATGGACAAAGTGCAAAGAACTAAAAGAGGAAAAGCACTTGATTTCAACACCCTGCTAAGCGTGATACTGACCAGAGTTTCTAAAAGGTTTTCAAAGATTTCAAGTTATAAAGGTATCTTCCTAAGGGAAACTCTGTAAACATTTTCTAACAAATTTACAGTGAAATATCCATTAAGAATTCATATTCCAAAATTGAAAATGTGTCTCCTTAAAAAAAATGAGTTAAATATTTAGAGATAGTGACCTCTTCATAAAATGTGGTCTACCCATCATTTAAATCCAAACCGCATGTTAACAAGATTTTTGCTGGAAATAAAGATTTTAAGAGATAATGCCAAGCAAATTCTGCCTTACAAGAGGCAACCTCTCTCCCCTTTCCCCCAACTACCACACAAACAAAAATCTACTTTACTACAGAGCTTTGACAAAGACATTAGCCTGGAAAAACTTTCAATAAATTGAAGGGAATTCGGTTCTTTCACCATATTTTGTATTGAGAACAGCACTTCCATACATTTTTTATAAGGGAAGAGCATCACAATGTTCCAGAAATAAAAGTTAAGCTCCCTACACGCACGCATGCACGTGTGCCAGGAGAGAGGGTTTACAACCCCATCCCAATACTCCCATCTAAGACTTGGGAAGGATTTAGAGATCATCTAATCCAGCCTGACCCCATGCCAGCCTGAAACTGTCTCTGATGGGTGATATGATGGTTGGAAAGAGTGAGGAGCTGCCATTGATGTCCTTATAACACTTTTTTCCTGCAGGGAGCATGTCCCACTACACTGTAATGGGCTCCTGCAGGCAGATATCTGTCCTCATCATCTCTGAGCTCTAGCACCAGGTACACCAGATCCTGGAGTCTGGCACAGAGTATGCCTTGCTTTTCTTTCCACATGTCCCCTCCCTAGGGTAAAAAATGGGTCTGATACCTCAGGTTTCCCTTGTACTTCCTTAACCGTAGAACAGATACAACAAAAGTTTTGTCAAATTAATTTAAAAGCAAATGTCCACACAAAAACTTGTACACAAAGATCAGAGCAGCATTATTCATAATAGACAAAAGTAGAAAGAACCAAAATGTCCATCAACATGAATAAGTAAAATGTAGTATATCTACACAATGGAATAATACTCAGCAATTAAAAAGTGAAGTACTTAGCCCTAACTGGTTTTGCTCAGTGATTAAAGCATCAGCCTACGGACTGAAGGGTCCCAGGTTCATTATCAGACAAGAGCACATGCCTGGGTTGATCCCCAATAGGGGGCGTGCAGGAGACAGCCGATCAATGATTCTCTCTCATCATTAATGTTCCCATCTCTCTATCCCTCTCTTTTCCTCTCTGAAATCAATAAAAATATATTTTCAAAAGAGTGAAGTGAGGAAAAACCAAGATGGTGGCATAGGTAAACACCTGAACTTGCTGCCTCGCACAACCACTTCAAAACTACAATTAAAAGACAAAACGGACATCATCCAGAGCCACAGGAAGGCTGGATGACTGGAAATTCTATACTTAGAAGGGAAGAGAAAGTGCAGAAATGAAGTGCAGAGGTACGGAGGTGCGCACATGGAAAGGACTGGCAACTGAAGACTTAGGAGGGAGATACAAGTTCCTGATTGCTCTGAACTCCAGTTCTAGGCAAGACTCTGGAATCCCAGACTCATATGGAGGGAAATTAGACTGTCTGACATCAGGCCAGAACACAAAGCTGGCTTTTTCTCAGAGGTGCTTGCATCAATTACCGAGGGACACTGAGCCTCAGGGGCCTCTTAGGGCAGGGCTGAAGGTCAGCCATTGCTGTTTGTTCCACCCTGTTGATTCACTGAGACCCCGAGCCACCCAATTTACAACCCCATCTCAGCTGTGCATAGAGATTTTGCATATGAATGGCCTGGCCCTTTGCAATCTAAAATTACCTAACAAACTGCAGCTGGGTCAGAGAGTCCCAGAACTTCCAAGGCTCCACAGTAGCTTGCATTGCTTCACAGCTGGGCCTCATCTGGGCACCTCCAAACCCCAAACAAAGAAGAGCAATCTGAAAATCCCTCCATAATTCCTGCTGGGTGGCCTCAGGCAGAGCTAAATTTGCACCACCTTGGAGATCCAAGAGCCAGTGTACCCTAGTGGTCAGAGTGAGACCATCAGGATTATAACTCCTCAGATCTATTAAGGGACACACTCAGGGGGCAGACTCAGTGAGCACCAAAGTCCCACTGAAGCAAGTCCTGCCCCATAAGGGTGTCTCCAGTACAGAAGTTCTCCCAGCATTGACACAACTGATCCTCCCAGCCTATTGGCCTGGAGATCAATTCCTCCCAGAGATACCAACAATAATCAAGGCTTAACTACAACAAGACTGTGCACACAGCCGACAAAGGGGTGCCCCAAGAGTGCCCACCTCAGGTAATTGGGGACACTGAGCTACTGGACTTTATGGGACACCTAGCACACAAAGCCACTCTATCAACACAAGGAAGCAGCCAAAATTCAGAGACAAAGAAACAGGTCACAAATGAAAGAAATGGAGGAAAGCAAACTACTGACTATAGAGTTCAAAAACCATGGTTATAAAGTTTTTCAAGAATTTTCTAGAAACCGCCAATAAATTTAGTGAGTCCCTTGAGGACATGGAAAATGACCAAATAGAAATTAAGCATACATTGACTGAAATAAAAAATATAATACAGAGATCCAACAGACAAGAGCATCACAAGAATCAAGTCAAAGATTTGAAATATGAAAAAGCAAAAAAACAGCCAACCAGAAAAGAAAAAAGATTCCAAAAATATGAAGATAGTGTAAGGAACCTCTGGGACAACTTCAATCATACCAACATCAGAATTATGGGGTGCCAGAAGAAGAGAGAGAGCAAGATATTGAAAACATATTTAAAGAAATAATGACAGCAAACTTTCCCTACCCAGTGAAATAAATAGACTTACAAGACCAGGAAGGGCACACAACCCCAAACAAAAGGAATCCAAAGAGGACCACACTAAGACACATCATAATTAAAATGTCAAGCGCAAAAGCCAGCAAGAGAAAAACAGTTAGTTACCTACAAGGGAATACCCATATGAATGTCAACTGATTTCTCAACAGAAACTATGCAGGCCAGATGGGAGTGGCAAGAAATATTCAAAGTGATGAACAGCAAGAATCTACAACCAAGATTACTCTACCCAGCAAAGCTATCATTCAGAATTGAAGCATAGATAAAGAGTTTCACAGATAAGAAAAAGCTAAAGGACTTCATCATTGCCAAATCAGTATTATATGAAATGCTGAAGGGTGTTCTTTAAGAAGAGGAAGAAGAAAACGTTAAAGATAAAAATTATGAACAATAAATACATACCTATCAACAAGTGAATCTAAAAATCAAGTGAATTAAAAATCTGATGAACAGAATAAACTGGTGAATATAATAGAATCAGGGGCATAGAAAGGGAGTGGACTGACAATTCTTAGGGAAAAGGGATGTGGGAGGTGCAGGAAAGACTGGACAAAAATCATACACCTATGGATGAGTACAGTGGGTGGGGGAGGGGGTAAGAGCAAAGGGTGGGGTTGGATCTGGGTGGAGGGGAGCTATAGAGGGAAAAAAGAGGAGCAACTGTAATAATCTAAACAATAAAGATTTATTTTAAAAAAATTTTAAAAGCTAAGTACTTATATATGCAACAATATAGATAAACCCTAAAATTTTATGCTAAGTTAAAGAGGCCAAAAGATCACATATTATATTACTTCATTTATATAAAACTAGAAGCCTGGTGCACAAAATTCATGCACGGGGGATGTGTCCCTCAACCCAGCCTGCACACTCTCCAATCTGGGACCTCTCAAGGGATGTCCGACTGCCCGGGGGCCTAAACAGGCAGTCGGACATCCCTCTCACAATCCAGGACTGCTGGCTCTCAACTGTTTCCCTGCTTGCCTTTCTGATTGCATCTAACCACTTCTGCCTGCCAGCCTGTTCACCCCCTAACTACTCCCCTGCCAGCCTGATTGATGCCTAACTGCTCCCCTGCCAGCCTTTTTGACCCTAACTGCCCTCCCCTGCAAGCCTGGTCACCCCTAACTGCTCTCCCCTGCAGGCCTGGTTCCACCCCAACTGCCCTTCCCTGCAGGCCCAGTTGCCCCCAACTTCTCTCCTCTGCTGGCCTGGTCACCCCCAACTGCCCTCCCTTGCAGGCCTGGACCCTCCCAACTGCCCTCCCCTGTTGGCCTGATCTCCCACAACTGCCCTCCCTTGCAGGCCTGGTCCCTCCCAACTGCCCTTCCCTGCTGGACTGATCACCCACAACTGCCCTCCCTTGCAGATCTGGTCCCTCCCCTGCTGACAATCTTGTCATGACCATCTTGTGTCCACATGGGGGCAACCATCTTTAACTACATGGGGGAAGCCATCATGTGTGTTGGAGTGATGGTCAATTTGCATATTAGTCTTTTATTAGATAGGATAGAAGCCTGGTGCATGGGTGGGGGGTAGCTGGTTTGCCCTGAAGGGTGTCCTGGATCAGGGTGGGGGTTCCCTTGGGGTGTGGGGCATCTTGGGAGAAGGGCCTGTGGTGGTTTACAAGCCAGCCAAACCCCTTGGCATCCCAAGCAGAGGCCCTCGTATCTGGAGTTTATTTTTCTTCTATAATTGAAACTTTGTAGCCTGGAGCAGAGCCAAGCATCCTGCTCAATCCATGGCCACAGCCATTTTTATTGAGATTTACTTATCTTCTATAATTGAAACTTTGTAGTGGAGGCCAAGGCAGGCCAGGGATGCGAGAGCTTGACTTCCTCCATTGCCAGGGGCAACTCAAGCCTCTTGTTCTCTCCAGCTCAGTGGCTGTAGCCATTTTTGTTGGGATTTATCTATCTTGTAGAATGGAAACTTTGTAGCCTTGAATGTAGGCTTCCTCCATTGCCAGGGAAACCTAAGCCTCCTGCTTGCTGCAGCTCTGTGGCCGCAGCCATCTTGGTTGGGTTGATTTGCATACTTGCTCCTGATTGGCTGGTGGGCGTGGCTTGTGGGTATAGCAAAGGTGTGGTCAATTTGCATATTACTCTTTTATTAGAAAAGATGTCCATAGCAGACAAATCCATAAAAACAGAAAATAGATTTGTATTTTCCTAGGGCTAAAGGAGAGTTGAGAGAAAATGGGGAATGACTTACATACAGGGTTTCCTGGGAAGGTGATAAAAATGTCCTAAAATTGACTGTGGTGATTGTTGCATAACTGTATGACTATACTAAACAGCACTGATTTCTACACCATAAAGAGGTAAAGTGTATGGTATGTGAATTATATAACAATAAAGATGTTATTAAAACAGAGGGAAGAGAGTGAAGATACAAAGAATTACTATTAAAATTTGTCGTGAATAAAAACACTCCTACAACCCCATAAGAACTTTAAAGTGCTTACAGACCCCTAACAACTGAACCTTGTCTCTCTTGCGGCCACCTCGATCACTGTTTTCCCAAACCCTTCTTATCATCCCCACTCCCAAACTTTATTTCTGCCACAATGATCTTTTTTAAAATTTTTTCAGTGTCTGCTATTTTAATTCCTCAAATCATCTGAGATATCAACTAGATAAACCAATGATTATACTCAAGAACACTGAGAACCCTCAAGTCCCATCTTAAGCAACATCCAGGACTCTTTAATCCCAATATAATTCTAATTCCATCATCTGCTCACTTAAACTCAAATATACATTCAGAGACATATTAACTTGATCTTTGCTACCATGAATTTCCTCAAAAATGTCATTACATGGGAAACTATTGAAAATCATTATTTTCAGGTATAGGCATCATGAGGTTGAAAGATGAATATATAAAACACCAGAGTCAGAAAGGATTTGATTTAAGTGTGAACTCTACATCTTATTCACCATGTGTCTTTGGGAAAAGCACAAACATCCCAAGCCTATTTCCTCATGGAGGAAACATGGAGAAATGAAGGATGGAGACAATTTCAGTAAAAAACATAGCACATTTCCAAGCACATTGTAGGCATTCCATTAGCATTATTATTGATTCCTTTGCTACTTTACTTACCATAATTCATTAGGAAAAATGTAAAAATCCATTTTGATCTAATATATAAAGAATCTTCTAATTTATAAGAAACAAGTTTATTGGTCAAGAACCAGAAGAAAATAAGTACAGCTACATTACTGGAAAATTTCACCTTGTTACAACTGTTCAACAGAAATACATCAGCATTCCCATTTTTCATGGTAGGAGAAAGAATGTACTTGTCTTATTGGAAACTATTTTCCAGAGACTACCCTAGCACCATAGCTTTATGTTTCTATATGGAAAAAAATAATAGGCTATCCTTTTTCACTTAAGTTTTAATTCCTTCTGTATTTTTAAAAATTTCAACTCTACAGAAATGATGAAATAATAGTACACTAAATTCTCATTAAACTCCTCACTCAGATTCATCAACTACTAACATCATGGCAAATCTTTTCTCTCTCTCTCTTATAGACACACACACACACACACACATACTCACACACATGTATTTATACATGTTTCTCTCTTGTTAAACTATTCAAAAGTAGGCTTAAACCAACATAAAAGTTCACCCTAATTACTTCAAACTGCAGCCTTGAAGAGCAATGGCCTCTCCTATCCAACCACATCTTTAAAAAGTGAACAGTAATTCAATATCATCATCCAACATAAAATTCATACTCAAATTCCCCCCAGTTGTCTCAGAAATACCTTTTGTGGCTCTTCTGTTTGTTTTGATCCAACTCCAACCAAGTTTCATTCGTAACAATTGACTGTTATTTCTTAATCTTCTCTAGTCTGACTTAGTTCCTGCATTTGCCTCTGTCCACACAGCATTAAGTCATTTAAGGGGCCCAGGCCTACCCTGTTGAAGTCGTGCACGCCCACTCCATCACAGTGGGACTCTCCCTATTCCTG
The DNA here is from genome assembly GCA_011751065.1 of Lasiurus cinereus. NCBI lineage: Eukaryota > Metazoa > Chordata > Mammalia > Chiroptera > Vespertilionidae > Lasiurus > Lasiurus cinereus. Next base: position 16,514,170 of record JAAGEH010000014.1, read on the forward strand.
ATGCCAAATTGGACCTTTTGGTTAAGGTGCTGACAACCAATCTTTCTACTTCAAAGGCATGTTTTCCTAAATAATCAGTCTTGAGAACAAGCAAATATTCTGGAATATTCTGTTCTTCAACATCAACAGCCTTTCTCCCAATAGTTTTAGCATCCATCCTGAGTCAATGACTATACAGCATGATTATTTATAATTCCTTCTATATTTGTCTAACCTTCTTTGCTAAAATCAGTGGTCAGCAAACTGCGGCTCGTGAGCCGGGGTTGGCTACTCTGTTGACTAATGAGTTTGCCGACCACTGCGTAAGGCATTACCCTTACTCAGAAGTTTTGACTTCAGGTTAAAGACATTAGTACATTATTAAAATGTTTTTTAAGTGTTTTTCCCTAAGGCAATGGTCGGCAAACTCATTAGTCAACAGAGCAGCAAGCTGCAGCTCTCTATTTTAAATTAAAATAGAGCTTCTCCCCACCCTCACCATTCTGCCCTTCTCTCATTACTGTAAACTCAGAATTCTTTAAAAAATTTAATATTATAATCCTTGATCATCAATATTCTTTTTGATGCTCCAAAGGTCCCAAGTTTGACTAGGGAGAGTTCCTTTCAGCTAGTCCCCTGACATGACCTCATTAATCTTTCAGTATTTCTTGTTGTTCCTGGAACAACCAAATATCTCCAGCTTGCAACTTCTCCAAAGGTTTCTTTCAGTGCCATATGGAATTTAGAAACCAAGATTCGGGCATTAGAGATGCTCATTACTACTGGCATGATATAACTCCTACTTTTTCAGTAGTGACAGTTTGTGTGTGTGTGTGTGTGTGTGTGTGTGTGTGTGTGTGTCTGTGTGTGTCTGTGTGTGTCTTGTGTGTATTTTTTTCACGTGACTTTATAATGATACTTTCAACCTAGATGCAAAACCATGAGATCCTTCCTCATATTTCCCCCTTTTCCATATTCATGTCCCTGCTTCCTCCACATTAAAAATTCTGGCTTCCAATACATCAATATATTTATTCATTTTCTCTCTCCTAAATAGACACAAAATACTTTCAGAATTTCATCACCAATATCCCTAAAACACAAGTCTCCTTTTAGAAAAAATAAATAAATATCAATGTTTTCTTGTTCTTGCTTTTGTCAGACTATATCCAGTATGGGTACAATTCTTTAGAGGATTCTTTGGCAAACTCAAAATAAATAAATCTTTTTAATAATTCTCTACATTAAAATCAGTTTGTTCTTTCAACATATGAATTTAAGATAATATGAATGCACATATACATATAAAATCAAATTGTCTATTAAAACTAGCTCTCACATTAAATTTTATAGTACCTGTGGTATTTAAATAGGTAATGTTAAGCTTTTGTGAATCAACAGTATAGTGCATTTAAAGACCATGGTCCCAATTTCCATCGAAATGATAGATTAGTATTATAAAAAAAAATTAAAATATTTCCAATACAGAAGTAATTTTCTTCTTTTAATAGTTTTAAATTTATTTTTATTGTTAAACTATTACAGATGTCCCTTGTTTCCTACCCTTTTCCCATTTCTACCCATCTCCCACCCACCCCCTGTAATTTTCTTAAAATGAACTTGAATTAATAGGTCTGACCTATGCTTTAAAATTATTTCACACAAAAATAAGTGAAATTGCCCTATTTAAAATAGAAATTGATTGTTCCTACAAATACAAATATGGCCTTGAGGTCTTTATTTTATTGAAGCAGATTTTGGTAGTAGTATTTTGTTAGGTAGTGCTTTTAATTGGATGGTCACATCTACTGTGACCTTAACAAGAAGGCTACATCTCTGCAAGGTTCTAAAGCACAGATTTAATTAGTGAGTGTGTTTGGGCCATTTTTCACCCCTTTATCATATCTTATCCCTCCTTGCTTTCTACAGCCAACAAATAAAATCTATAATGTGTTAAGGATCCCAAACTATTAGTCTCCTCCATGACTAATTCTGAAAGTATAGATTCCTTAGCCCAAAACCAAAGTAGTTTTGACCTAAACTTTGACGACAAGGCATTGAATATACATATGAAAAGGGCCAAAATACCATTGATGTGATTCCTTCTGTATGATGTTAAACATCATGGTGATTTATAATTAGTGATATCAACCAGAAGCATCCTAAAATTGAATTGAGGACACAAGATTCAAAATCCAATTTCATGTCCTCTTTTCTCAACTTTTTTCTAAATCACTTTCACTTGCTTTCTCAAGAAACACACTCAGTAACACAAAAGCACACTCTTCATTATGAAAAAGCAGCCATGCTTTTAATGTGTATCTCTAGCAGTGAGCAGCATCCTCACTTATGCTGTTGCCTGCTGTTGTCTTGGGAAGTAATCGACATTAAAACCCTAACTCGTGGCCAAAAAATCATCACTAGGTCTCTACCCCAACTAATGGTTTTGTGCCTTAAACAGGGAAAATAAGACTTGAGGCTGAAGTAGAAGAACGAGGGTATGTGAGTGTTTTCCAAGGATATAAGATGACTAAATATGAGGGTGTGAAAATATACTGGGTGAATGAAGAAGTGAAAAGGAAAAATAAATGTAATGGGTAAGTAACAAAGAGACAGGATAAGTTACTAAGAGGAAAAGAAAGATGGAAGATATGGTGAGAAGAATGGTTCAGTTGGAAGAAATACTAGGTGCCTTCTCTCCTCACCTCATAGCTCATCCAGATTTCCATATCAAACAAGTCTTGTCATGCCAACTTCTCAAGCTTTTGCTTTCTCATGTCCTCAATAAAATGCCACACTCATTTTTTAAATTGTACTAAAATACATACAACATAAATTTGACCACCTTAACCATTTTTTTTAAATTTATCTTTATAGTTGAAAGTATTACAGATGACTCCTTTGATTTTTTTCCCATTGGTGCCCTCCATGCTGCACCCACACCTCCAAGGCCTTCACCACACTATTATCTGTCCATGGGCTATGCACTTGTGCATATACCATTTTAACCATTTTTAAGAGTATAGTTCAATGGCATTAAGTACATTCACATTGTTGTGCAGCCATTACCACCATCCACCTCCAGAACTATTTTCAACTTCACGAACTGAAACTCTATCCCCATTAAATACTAACTCCCCATTCTCCCTCCACTCTCCAACCCCTGGAAAACACCATTCTATTTTGTGTCTTTATAAATTTGACAACTCTAGATACCTCATATAAGTGGAATCATACAATATTTGTCCTTTTGTGTCTGGTTTATTTCACTTAGCATAATGTCCTCAAGGTTCATCCATGTTGTAGCATGTGTCAGAATTTCCTTCCTTTTAAGGCTAAAAAATATATATATTAGATGCCCAGTGCATGGATATGGATTCATGCACCGGTGGGAGTGCCGGCAGTCCAACATATCCCAAGCTGGGGGGAGGGGAGGCGGCACGGGGAGGCAGCACAGGGAGGCAGTCTGCAAAGTTGCTGTCACTTGGCACCTCCTGCATTGAGCAGCTGCTCCCTAGTGGTCAGTGTGCATCATATTTACCAGCCAATTGGCTGGTTGGCAGGTCACTTACACTTTTATATATATAAACTAGAGGCCCATTGCAGGAAGATTCATGCAAGAATAGGGCTTCCTGTTGCCAGAACAAAGCAGAGAAGGGAGTGAAACCTGCCTCCACCACTGCCTCGCTCCCTCCCTTCTCCACAGCTTCTCTCCCTTCTGCAGTGCTTGGCTTCCTTCTACATTGTCTTCAGTCTTTGCTCCACACCTGCATATGCAAATTAACAGCCATCTTTGTTGGGTTAATTTGCATACTCACTCTGATTGCCTGATGGGCGTAGCAGAGGAATGGTCAATTTGTATATTTCCCTTTTATTAGTGTTAATAATTTTTTTATCCAGTCATCCATTGATGGATGTTTCCATCTTTTTCGGTGGGTTGTTCCCAACTTTGAGCTATTTTGAATAATGCTGCTATGAACATGGGTGCTCACTCATGATCCTCTGCTCATTTTTAACAAGCTCCTTCAGAATGTACACACAGCATTAACCCTTTATTAATATTTTTAGAAAAGCACTTCTGTACTCAGAAGGAGATCCAGATTCTGAAAAACTGAAGAGAAATACTTGTTTTGATGATTTCTCAATCCACCCAGATACCCAATCACTAATTTAGCCAATGTCTCCAAATATCCAGCTTGAAATAAGTTTGCCCCAGGATTGCTTATAGCCTATGATACAAATCCAGTGACTTGGCTTCCTGTCAAGAAGATGAGGAACTGGGCAAAAAAAAAACCTGACAGGCACTAATTCTTAGTCTTTAAAATACCTCTTTATTACACCTTCCTTCTGAGTCACAAAAGCACACACCTTCTCTATTAGAATTTATATTTAACATGTTTATATTTTTATGAGTCAATCCAATCTTTATTTGTATATACATACATACATATGTATGTGTTTATGTATATATATGAATATATATTTTATATAGGCACATATATACATTTATTTACACACAGAGTTCTATACTCCATCCAGTCTTTTCAAGTTTAAGTCCAATTTGCTGAATTTTCAAGGGGATTTTCCATTTCAATACACACACAATATTCTCACAATTTAACTGTGTATAACAAAATTGCCAGTGCAGTTAAGTGAACCATGTTTCAGGGTGGAGATATGCACAAAATAAAATAAATAACCATTTTAGAAACAACCCCAGTTTTTTTCTGAATAAAACAGTCAGACAATAAATTGGTCATAAGAAACCAAGGAAACTAGGGTCAAGTGCTGCTATGAAGTTGTGTTATACGTTCAAAGTCAGGTAAAAAGGCCAGGTAACCTTTTATGTGACCTCATGCTTTACTTCAGGGCTGAAACATGACTTTCTCATCATGTGGCACATGAAGAATAAGAAATAAGATTGGTAGAGTCATCTTCCCAGGCTGACTATCTTACAATACAAACATCCCTTCTTTCGACTAGAATATCCTCCACCCCCAATCTCTTTCTGTCTGAATCCTTTCCATTAACTAAGCTACTTCCATAAGGCCCTTTCTGACACCTCACAAGCAGGCTTTCCATGATTCTTCCCTCCTTATCCTCATTATGGCTCTCAACTGGAACAAAGGGTATGTGATGCATGACCAGCATGTCTTGCCCCGCTGCCCTGCAAATACACAGGTGAATCATCTATACCAGTGTATCTAGGCAGCCCCATGAATTTGTCCATTCCATACCTTACTTATCTAAAAATGTGGAGAGATCACAGTGAAGGTTTATGGGGCAGCTGAAAGGATGCCCTGAGGGAATACATCTGACATTGCAGGAAAGAGACAATGCAGAAGCTGAAGAGAAGATGGTTTTATTTTAAAACCTGTGAGCTTTTTATGCAGTGCTTCAGAACAGAGGAGAGAATACGCTAGCTTTTTTATATAAATCAAATTACCAAATCAGACACAAAAACACTCTCACAGATACCTGTCAATCAAACTAGGCTATAATTGCAATGTGAGGCTGCTTTTTTGTTGTTGTTTGTAGAGAATTGAGGTCATATATTAACACATTAATTGAAATTTTGGTCATAATTAACATGCATTAAGCTGTTGATTACATGGTTGCATTTTGAAATATTTAATTGGCTTATTTCAATTGATAAAAGGTAATTTTGGGGGGATGATGTTTAGAATTATGTATTTAATTCACATTGAATGGATAATTAATATAGTGTAGCAATAGTAAACAAGGACTATGGTAATTATCATTGAAGTGCACATATTTCTACAAATACAACAGACTCATTCTCTCCCCTAAAGTTGCTCTGGTCTTTGCTCTGAGCTGGCTGCACCATTTCAGTTCCTTCACAGATGTGATTAGCAACATCTCTATGCCATTCACTTGCTTCCACTGGAAAAGAGCTTTGAGAAGCTGTAAGGACAAGAGACATCCTAAAAGCCATATAGAGCCCCATTTTTCCCTCTTTGCAGAATACTCAGAGAGCTTTTCTGCCCTTTCAGTCAGTCGGGTCTCAGCATTCCTGCAGTATTACATTGAACCTTATTATTAAAGCATTTCTGTATCATTAGGGCAGTCTTTTCCCCAGCCCAATAGAGTACAGTAGTCCCCCTTATCTGTAGGGGTTACATTCCAAAACCCCCAGTGGATCCTGAAATTGTGTATAGTACTGAATCCTCTATATGCTTTTTTCCCTATACAGTGGTACCTCGAGATACGAGTTTAATTCGTTTCGTAACCTTGCTCGTATACCAAGTTGCTCGTATCTCAAAGCAAATTTCCCCACTGAAATCAATTGAAATGCCGTTAATCCGTTCCAGCCCCCAAATGCCACCCCAGTTGTTCTTGTTACCTGTTTTTGAATAAGAAAAATGTATTTATAAATGACAAATATTGTATAATAACATAATAAAAGAGAATGTAAAGGAATAAACTGGTTTTATAAAGTGTATTTACCTACTCCTTGCACTCTTAATGCTACACTTTATCCCTAAACTGGATGTAACTTAACTAATCTTCATTGAACTTAATTGCTACTGGTCTTTGCATTTTTGGCCCATTTCAAAAAAACTTGTCCAACGAGGTTTGCCTCTTCCTCCCTTTCAGAATGTTTCTGAAATGGGTGAGGCAAGTTTCATTGAACAGCTCCGATGCACGACCAGTAGCAACTTTTTCGGGGTGTTTCTTTTCCACGAAGTGTGACACCCTCTCCCACATTCCTAAGATCTCCTTTATCTCACTTGTAGAGATCTCCTCCACCTCTGGCTCCTCCTTGAAACCAATTTCTTGGAGAACCTCCGCATGTTGCTGAGACTGCAACTCTTGTAACTCCTCCGTGGTGAGTTCCAGAGAGTGCTCCTCGACGAGCTCATTCACGTCTCTCTCATCCAACCTCCAGGCCCATGGATTTTCCCAGAGACACTATCTCCTCTTTCACTGGCACCTCGGGTTTGAATCCTTCGAAGGTCCTTTCGGCTACGGCCTCAGGCCACAGCTTCTTCCATGCAGAGGTCAAAGTCCTCGTTGTAACACCCAGCCAGGCCTGATCAAAAATTCTGAGGCATGCCACGATGTTAAAGTGGTTCTTCCAGATCTCTCGAAGGGTGAGGTTTGTGTTCTCCGTCACCTCAAAGCAGCGCCGGAACAGGTGCTTGATGTACAGCTTTTTAAAATTAGAAATCACCTCCTGATCCATGGGCTGCAGGATAGGAGTGGTGTTGGGAGGTAGGTAGACAATCTTTATAAACTTGAACTCTTCGAGGAGTTCATCTTCGAGGTTCGGTGGGTGAGCAGAAGCATTGTCGAGGACGAGGAGGACTTGCATGGTTAGGTTGTTTTCCTGTAGATATTTCTGAACAGAAGGGCCGAAAACCAGGCTTACCCACTCCACAAAGAACTGCCTGGTGACCCATGCCTTCGGGTTTGCCCTCCACATAACTTGTAGTTTATCTTTTAACATCTTATGTGACTTAAAGACTCTGGGTTTTCTGAATGGTATACGAGCAGAGGCTTGATCTTGCAGTCGCCACTCGCATTGGTGCACAGTGAGAGAGTTAGCCTATTCTTCATGGGTTTGTGGCCTGGCATCGCCTTCTCCTCTGCCATTAGATAAGTCCTATTCGGCATCTTCTTCCAGAAAAGCCCTGTCTCGTCACAGTTGAAGACTTGCTGGGGGATATATCCTTTGGCTTCTATCAGTTCGGAAAAAGTTTTGAGGTAATCCTCAGCTGCCTTCACATCCGAACTTGCTGCCTCACCATGCCTGACAATGGAGTGAATGCCGGACTTTTTCCTGAAGTTATCAAACCAGCCTCTACTGGCTTTAAATGAGTCTTTCGATGCTTCGTCTGTGGAAGTGCGCAGGGTCTGCTTCAGCAAATCTCCGTAAATCGCTCACGTCTTCTCGCATATGATGCCCTGTGTTAATGTATCTCCTTTAAGCTGCTTCTCCGTCACCCACACCATCAGTAGATTCTCCATCTTTTCATGGAGAGAGCTACAGAGCTTAGAAATTATTGTAATGCCCTTAGCTGGCGTTATACCCTTTATCGACTCCTTCTGTTTAAGCACAGTGCATATTGTTGAAGTACTACGCCCGTATTGCCTCGTCAAGTCAGCCACTCGCACACCTTGCTTATATTTTTCTATGATTTCACGCTTTAATTCAATAGACATATCCTTTTCTGAGCACTGACCTTTCCACTCGCTTTCTTCGGACCCATGGTTATAAAAAGAAATGTGATAAAGTATGTAAATGCACAAAAGATGCTTCGACAATGAGGTAAACAAGCACACTGACTGAGGCGTGGGAAACTACAAGACGCTTGAGGCATGGTAAACTGGTGGGTCGGGTGCAGCCGGCCGATCCACGCGATTACTCCTATCTCAAATGTTGCTCGTATTTCAAAGCAAAAAATCGCTCGCTTGATGGCTCGTATCTCAAAAATCTCGTATGTTTTAGGGTACTCGTATCTCGAGATATCACGTACATATATACAAATGATAAAATTTAACTTATACATTTGGAACAGAGATTAACAATAATAATAATTAAACAATAATAAATGTCCCCATGAGGGGATTAGTGTCTTTACAAGAAGAAGAGACACAGTGAGAAGGCAGCCACTTGCCAACCATAAGATGGACCTCACCAAAAACCAGAGCATGCTGGTACGCTGATCTTCGGCTTCTCAACCTCCAGAACTATGACAAAATAATGTCTGCTATTTAAGTTACCCAATCTGTGTTATTTTATTAGGACAGTCCAAGCCAACTGAGACAACCTGATTTTGTCTAAGTAAATGAAAGCCAAACTAAAGTGTCCTTAGGTACTGTTTTCTGTTAGTCATTTCATTGCCACTTTCATAATTTCTGCCAGTTATAATATTATTTACATAATATCTTTCATGCAAATCACTTTTTAGGTGCATATGCATTTATTTTCCAAAGAGAACTCCATACCACCACCATAAAGGGAAAGCCAGTATCAGTGTCCACTAACAGAAGGTAGCTACAGAATAAATACAATGAAAACCAATGTCATTAAAATTTTAGCCTACTGAAGGTTTCTGAGGCTTCCTCTCTGTGAAAAAGGAAAATGAGCAATACTAGAAATGTGTTAATGTGATGGCCTTAAGGTTGAGACCTCCTTTTATTACTCAGAGGGATTATGGAAACCTGGGGGGTCCAGGAGATCAGGGAGGACAGAAGTTGGTGTAGTCAGCAATTTGCCACCAACAAATGTACACCTAGATGTCCTATTCCCTCACTCCTCATTTATAGAGTCTCCTGTCTCTGAGACTCAGTCTTTCTTTCTGCCTTTTCTACTTCAGCTTTTCTTTAATTACCTCTTCTCATCTTAACAAATTACTAATCAAACTAAGTAAGTACCCAGAACTCATTACTTTTTAAATACAATTAAATTCCTATTCTAAATTTTAAAAACAATATTTTCCATCTCTAAATAAAAACAAACTCTTTAGCCCCAACCCCTATATTAAAATAACAAGAATTTCAATAGTAGATAAATTTTAATGTACTTTTTAATGGATCAGAGACCACATCATTTCAGAAGGTTCATCTCATCCTTGTGTTCCCAGAAATAGGGCATTATCTGTAACCCTTATTCTAAAAAGATCTGTAACCTTTATCCCTTTCCAGCTCATGGGATAAAGTCAAATATGCTACAGAGCTGAAAAGATTCTTATCTGTCCACTCCCTCCCCAGTTCTCAGCATCACTGGGCTTAGAACTGACACTGGCCTGGATCACTCATGAAGCCCTTCCTCCAGCCTCTATGTCAGTGGTCTTAGTGAAAGTCGCTTGGCAATGTTGCAAAAGAGGTTTTGGCACCAAAAAATACTGCAGACGATGAGAAACTTACTTCCTTTCACAGTCCCTCCAAAATTACTTCTCCCTCTTGAGATCTGCATCATGGCCTGGGGTTGGGAACAATTGTTGGGTCAGACATTTCTGCCCTATCCTTCTGCCACATCAGAGTTGAAAGACAACAAACTCCCAGGAGTAATAGTCTAGAGAGACAAGGCCCTATTCATTTTATTTCCTGTCCTCTGGCAGATAGCGGTGCCCCCAAATGTTGAACAAGTGAATGCATCTTCCAGGCAACACAAACTGCCTTGAACTTGAGGTTGAAACCACCTAGCAGCTTAGGACCCTTCCCTTCACAGACTTTTCTGAGTCAGTGATCACTCTGTGTTTTTCACTATTTTCAGTGCAGGGCCAAGAAATGGGGTATGATAGTCAGTCTCCAGGATGGCCCCCAGCGATGCCTGATTCTCTGACCCTCATGCAGTCTCCTCTGACCCTACAATACAGTTGGTCAGTGTGACCAATAATATCCTGCAGAAGTGATGGAATGTCACTTTGGAGGCTAGTCACAAAGACATTGTGACTTCTGCTTCCTTCTCTCACCTGCTTAATGCTGAGTCACTCACTCTGGGAGAAGCCAGCTGCTATGTTGTGAACATACTCCGGCAACCAATGACGAGGCCCCAGGCCCTCCAACTGACAGCCAGGTGAGTAGGCCATGCTGGAAACAGCTTGTCTGCAGACTCTCAAGTCTTCTTTTCTGGGATCATAGCCACATTTTCATCTCTTGGCTGAGCACTTGCTTTTGGATGGACTTCTGATCCTTTCAGTGGTAGAAAACCACACACTGTCTCTTGCAAACCTGCCCCTTCTCTGCACCCTTCAGGAACTCAGTCTGGACCCTTCCTCCCACTGCCCCACCTCCAGGCAGTCACCAGGCCCTGCTCTGGTTCTGCTTCTCTGTATCTCTTCTATTGTCCTGTCCTTTCAATTCTCAGTGCAACCACCCCCATCTGAGAGCCCCATTGCCTCTCTGCTGGTAACCTGAAATAACCCCGGCTGGCATCCCAAATTCCAGGAGCCATCTTCCATACATCTGTGAGTTGCTTTTTAAAAAACAGTCTCAACGTGCCAAGTCCCTACTTTTAAACATTCAGAGGTTCCTTCTGTCTGGTAGAAGCACAAACTTTTAGCATGGCCTTTGAGATTTTCTAAGATAAAGCCCACCTGTCCTTGCAGCCTGCACTCCTGGTGCCTCCTCCATCTACCTATGCTGCAGCCCTATGGTATGTAACACAGCACAGTCCCCTGCAAACCTATCACAGACAGTATGGATCAGGCCCAAGATTCTGATCTCATGGATTCAGGCAGCAATCCTCTTTACTACCAGTTCCCCAGAGATCCAGAGCCTGGGTGAGAACCTGCATACAAATCAGACCTCTCAGCAGTTGAAGTCCCTGCTTTTGCTTATGTGTTTCACTCTGCCTAGGATGTTTTTCTTCCATTTCTGTGTAAAATTCTCCCCCTACTTCAAATACAACCTCCTCCAGTAAAGCTTCACTGATCCCCCTCTTCCTCAATTTATTTGTGCAGAAGCTGAACAGCTGAAATGCAAAGCAAGCATTAGCTCTCCTCTGCAATCACACTGAGCATCATCTCTCAGACCCCTTTGCTAGAACTGTGTAAACACATGTTATCTTCCGGTCTAGACCACACATTCCTGAACTGCAGGAACCACTTCCGACCCACCACTGAATCCGCACAACAATGCAGTGTCTTGCACTTAGTAGGTACTGAAAATATTTATTTCAAAAAAAATAAATATTCAACAATAGAATAAAAACATTCTCCACTATTGCCTGATTTCAAATTGGAGGATACCCTCTTCTCTCTCCCATCCACACTAAATCTTCATTTCCCCCCTTTAATAACAGTAACAATGAAACAGTGGTATGAAATAACCTTTCAAGTTACTTACAATGTCAAAGTAAATACTAGTACATAAGAAATATAACATACATACACCCAGGCCTAGATGTGTGTGTGTGTGTGTGTGTGTGTGTGTATTTTAAATTTCTACCCTAGTGGGTAGGGATAGTTACAATGAAACACATATAATTATTAACCTACCATACTATGAGGCACCACTCCTTAAAGCATTCCAGGAAAGCCACATGCAAAGAACCACTTTTAAATGAAGGATTTTGAAAATTAACAAGCCACATGTTCACATCATCAAAGTGTATAAATAGCAAAAGTACAACAAGGGTTCTCACCCTGCATATTGGGTGATCATAAGCACACATCTTCAGAGGATGCAAGTGTGGGGAATGTGGCAGTAGGAAATGAATTATGCAGGCAGCAAGCAAAAAAAAAAAGTCAAGACAACATTCTTCAGCTAAAACAGAGGCTTATTCAATAATCTAGATGTTGCCTTAAAATGAATGAAATACACTTGAAAATCACACATAGCGATTTCACCAAGATCCTTAGCTAATGCAAATATCTTACTTCATCCTTGATCACATGGTCTTTCTTTTCCAACAAGACATTTTCACATTAATTATTCTATTTTTTATTGTGTGTTTTTAAATACGGAAAACCCATCCCACACAGAACAGGGGCTCCTACTGGACCTCTCTTTCCTCACAATGTATGTCCTATCTCTGTCATTTGAGTTTTGACTCAGCTCTGTCAGTGAAAAATTAGACTTCATTTCAGTATGTTAATAGCAATCCCTCCAAAACAATGTAATCAAGGCCTCATGTGCACCTATAATTTCATCCTTGACATAAGCCTGACAGCTATTTATTGTCTGAGAGGGAAAGGGAGGAGGGATGGTGGGGAGGGGAGGGGACCCCTATATGCCCCTCTCCCCCCAAACAAACCCAGCAGCGTTATGTTTGAAGGCAGCAGAGTCTTTGCAAAGTCCAAACAAACGGCAATAATCATGGGGTTTACATATGTCTTGTCTTAAGCAATCAAGGCAGAGGGTTAACAGAGAAGCACATTCAGATGCGCCAATTCCCAAACTGCCCACCTCTGATGAGCCAGCTGTGAGCTGCAATTGTCACATTATAATTTAGGCAAAGAGGGGGGAAAAAAGGCATCAGAATACACACTGGATCAACATAATTATTCACAGCAGGATGCTGCAGAATTAATTTAGCCAATCAGAATTATACTTGGGGGTTAGGCACAGTGCAGAGATGGAGAGGAGAAAGCAGGGAGTGGAAAGAGGGGGATGAGATGAGAGGGAGAAGGGAGGGCTGTTTTCAACACCTCACTAATATTTGGATGATCTGATCGTAATATATTTTGAATACATGTAAGCACAATGTTGTTTCTTCTTTATTTATTTACAAACACCTATACAACACTCACAAGTGCCAGGCACTAGTCTGAGAACCTTTTGAATATAAGGTTACTAAGTCCTCATGAGGTAGGTACTATTACTGCCCTCATTTTACATTTAAGTTCAGAGAGGTTAAAGAGCTTGCCAAGGTCACACAGGTAGTAAGTGGAAGAGCCAGAAATAAAGCCCAGGCAGATTGGCTCTAAAGGCTATGCATTAACCAGCACAATTTAAAGATTCTTGCTCCCAAACAAAACAATGAGCAATCAGTCACACAGGCTGGCGGTGGGCCCTTAAAGCATAACATTATTCCTTCAAGCAGCTTTTCCTAAAACTGGTGATCTGGCACTACTAAATCCAGCACAACACTTCAGGGTTGTGAACTTCCCCATCCATATGTCATCACCCAATTCTCCAAAGTGAGCAGAGCGAAGGGTTACCCTGCAGGCCCCATAGTGCTCCATGGTTTAGGACAGAACAGCAGCAACAACTGGGGTAGCAGCTTGACCTCGGGTCTTGACACAGTCTTCCTATAGAAATGCTAGCAATCCAGATCAATTGGAAAGAAAGGGAAAGCAGACTGCTCCAAGAACAAGAGTTCAATTAAATGCTGGACATGCACACACAGACAGATGAAGGCTTAAAAAAGTTGGCAGTCACACTGACACAACTTCCTGCCTGGATTTATATCTGCAGACTTGGGTTTGCAACGGCATGAAATTATGTCTGCCCTTTCGGTAGGTACAGGCAAGTTTAAAGGAAAGTAACCCTCTTCCTCCCCTACTTGTCATGGAAGTAGACAGCAGAGGAGCTCAGAGGAGCCTTAATTTCCTTGTAAAAGTTAGACTTCAGCTGGCGTTCGAGGCTTCTGGTAATGGGGGGAAATGACAGGGAGCGGCCCAGGGTTTTATGTGGGGCAATAATGTTTGATCTATGCCATTGTCAATGAGAACTGTGATTTAATCCATACGGATATAGAGTCTCGTGATAAAAGAGGAATAACGACAAATCCTGATTAACAATCACTGCTACACTAAAGCAGGTTTCCATAGTAACAGGGCTGAAATTATACAACAAACTGGGATGCCATACCAGGCAAATTACTCCATGAAGGGGCCCTTTTCTGAAAGCATTTGGTTTTCTATGTTCGCTTAAAATTAAGATGCAAGCATCTTACTTTCAACTTGTATTCGTTGTCCCCTCTTTTTTCTAAACACACCCTCTTCAGTGGGTCTCAGATAATATGAGAGATAAACAAGTTTGCATAGGAAATGTACAAACAGTTAAGCACATTTCAGCCCCTTTCCCCTGAAAGGAGAGGACAAAATGAAATTATGGCAACGGGAATCTTCCTTCCATATCATTCCTTTGACAAAATCATGTTTAATTTCTTGATTTAGGGAGTGTGAATGGGGGGTGGGGTTGAAGCATACCACTGTGAAATATTCCATCTCTCACTCTATATGACTAAGTTCTCTGAATTTGCAGGAGACAGGGGCAAAATAAAAGAACAGAGTAGAGATCCAGAAAAAGAAGGTATTTCCTTTGTTCCCAAGAATGTTTAATTTTCAACTAGGATTTTTAAAAATTGAAACATGGTCTTAAAATAATGCTATTTCCAATGCTTACTTAAAGTAATTTCAAAAACTGTGTGATAGAAAAATATGCACTGGCAAATATTTTGAAACCCTTACGGCCATTATTGCAACTGACTTTGGCAGTGAGCCTTGATAAGACAGATTTTATCAAGTAGCCTGGGAAAAATCTACTGCATTAGAACATCATACTCAATGTCCTCCTTCAAAGGCAGAGGAAAAGAATGTGAGACATTGAAAACAAACAAACAGGAAAATCACAGTCCTAAATATTCTCTTAAAGAGGTTAAAGATCTGAAAGGGACTCTGTAATTAAAACACTGCACATATTTAATATTCCTCCTTTCAAGGCAGGAAAAAAATTAGAGCTACACATTATTCAGAAATACTGCAATTCTAGAAAACACATTTCCCTTGAGATTTACCCATGGCTTTCAGTTTCAATCACTGAAGGGCAGTGTGGCCCAGTGAAAAGAACCTGGATTTAGAAGCAGAAGCTCTTGGGTAGCAGTATTAGGTCCATCACTTGCCAGCCATAAGCCCTTAGTCACATCACTTAGCCCTCTGGGTCTTGATATCCTCATCTGTAAGATGGGAATAATAATTATCTATCTTGCTAACCTCAAGACATTTCTGAGATAATTAGTAAAATACTGCATGTAAATACTTTCTGAAAATTGTGGGAATATCTATTGTTAAATACCTGCTAAATTTTGTGATTTAATTATCAACACTTACTGAGTACTTGCCACAGGCGAGGCAAAACACAACCATGATAATCCTTAACACCGTTTTCATCTAGCAAAAACAAACAAACAAAAAAACGGCTACCAATTGTCTCAAGCAAATTCATACTCTCAATTTGTTTACAAGAGGCCAAAACAAGCAAAAAATAATAGCAATAAGTTTAAAAGCAAGCATCTACCAAGGGGTGAATTCCTTCACCCTGGCCCATCTATCTGTATACCTTTAAGAGGCAGGAAACTACGTAAATGCTTTAAAATCATGATGCAAATTATGTGCACGGCCAAAGTCAGAAGATTGGGATGATATTCCATGAAAGACCAGCTTGAAAATTCCTGTGTTCTCTCTAAGGTGTTCTCTTTGTCTCTGCCATGTCTGTCCACACTTCACTGAGGTTGGGCAAAGGGGCAGGGAGATGGCTGGGCGTACGTCAGTGTTATTGTATGTCTCCTGCATCTGTGTGGAGTTTCTTTTTGTGTGCAGCCCTTTCTGGAGCTAGACTCCCTGGATTAAAATCTCAGCTTCACTGCTCATCAATTATGTAACCTCTCTGTGCCTCACTTTCCTCATCTCTAAAATGGGGATAATGATAGTCATGTTCCTCCAGGAAGGTCGTGAGAATTACAGTCATTAAAGAAAAGGCAAGTCCCAGCACATAATAAGCTCTCAGTACATGTTAGCTCCGTGTGTGCTCATAACCCAAGAGTCTAACCTGGTGGCCAGTTGGTGAAAGATGAATTTCCTTTGTTTTGTTCAGGTGAACTTTCCAAAGTTTTGTTTTGTTGAATATAAGTTCCATTATGGGGTACAGACTCCACAATTAACCACATTTGACACTATCTCTCATTCTATACAATAAAAGACTAATATGCAAAATCAATCAAATGGCCAAACCACCAGTGGAATGACCGGTCACTATGATGTGCACTGACCACCAGGGGGCAGATGCTCAATGCAGGAGCTTCTCCCAACTCTCAGGCCCCAAGCCAGCCAAGATGGGTGTCAGTGGGGGCTCCCCGATCACCCTGCCAGTTGCCCTGCAGAGGAAGGCAACCAGCAGCAGAGGCAAGGGGCAGGGCCAGCAAGAGGATGGCTCCAGGCTGGCCAAGGTGGTGCCAGCAGGGACCCCCGCAATCGCCCTACCAGTCGCCTCACAGATTGGCCCTAATCACCAGCCAAGCCTCAGGACCCTACCCATGCACAGTGTTTGTGCACCAGGCTTCTAGTTAATGCTACATAATTACCTTTCTGGCCTCCCAAAAAGATTCCAGTTTTTGAGCCTTGTGTATGTTCCTATATATTCACTTAAAGTGTCTGTCTCTGTCTTCATTTTTTTCCCTTTATTTCTGTGTGTGTGTGTGTTTGTGATCTCTCTCCTCCTTTTTCTTTATTTTTATCCTCAATATCTCTTCATTTTTATCTCTAGCATTTATTAAATAAAGTTTTATGTCCCCTGTTCTTATTTGTTAAGGCAAAGGAGTACAATACATTTCTCAAAGAAATTAAGTTGCTCTTTACTTAGTAGAGCTTGATTCATTTTTCTTGTGGATCAGTGGCTTGTAATTAGAAAAACTGCTCTCCAGCTCTGCTGCAAGAAAATCCAAATTATAAAACATATAAATTGGGAAATTATGTATATTATAAAACAGTTCACTTAAGGGGGTTTTGTTTGTTTGTTCATTCTTTTGTTCACAATATCGAACCCTTAATACATTTAAATATGAATTTATTACAGATCATTAAGTTCTAAAGCTGATAGACAGAGAAAGGTAAAACTAACCATTTAGGGAAAACTACTTGAAATCTAATAATGAATCAAAAATAAAAATAGGGAATCTTTGAAAACCTATGCAAAAAAACTGAAAATAGGGCACTTTATACACAATCCTCAGGAACACAGTTCTTCTCTACATTTTACCCTGGGGACATATTTATCAATACCATTGTCATTTTAAGACAAAATTAAAAGGATAGCTCTGGCCAGTGTTTCTCAGTGATTAGAGCATTGGCCCAAGCACCAAACGATGAAGGATTCTATTCCAGTCAAGGGCACATACCTGGGTGAGGATTAATAAAAAAGTATGTGGACTATTGTTTTATCATCTAATATTCAGATCTGTTTTTTAATTCACCGATTACATACTCTTCAAATATACTATATTATCAAACCTGGCCCAATTAACATCATAACATTCTCAGATTCTTTCTGAGGAAATTCCAACAGTGAGAAATTCTAATCTAAGTTTTCTTCAGCATTTTCTATTCAAATGCAAGAAAGTCGAATTACTCCTTCTGACATGATAGCTCAATGAAACCTTTTAAAAATCTGAGTCTTGGTTATCATATGAACAGAGTTGTCTAATGTGCCATGGATCTAGAGGTCTAGCCCTTGTGCCCAGGACTGGCAGTGCCCAGCCTCTGCACATTTTCCGGAGTAGCAAGCTGAGGACCTCCAGCCACCTGCTCCTAGTGACCAGGTCTGTGTTTGGGTTGTTGTGACTGTACTGCTGCTGTTGCTGCTGTCAGAGTGAACCCAAATCTCTCTCACTGACTTTTCCCCGCTTTGGGCTTCATTCTGTGCTGGCATCGGTGCATTCAGACAGTTGCTTTTTCTACAAGTGGCTTTTACCCAGATAAAATTATAAATCAGTGGTGAGCAGCATCTTTTTCTGAGGATGATTCAGGAAGGAAAAAAAATGTTTTTAGAGTCTTTTATTCCATTCAAAATGCAAATAGCTTAATTTAGTCCCGTGGGAAAATACACAATATTCTTAAAATTCAGATTACCTACTATATTGAATAAAAGGCTGTCATTGAAAAAAACTGACATATTGGAGAAATGGAAACATGAAAGCAGCCTTCTAATTTTTATCCTGAAAAAGGAACAAAGGCTGTATTTTGAAAACTGGTGTGCTGCATGTGTCCCCTGGGCCACAGAATGCTCCTCTCTGAGCACAGGAAGTTTAAGATTCCTGTCTTCTCACTCCCCCATCACTGTGACATCCACTCCTTGTCCTCAGGCTTCCAAGCCCTCAGAGCATCAACCCCCTTCTTACACAGCCTCTCATGCCTTTACTGCAGCCAGTTCACACCACTGAATTAACTGTCAAAGAGATTTGCATTTTTAAATCTCAACTCCTAGCTATGATTTCAAGGGTTATATCCCCATCACCCACTTCTGAACATCTTCCAGTTTATAAACCACTACTGACTAAAACGTTTCAGAGACAGTTCCATCAGTTCAAAGAAGCCTGGGCTTCTATTTCATTCACAGACAATCTTATAATTCAGTGAAATGAGCCTGAAACTAGTAAGAGTCAGAACTACATTCCAATCCCTGCTGCCTTACATATTAGCTATAGTTTCCTTTAATGAAAAATGGGGACAGTTGGGATAATAATGCCTTTTCTGTCTATTCCACGGGATCAAATAAAGCTGTGTATAAAAATATGCCTCTAGTTATAACCCTTTATGTTTACTTAAGAAATCACTATACCTATCTAATTAATGCATTAGGACAATGGTTTCCATGTTACTGAGGAGATTACCGAAGGAAGCAAAGGAAAAGCAGTTGTCACATCCAGACCCAGGCTCCTTACACCTTCCCAACACACTCAGTGCTCCGTCTGTCTTAAGTATGAGGTTCTAAGATTTCCAGTGAGAAAGGCAGTCTCCCACTTCATAAAAGGTTGAAACCCACCACATTAACTATTTTAGCTCCAATATCACATGACTGATTCTTATTAAGCTTATGGTCAATTCTTCCTAATGGCTTAGGCTCATTTACTATGGAATGAGTTTTCACTGAATTCTTTTATTTTGAAGTATAGCACAAATATACCAGGTCTTTGAGGCAGCCCTGTTTACTGTCAAGGAAGGCAGTGAACAACTTCGGAGTGGGAAAAGGATCTTTCAAATGCTTGTGTGAAAAATGGTAGATAACTCAAAGTTCCTAAGTTAAACAAACCCATAAAACAATTTCTTTACACACAAAAAGGGAAAAGCAATTTTTTAAAATATGCTGTTAATTAAAATTGGAAATAAAGACAGAAATGCTATTTTCTAAATTTGGTATCAAAATGAACTTGATTCTTGTGCATGTGAGAGCGTAATAACAGACATGAAAGCCTGGTAGTTGCAGGACCCAGGGTGAGCATATTAAATTAGCAGGAGTACAGAACCTTTCTGAGAAAAGAAGAAATGTTAGGCCTTGAGCACTAAACCTTTTTTCTCCTAAACTCAAAATTACTGAAGCCTGTGGAGATGAACAAGGAGGGTGCCAGGGGCAGAGGAGACCCCTGTGGTATTGAACTGTGGGACCACTTCCAACCAGCAATATGACGCAGGCCTTTATCCCAGCCAAGTGGCCATGTGAAAGAACCTGAAGCTTTTCTGACAGAAAAGCAGAAAGGGAGCACCAAAAAAGTGCTCATTTCACCCTGCCAGGCCCAGCCCTCATCTGCATAGTCTCTCCTATTGGTGCTCCCAGAGATGCACACACAGGCCCCTGCTCTATGATGTCCCCTGTCCCTCCTCACCTGATCACCTGACATCCATTTTCACCTCCACGGGGAATGTCCAACTCCCTTCCCCACTGCTCTTCTCTGCATCTCAGAACTTCCTCCTACTCAGAACCCCTGTGCCTGTGATAGCCACAGGACCACACTGGTTAGTTTACTGCTCTGCTGGAGACATCACATGCAATACTTGACGGGACTGGAATGGCCTGTGACTGAAAATCAACAGGGGAAGGTTGAACATGATGCTGTAGAAGCCACATAAGCCTAAGCCTGAACCACATGGCCACTTAGCTGGGATCCACTGACCCCATGACCACAGACAAGTCCCCTCACATCTCAGGGCCTTGTTCTATAAAACAAGGCTGGGCCACCACTCAACCCTAAGACCTTTTGGTTTGTCAGTTCTGTGATCTAATCTAATAAAGAGGGAATATGAAGATTGACTGTCAAGTTGAAACAAAGATGGCGGCACCCACAGTGGAGGTGGAGGGTTTCCGTAACACAAGATGGCTATGCCACAGGGGAGATGGGCTTTCCATAACACAAAATGGTTGCAACCACAACACAGGCTGAGTTCTCTTAAGAAGCCTTAACGAGCAATCAGCAGGGACCTGAGGCTACATGGCGCTGGGCCAGGGCAGGGGATCTGAGGCTGTGTCCCAACCCCGCCCAGCAAGGCTTGACGGGGGACCTCAGGCTGCACCCCCCACCCCCAGCACCTGGCCAAGGGACCTCATGCCATGTCCCCTGCCCTGAGCCAGGTCGGAGGACCTGAGGCCACACCTCCTGCCTAGTGGGGCTTGATAGAGGACCTCAGGCCCTGCCCCCCACCTGGCAGGGCTTGACGGAGGACCTCAGGCTGTGCCCCCCGCACCAATGCCAGGCCAAGGGACCTAAGGCTGCACCCCCTGCCCGGTATGCACTGGGGGACCTGAGGCTACGCCCCGCCCCCCACCCAGTAGGGCTTGACAGGAGATCTGAGGCTGCACCTCCCACCCAGCACTGGGCAGGGGGAACTGAGGCTGCACCCCTGCCCAGTGGGGCTTGATGGGGGTGGGGCCAGCCAGGTCTGGATCTTGTGCGATTTCGAGGTACACACGGTTGGGCAGGGACTTGATTCTGGGTCCTGGAGAGCACCTCAGACTCTGACAGGAGGAAGATTTTCATATACATTTTACTAATTTTCTTTCATCTCCAACATTTCTATTATAAAGAGCAAATAGCAATATTAAAATATTTCCTCTAGTTAATTCCCTTTTAATGTGCATGAATTTTATGCATTGAGCCACTAGTTATTAGATAAAACCTTTAAGAGTCTTACCTTCCTGCATGGTCAGTTATACTTTGTGGGAAAATCCCACATCTTTTACTGCCTGAGAAACATGTCAAGGATGTCCCAAGGAAATTCTAGAACTATGCCTGCCAGTTTGGGTAAATGCAAATGTATTTGAGGTTAAACTACATGAAACTGCTAATAGTTAATGCTCACAAAATGGCAATTTCGTATGAGTCGATCTAAATCTATTTAGCCTAATGACACACAAATGCAGAGAATGCTACTGTCATCTCACATGGAGCTCTGAGCATTTTATATACTTGGGATCATGAAGTACACCTTTGTCTTAGCACAGTATGCATTTAAGTGTGATACTATATATAATA
This sequence comes from Lasiurus cinereus, assembly GCA_011751065.1. Taxonomy (NCBI): domain Eukaryota; kingdom Metazoa; phylum Chordata; class Mammalia; order Chiroptera; family Vespertilionidae; genus Lasiurus; species Lasiurus cinereus. Next base: position 16,535,864 of record JAAGEH010000014.1, read on the forward strand.
CCCAGAACATTAAACATATCACAATATTACTAATGAAATCACTAATATTACCCACTGAAATTGCTTCAACTATTTTCAGCACAAGAAAATTTCTTCTATCTAGTTTATAACAGAGGAAAAAAAAAAATCACTTGAGGTAGAATGGAACTGGCAAAAAAAAAAAAAAGTCACACCAAAATGTGCAATTCCTTTTGTCACTCTTGAGATTGGATAAATAATAAAATACTGTTTCTTCTTTTTTTTTATTGTGTTACATGTATACATATCTCCACATTGCCCCCCTCCCTCCCAGGCATACCCCAACCCCCCAGTGTCTATGTTCATTGGTTATGCTTACATCCATAGATACAAGTCCTTTGATTGATCACTTTGCCTCTCTCTGAAGTAAACCACAACCTGCAGTGATAGAAATTGCTTACGTTAAAGACAACCTGAAAGACATCTTTGCAGGTGCAGTTCTCTTCTGAAAAAGAAAAACAGAATTGTTCACTACGAGACTAAAACGTAAATACTAATGGTAGAGGGTTCTAAAATGATGATGGTGCCTATCTCATTAGTCTTTGCCTATTTATAATTCCTTCTCTATTTTCCTCCTCCCCTTAAAGTAAAGCTTGGGTCAGATGTTACATGAAATTTAAATATAATAGTAGGATTCATACATTTAAATTCTTCAGTTGATTCCCTTAGCAACAGCTCTTATAGTCCACCTTGGATACAGAATACTGCAAGAGTTCTTTGGGATTGATTTCTTACAAAGCTCACACTGCAGTCAGAACACAGTTTGGAAAAGAACATTTGAATAGGAAATGAAATGGCATTTTTAAACAAAATTAAACTGGGTTCATCACAGACATATTTCAACCAAACATTTGATTTAGCTGCTCTTTTTTGCTATAGGAAAAGACCCCTCCCCCCAAACATTCCATTGATACCCCTCTAAAGTGGGAAGGCCATTCCTGCTAGAGCTCTAACAGGGTGCATGCAGTCTCATCTGGAACCTGTCCGAGAAATGACAGTGGGCCACGGGCAAAGTTAGATCACAGGTTGTGCCTGAAAATGAACCTCGTAGCAAAAGGTCCTCAAGACAGAGCAAGTACTGACAGTGATTTAGTGTGTGACGCAGGCGTATGTCACACTGTCATCTGTATTAGAGAGCAACACTGACACAAGTATCAATTAAAATTCCCATTTTGTACCAGCTAGTTTGGCATGGAAAGAATCTATCTCCAGTTTGAATTCTGACTCCGCACAAGCTTAACATTGAAAAATGTAAGGTGCTGTATTGTGTTTTTCAACTGGTGAACATCAGGAAGCAGGAAACTGCTTTTTCTCATTTTTTAAATATAGTAATAGATACTGACTTGCACCTGAAAGTCTGGGCAGCTCACCTATGAAAGAACAATAGAAAGGTAGAGAGCGTGAGAGTTAACATGGGAAACCAGATGGCATGGAAAAAGCATTTTATTCTTGTAAGAAAAGATCTAAAGAGGTAGATTTATGTGTCAGGATATGCATTCAGCCTCAAGAAATCACAATAATAACAGTTGCTACCATTTCTTGGGTTCCTCACTTTTTTAGTCACTTGCTTTCTTAAGCATGAGCCAAGCTTGGTACTTTATAACAATTTTCTCATTTAAGCCTAACGATAACCCTATGGCTTAAGTATATTTTCCACCTTTAGGGATGCTAAAACTAAGGTTGAATAGGTTCAGACTTGAAGGGCCACCTAACCCATAGGCAGCAAAGCCTAGATCAGAACCTTGATTAGTTGACCTTGGGCCAACAAAGGAGACTCCTAAGATCTAGTCATGCCCATGGCCAGTGCCCTGTCATTGAAGTACTGAGGCAAGAGCAAAGCAGGACCTGGCTCACATGCCTTCCTGAGTGGGAGAGCCCCAGGACCATCCTCATTTCTAAAACATGTCAATAACACAAATCTTGTAGAGGGACGTGAGGACCCAGTGAACTAATCCAGAATGTACTGTGCTTAGCACCGTGTAGCTAATGCTCAACCAGCAGTAATTCCTCCCCTCCAACCACTTGCCATCCCACATGGTCCATGACAAACAAAATTCAAAATATAGGTCTTGCTGACAATGGATCCAGGGACCCCGGCATCTTCCCAGAGCATCCACACACAACATGACTTTGCTTCCCTGAGGGCTGGACAGCTCCACGCCTTTATATAAGGCACTCTTAGAGGACTTGGCTCCAACGCAGGATCCCATATTGTACCTGTTATGAGTAAAGTGCAATTTATATGAGGCCAAACCTGCTGTGGAAACTTCCAGCCTCCTAGCCCAAGTAAATGACGGAGGCCTCGTTTCCCTGAAGCGTGAGTTCCATCCAAGTCAAAAGACATGTCTTAGTGTACCAAGTCTGCCACCTCGTTACTCCCTGATTTCGGGGGAGTCACTTCACCGTATCTGACATACAATAGGCACTTGGTAAGTAGTAATTACTAGTATGCTTCTTACTATTCCACATCTTGCAGGATTGTGGTGGGGCTTTTAAGCTGACAGGGGAATGTCTTGTATAGGAATGTCAGGAGAAGGCAAGGGGGGGCTGGAGCAAGCCAGGCAGCAGGGAATTGCTAAGCCAAGCAATCAAACAGCAGCTCTTGATGTTTCAGACACGACTGCATGGCTCAATAGCTGGCAGAATACAATCTACACCACAAAAGCCAGACTCTGGCTTCGGGACAGAAAGCTCACTTAAGGCCAAAAATGCTACAGGAAATCCACTGACAATAACATCAGCCAGTGGCCAGGGCAGGACTACAGTGGAACATGGCTGTGACATCATCCATGTCAGATCAGTGATCATAAAGCCCACATTTCACTCCTCAGGTGAAATTCCCTATTTACCAAACAATCAGGACCAATGTCACTTCATTGAAAAGCACTGCTCAGATAAATTAAAAATAGCAATCAACCTTGAGAATTTTATTGGCAAAGTGGGAATAATTTCACTCTATCTGAACCCTGATAGAATATAACAAATGTCAGTCTTCCTTCATTCTTTCCTATATTAATCAATTAGGAAACCAAATGTTCAATAAAAAAAATCATATAAAAGGCTTATAAACATCATTCAAATATTCTTTACCAGTCATCTGCTTTCATTTAGTATAACTGGTTTTTCCATTAAGAGAAAATTAAATAAAATATGAGATGTTATTGTAGTTGCTTAAGAGGAGTTCTGGGGATTATACTTCTTAGAAAGTGATTTCCATTTCCCTCCTATTCCCGGCATTCCAGTGTTGTGTACCAGTGGCTGACTGCTGGGTGCTCCACAGCAGGCAGTGAGGGATAGCAGGATCTCTGGAATCTACTAAATGACAGGCTTCCAGGCATCAGAATTTTGAATAAGCTCCACAGGAACTTCTGTGGCATATCACAATGTGAGAACCGGTATACCAAATCATTAATTACTGACTAAAAAAATACAGATTCATTCTCTGAATGAACAGCAGTACACACTAGGAGCCTCTTATTCCTTAGTTGTCCCCTTGTCATGCCATTACTGTCCTAGTCTTTGCAATGCTATTCCTCCAGTTTAGATTGTCCTCCCTTAAAATACTCTCTTTTTCCTCCCTGAAAGCTAATTGCTACCTGCCCAAATCTTACTTATTCTTGAAAACAGTTAAATACCATTTCCACTCTTTTCCTCTATGCAGCTTTCTTTGATCCTATCAGCCAGAAATAATTTCTTCTGCAGCTAAATTTCCATTTAATTTGTGCTTTATTTGCATCATCTCCTTTTACCTTACATTGCAGATATTAATGCACACATTTCTCCTATATTAAACAAGAGAAGACTCCACATCAGATCCATCTTTGTATTCACGGAACTCAGCATATGATAGGTGCTCTATTCTCTTATAAAGAAGAAAACAAGTAAGAAACAAAGGAACAAAGAAAGGAAGGATAATGTGTGTCCTTTTGGATAACTTTTATAGTTCTGTAGTTTGCAAAAACAAGCTGAGCTTGCTCCACAGACCATTAACATTTCTATATACACACTCAGACTGCTAATAAAAGCACACTGAGGATTCTTAAAGGCCCTATAAGAAAGGTTTTATATCCTGGCTTTAGCCTCGCTGGCATCTGTGGCATCTAAAACCTGAGAACGCTATTCCTCTGAGGTATCATTAGCTTTCTGTGTGCCTTCAAAGGCTCAAAGACAATTTCCTGGACTCCTATAAGAATGCAAGTTTCTTTCCAGCTACTACAAAATATATCTTAGCTACCACTGGAATTGTCACTTGCTTTCTATGCTTTCAAAAGCACTGTGAGAGATACAGCCCTGTGCTATTATTGGCACTGTCAGTCTCCCTGTGTCATATCAAAAGAACCCTCCAAAGTTTCTTTGTGTTTACAGTCTCTTGTGTGTGTGCACAATGACGCTAAGATTATTTTTCTGGTGAAATGCTTTGTCCACAAAACCTACCCAATTTTTATCTAATAGTTTCCCAAGGAAAGAATGTATGGGGGGCAAAATCCAAATAGTATCAACCCTTATTTCAAAAGCCATGCCTATATTAAGAGAATAATTATAGCAATGCCCTAAAATCTGAAATAATATTCATGAACAGGTAAGAATTTAACATATCCAGAATTTCACAGCAAGGATCAAGAAGCAATCTGTATTCTCACCGAATAATACCATTAGTCAAGGTAGAGGCTCTTTTACTTCCCCTGCAAAGCTGTTATCCCTTATAAACAGTTTCTAATTCATAAAAGTTGCTGAGTGCTTTTCAATGGGGATGCTTTGGGACAGGAGAGTTCCCAGTAGTGGGGGCTGCCCCACACTCTGCTGAATGTTTTGCAACCCTGATCATCCTGGTGGCCATTCCTACTCATTATGATGACCAGAAAAGCACCTCCACCCACTAGTCTCAGTTACCGGGTTATTCCTAAGGTAAGTGAGTGCTGCTAGTATATAGACTGATGGGACACACACATGCACACATATATAAAAATCCATATTGCTATTATACATTGTATGATATGGGTTATATATGTATGTATCACTAGAGAGATAAAAAACTAAAAGGGAAATGCAGAGCTAGAAACAAACATTTTTGTCAATTGCCTATTGTGAGCAAGACAAACATGCATTGCTTTCACAAGTGTAAGCAGATTTGGATCCAGATTCAACTTAGCCATTTACCAAGACAGAATGTCTTTATTTTTCCAAGTAATTGGTATCTTTGAGATTCCTGGGATGGGGGGATGGGGAGAGAAGGCCTAAAATCACCTATTAACGACACTGCCACTCCTTCTGATGTGTATGGTCCTATCCGGGGAATTTTGTGGTTCTCACACCAATGATGTGTCAGGGTGATTTCATCTATTGTGAAAATCAAGCTCCCTTCTCTCAACTGGTCTTTCTCCTGCTCCTTCTCAAAATCCTGCTTCTTGGTGCTCATGGTTTCCTGGACCCAAGGCTGGTGGTAGGGGGGTTGGGAAGCCAGGGAACAGGAATGTCCTTGAAGGCAAAAGAAGTAAATCAGCATTTCAAGTTAGGACCACAGCAATTTCTTAGCCTTATCTTTTCACACCTATATCATTTCATTTAATTTTCTCAGCAACCCTGAGGCGTGTATTTTAAGTCTCATTTTGAAGATCAACTATATTTTCCAAGTAAGGGAGCCAGTTCACTCTAAAGCTGTGCTCACTTCTCTTTAAATCTCCATCTCCACAATATCCCACTAATAATAATGACAAGAATAGCAATAATGCCAGAGTGTCCATGGCAAGAAAGTTCACAACTGACTGTTTAAACACAGTTTGGGGCACCAGAAGTAGAGGGATAGGATGTTCTGGTTGATGGGATCCATCAATTACCACAAAGTACTCTGTGCAGAATAGAAGAGAGTTATGATACAGTCTTCTCCCCTCAGAGGGTTTGCAAACTAGTAAGAAAATTAAGACTTAGATCAAGCACATTATTGTATAGTCTTACTGCCTAAGTTTGGCTGACAGTAAAGGCATTGGTAAGTTAACAAGAAGACTTGAATGTCTTCCTCAAGTCCTATCTTGCAAAAAAATTAATCTAAATATAATTAGCATAACTCATAAAACTAAACAAAAGGAAGATAAACAACCCAATCAAAAGCTGGGCAACGAATCTAAATAGATACTTTTTGAAAGAAGACAAAAGAAAGGCCAAGAGACACATGAAAACATGGTCAAAGTCACTAATTGTCCAAGAGATGCAAATCAAAACGACAATGTAGTACCATCTCACACCTGTCAGAAGGGCTATCATCAACAAATCAACAAACGAAAGTGCTGGCAAAGATGCAGATAAAAAGGAACCCTCCTGCACTGCTGGTGGGAATGCAGACTGGTGCAGCCAATGTGGAGAACAGTATGGAGATTCCTCAAAAAACTAAAAATGGAACTCCCATTTGACCCAGTGATTCCACTTCTAGGAATATATCCCAAGAAACTAGAAATACTAATCAGAAAAAATATATGCACTCCTATGTTCACAAAGGCACAATTCACCATAGCTAAGATTTGCTAACAGCCTAAGTGCCCATGAGCAGATGAGTGGATTAAAAAAACAGTGGTACATCTACACAATGGGTAAAAAAGAAGGAATTCTTACTATTTGCAACGGCATGGATGGAACTGCAGAGCATTATGCTAAGTGAAATCAGTCAATCAGAGAAAGATAAATATCACATGATCTCAATCATTTATGGAATATAATGAACAACATAAACTGATGAACAAAAACTGATTCAGAGACAGAGAAACATCGATCAGATCAAACCTTAGAAGGAAGGTAGGAGAGTGTAGGGTAAGGGGAAGAGATCAACCAAAAGACTTGTATGCATGCATATAAGCCTAACCAATGGACACAGACACCAGGGGGTTGAGGGCATGAGTGGGGTTGGGAGGCAATGGGGGAATAAGGGCACATATGTAATATCTTAATCAATCAAAAAATTAAAAATAAATAAATATAATTAGCATAACAAGCTTTTGATATGATTTATTATAACATATCCATTGCATAACAAACATTTAGTAAATATCTGGTGGATGAATGAATCAGTGAGGTAATAACCAGTCAGTACCTCTGATGAAAAGGAAAAGATGAATAGCAAAGAACTTTTTAGTGGGTCGTTAGGACTGTCTGAAGGAAAAAAGATACAATACAGTAGCCCTCTCCCATTCTAGAGATTGGCCTAAGTCTGAAATATCACCATGGGGATAATTCCCCTCCTAAAATGTACTTGGACAAACAACAAACAAGATTGAGAGGTGGATGCTGAGTAGGTTAGTTTCTAGGGTCAGCTACTACCTAAGGTGGTCACACCAGCAGTGCCTCAGAAGAATTATAAATTAACTAGAGGCCTGGTTCCTGAAATTTGTGCATGGGTGAGGGGGTTGTCCTTTAGCCCAGTCTGCTCTCTCTCCAATCTGGGACTCCTTGAGGGATGTCCAACTGCCCGTTTAGGCCCTGGATCAGGCCTAAAAGGCAGCTGGACATCCCTCTCACAATCCAGGACTGCTGGCTCCCAAGAGCTCACCTGCCTGCCTTCCTGATTGCCCCTAACCGCTTCTGCCTGCCAGCCTGATCACCCCCTAAACACTCCCCTGCCTGATTGATGCCTAACTGCTCCCCTGAAAGCCTATTTGCCCCTAACTTCCCTCCCCTGTGGGCCTGGTCACCCCTAACTGCCCTCCCCTGCAGGCTTGATCACCCCCAACTGCCCTCCTTTGCAAGCCTGTTCCCTCTCAACTGCCCTCCCCTGCTGGCCTGATTGTCCACAACTGCCCTCCCTTGCAGGCCTGGTCCCTCCCAACTACCCTCCCCTGCTAGCCATCTTGTAGTGGCTATCTTGTGTCCACATGGGGGCAGGATATTTTTAACACACGGGGGCAGTCATCTTGTGTGTTGAAGTGATGGTCAATTTGCATATTACTCTTTTATTAGATAGGATAGAGGCCTGGTGCACAGGTGGGGGCCAGCTGGTTTGCCCTGGAGGATGTTCCAGATCAGGGTGGAGGTTCCCTTGGGGCATGTGGTGGCCTGGGTGAGGGGCCCATGGTGGTCTGGCCACACCCTCCGGCAACCCAAGCAGAGGCCCTAATATCTGGGATTTATTCATTTTCTACAATTGAAACCTCATAGCCTGGAGCAGAGCCAAGCTCTCTGCTTGCTCTGTGGCGGCAGCCATTGAAACTTTGTTGCCTTAAGTGGAGGCCTGGGCTGGCCAGGGTGTGCGAAAAGCTTGGCTTCCTCCATCACCAGAGGCAACCCAAGCCTCCCTCCTGCTCTCTCTGTGGTCAAAGTCATCTTAATTGGGTTAATTTGCATACTCACTCCTGACTGACTGGTGGGCGTGGCTGGTGGGTATAGCAGAGTTATGGTCAATTTGCATAATACTCTTTTATTAGATAGGATACTAGAGGTCCAATGCATGAAATTTGTGCAAGAGTAGGCCTTTCTTCTCTCGGCTGCTGGCACCAGCTTTCCTCTGGCACCCAGGACCCAGGCTTCCCTCTGGTCTGCCAGCCAGCACCTGGGAACCTGGGCTTCCCTCACAGCCCCAGCTTTGTCCAGAAGGTCATTCAGTCTAATTAGCATACTATTCTTTTATTATGAGCCATAGAAGTTTGAATATACTATAAAATAGACAAATCAGAAAAGGTTAGTTAATCCAGTAATGTGGTATGATCTTGAAAATGTTTATGTTATTGTTTTATTATCATTGGAATTAAAATAGAACTTCAAAAAGATCTCTTAAAGAACACATCAAGAGGAAGACTGTATCTGCCTTCTTCCTCTCCTCACAATGCCCTACAATTCACAGGAGGGTCCCTAACTCACTCCAATTTGAGGAACAACTAGATGAAAAGACTGAGCTGGCAGCATGCCCATATGTAAAGAGAAATCATTCCACATTTCTACTGTGGGCCATAAAAAATTCATTCTTCTTGGATATCTAAAAAAAAAATCTGAAATTCAATAAAATTTAAATTTATACATCACCATAAGATAATAATATATGGTTTCCTTGTCTTAATTTCTCTACTTGTACTTATTCAAACTCTGGCATTTTTATTGTGTATTTCTTCTACATAACAGCAACCTTTTGAATTTTAATCAGGTTACCAAAGTACTTGTGAATTTACTCAATTATCTTTCATCAATAAAGATAACAAGAGTCTTTAATTCCAGTATCAAATACTTTTGTTTTGATGCTAAATAGTAAGCTTCAGGAAGGATCAGTAGAGAATATTGTGGTTTGTTGTTGTTGTTGTTGTTGTTAATCCTCAATGAGAATATTTTTTTCCATTTATCTTTAGACAGAGTGGAAGGGAGGGGGAGAGAAAGAGTGAGAAAATCATCCATGTGAGTGAGATACATTGATTGGTTGCCTCCCATTTACACCCCCACTGGGCAAGAAATGGAGCCTGCAACTGAGGTAAGTGCCCTTGACTGAAATAGAACCCAAAACCCATTAGTACATGATCTGACACGCCAACCACTGAGCAAAACTGACTAGGGCTAGAAAATATCATTTAATATATCGGCCCTCTGTTCATTTCTTATGGGTGATGTCTTGTGACAATTATTCACAAAATGACCACTAAACACAAATATGAACTCAAACCAAATTCAAAAAGTGGGTTATTCAACAAAATATGGTATATGCATATGTGGAATATTATTCAGCCTTAAAAAATAAAAGAATAAAATTCTGATACATCCTACAACATAGGTGAACCTTAAGAAAATTATGCTAAGTGACATAAATAAATCAGATATAAAAAGAGAGATACTGTGTGATTCAATTTACATGAAGTACCTACAATAGGCAAGTTCACAGAGGCAGAAAGTAAAATAGAAGTAACCAGAGACTCAGAGGAGGGGTAAATAGGGAGTTATTGTTTAATGGATACAGTTTCTGTTTGGAAATGATGAAAAGTTCTAGAAATAGAGAGTGCTGGTGGTTGTACAACACTGTGAATGTACTTAATGCCATTAAATTGGTAAAAATGTACCTTTAAAATATTATCTATATTTTACCACCAAAACAAACAAACAAACAAAAAGGGTTATCTAGCCCTGTCCAGTGTGGCTCAGTTGATTGTGTGTACCGGAAAACTGTCAGTTCAATTCCCGGCTAGGGCACATGTCCAGATTGCTGGCTTGATCCATAGTTGGAGGGTGCATGTAGGCAGTCAATTAATGTTTCTCTCCCCATACCCTACCCACACACTCCCTCTCTCTTTAAAATCAATAAAAACAGTTTTTTTTAAAGTGGACTATCCAAATCATGGATAATTAAAAACAATTCAGTTTCTCTTTTCCTCCACTATTCCCTATATCCATTTGTCTGTTTATCAAACAAGCCAAAGACTGTAAAGAGAAGGAACAAAACTGAACGTTTTAAGAAACTTGAGGAGTAAAAAAATCTAGACAATCACATGCTTATCTTACAGAGGATAAAGTGCTCTGGAATTTATAAACTGATAGTAACAAAGAACACCAAGCTATGAATTCTAGAGCAAAGTCTCAAATTTATGTTCACCAAAATGCTATTTGTGGTTATCTCTAGGGGATGAGATTTTGCAGTGATTTTTTTTTACATTTTTTTGTACTTTTGAGGTACATTTAACTTCATTCATAATAATCATGCATCATTTAACAAAAATAATATAGTTATTTATAGAAAGAAAAAGTGATTATGTTACTGGGCAATGAAGTACATTTTCTCTGGCATAGTACCTGATTTTATTTGGCTTCAACAATTTTGACATACTCTATTCAACAGGCAGTATTTACTAATTCATTAATATAGAAAGCTGGATTCCTACCCAGGGGATAATCTTCCAAGTATAATATGGTAGTAAAATGATTTCCAGGATTTTCCTTTCTTTTCTTCTAAACATAGGCAAACATACAGCCTTATTTCAGAATCTGAACAAGTTTTATAGGAAACCTGACCTTTGGGGCCTTTGATTAATCTCAAGTAATAAAAGCTGTAGCAAAGGTCTTTTGAAGGAGATGATGGTTGTCTTACTATAAAATGGCCAAAAGGCTCTAGAAACCTAATAGAGGATGAAACATTGCTATAACTAGTAACTCATATTGGTATCAATTTCAGTGAATGAAACTTTTAGTCATCATTAAATGATGGCAGGGATTAAGATACTGCATCATCTATTACATTATACCTTTGTGGACCAATTGAGATTTAGAACAACCAAAAATGTTTAAGAGAAAGGACTTTCATTAGAGACGTTCAGATGACTTTGAAGCCCACAGACTGTGTCTATCATTCACCATTGCTCAATGGCTCCCCCTTTGTCTTTAAGATCAAGATCAACTCATTAGCCTGGTAAACTGAGGTCTTTCATAACCTGGCCCTGAATGTTCTCCAGCCCCATCTCACACCATATTCCTCCTGTTAATTCATTCCAGCAACAGCCAACAGGTCCAGACTGATTCCCTCTCACATTAGTACCACTGGACTGGTTATTCCCATTCCTGGAATGCCCCCACTTCTTTCCCCTCTCTGTCTGCTTGGTTAACTCTGACTCCCTCATCAAGGCTCTGACCAAGTCTATCTGGGTTCACTTTTCTATTAAGACTTCTATCTGTGCCTCCCAGCTCCTGGCCTCTGGCCTCACCACCTCACCCCATCCAATGCTGTGAGAAACTCACTGAGTCTTATTCACCCAGATGTCTCAGTACTCTAAGCTACACACAAAATAAGCACCCACTAAGTGTTTTTAAACAAATTAATCATGCTTTGAACTAATGACTTTCCATGTTAAAAGGAATGACAACTTCCACAGAGTCAGGTTTTCTAACAAGCCGTCCCAAGAAGTACCAGACTCAGATCCCAACAAAATGTGCCAAAAGCCAGCTCTCCACTCACATCAGGAGTCATGCTCTCCCCTGGGAAGGATTGAAAGTTTAACCAGAAAACAAGAAGTGCTTGGCCTGCAGTGAGGAAAGAAAGACAAAGCAGTGAGAAAGTCTCCCATGTAGTCAAGGACCTAAGAGCCCTTCCCCAGAGGATGAACTAGCCAAAAAGTCGCCATCCACTCTTTAAAGGAAACATCTAGCAAATTTCATGCTCCCTAGAATGTTCTGGCACAATTACTAGATTTATCCTCAAGATCTAGGAAACTACTGCAGTAGTCCTTCTGAAATCACCAATGATCAACACATAGCAACAGGGTTCCATCAAGTAAATGGAAGTGGTGACTTGAATCAAAGCCTCTTAGTTCAAATTTTATACTTTCTTTCAGTCTTACAATTCAATACTCCTAGTTAATCATAAAGTGAATTATCTTCCCAAATAATAAATGTTCACTACTTTCTAAATAATGAAATACATTTTCCCAACACATAAACCAACAGTTTTATTTTTATGCTAGAACTGATGTGAAATTACATGTCATGAATTATTCATGCCACTCAATTTAATTCAATTAGTTTTACTGAATTCATATCTAATCCATAAAAATGTTTAACTCAATAAAAAAATCATTTCTGCATCCTTGAATAATAGATTTCTTAAAAATTTCAGGAACAATAAGTGGATATTTGGTTTGAAATGGCAGGGCATATTATAATTGTAATGATGAAAATAATTTTAATTATTTAACCATACATTCTGTTCTATTTACTGACTGATGTCTCATAACGGAAAACTCATTTTATATCAAAGTAGCATAACAGGAGCAAGAAGTGAGCCTTGCTGCCAATTATGGGACCAAAGTCACTTCTAAATTTTCTATACATATAGCAAACAGATCCCCCTTCAAATAGTACCTGATACTTTGCACAATTGAAGGCATAAATTTTGTGCTTACTAAAGAAGACATCTTATTTGTCACACAGAAATAAGTAAGGGAAAATCATAATTCCCTTCCTTCATGAAAAATCCCTTTGAGGCTCATGACTCTGACCTACTGACCTCCATGGAACCATTCCCACTTTGGTCAATGGCTTTGCCAATTGTCTTCCTATCTACTTTTTCATCCTGGCACGTCCCCAAAGAAGGCATTAGAACTCCCCTACCTTAAAGTTCCTATATGTCTTCAGTTCCATTGACCTTCACTTACACAACCAACATCCACAGCTACACACAACCAAAAAAATTCCTCTAGCCCTTCATCCCAAATGCCAATGACCCATTCTCTGACCACAGCCTCACAGAACTTTCCTCCTTATCATACTCTCTAATCTCATGGAGATTTCCATCCCCTGTCCCACCATATTCTCTGGATCTACTTACATGCTAATAAGACTATAAATCACAAGTCACAATTTAAATCACTTTTTTAAAAAACAATTGGAAGTCATATACATATATATATTGCTACATGTATTCATAAGAAATAGGTCCCAGTCTCTTTTCCATTGGTTCTCACAAACTATGCTTCTCTGGGTAGAGTAGGCTGTGCTTCAATTGAACTAAGGTGCCTTTCTATTTGGCTTACTTCTTTTTCTGATTATTTTCTTTCATGAGTTTCAGGAAGCTATCTTAGCTCTTAGAATACTTTAATATGTTTAATTCATATATTAACAGTCTTGGCAATAATCATGCCCTTAACTTGTTTGTTTACAACAACACCAACAGTCACATCCCACATCCTGAAGATGGGTACACTGTGCACTATTCCATTTTGCCATGCTGTGAGCATTCTTTTTGAACAGTGCTTATTCCCTTGATGTTTATAACATCACCTTTCTGTACATTCATAAGTAGGCTGTTAAAGTAACAACCCCATGTTTTCTAAATGGTCTGGAGAACATACAGCAGATGTCTTTTCTGTTTACCTTTGTGTTCATCATTAGTGAATTGCAAGAATCCCAATGAAAGGCTTAAATCACTCTTTGCCCCAACTACCAACTCTTTTTTTCCTTTAAACTCCTGCCACATCTGCCCACAAAATCCCATGCTTGGATCACTACAAGCATCTATCTATCTACTTCTACACTAGCCCACTGGACATTGCAAGAGAAAGACACCTATCCTTTAGGTTGGTGCCATGACAAAGTCATGGTATTCAGCCTAAGGTGGGCCATCGGTGCCACCAAGAACCCCTTGTATATGCCTCCAATGAGTTCTCTCTCCCACTCTCTACATCATCTATTTCAAAACATCTTTATGTTCAAGCCCCCACCCTCTCATTTCACTGCCTATTCCCATCTCATAGAAAAATCTAGAAACCATCAAAAAAGTACAGTTTTGAACTCTTACTATTTGCAACAGTATGGATGGACCTGTAGAGCATTATGCTAAGCAAAATAAGCCAGTCGGAGAAAGATAAGTATCACATGATCACATGCATTTGTGAAATATAATGAACATAAACTGATGAACAAAAATAGATACAGAGACAGATAAGCATCAACAGACTTCTGAACCTCAGAGGGAAGGCAGGAGAGGGGGTGGGGGACAGGGAAGGGAGTTTAAGAGTTCAACCAAAGGACTTAAATGAATGCATACAAGCATAACCAATGGACAGAGATAATAGGAGGGTGAGGGCCTGAAATGGGGGGTGGGGTGGCTGGGAGAGGTCAATGAGTGGATGAGGGGGAAAGAAAACATATGTAATACTTTCAACAATAAAACTTTTTTAAATAATTAAATAAATAAGAGTACAGTCTTAATCTTGTCCACCATCAACAAATCGATCTATGTCAATACTATTTTCCCTGCCAGGTTCAAGGGATGAGAGGCTGTAACTATTTCAATGGCATTTTTAAGTGACTAGTCTTCATTAAGTTTTCCTAAAATGTTTCACTTCTTTTTAATGCAAATAAAAGCTTTTCTTATACTTATATTCCATTGGTTTGCCCAACATATAATTCAATTGTGTAAACTTAGTAATAAGCACAATGACATAAAAAGGTTTGGGAACAAACACAACAGACTCTTGGTGAGAAATACAAGTTATAGAAATGCACAGGTATATACAGAAAAGTATTCAGTCTACCAAGAACATCAGCTATTTGATTTGAGAGAGAATGAGGCTTATCAATTAACACAGTGAGTCTTAGGTGGAAATCAGAAGTGGAATTGCTGGGTCATAGGGCAGTTCCACTTTTTAATTTTGGGGGGAAACTCCATACTGTTTTCCACAGTGGTTGTGCCAATTTAATTCCCACCAAAAATAAAGGTGGAGGTATCATCCTACCTAATATCAAACTATACTATAAGGCCATCATAATCAAAATAACATGGTTCTGGCAATGAAGCAGAATAGAGAGCCCATACATAAACCCATGTCTTTATGGTCAGTCAAAAAGGAGGCAAGAGGGATAAAGACAGACTACTGAATAAATGGTTCTGGGAAAATTGAACAAATACCTAAGGCTATTCTTTACTAACAACCTGATACTCTGCAATAATCAAGCACATGCCTCTATTAGAGCACTCAACACTCTTTTCTTTGTTGTTGAGTGATTTTTCACTCCTACAGGACAAGGCTGCATTTCATTCATCTCAGTAAACCTAGTGCTTATTAGAGAACCAAATACATATAGAAATACCTCACCATTATTGCTTTTCCATACTAGAGTAACTCCATACTTCAATCACTCAGCCTATTGCAAACTACTCCCAAATGTAGGACTTAATCACCAGTTCTCTGGGGTTGCAGTGGAAAGCACATTAACCATGTAGCCTTCATTATTACCTCCTCTTAATACTAAGGGATGTGATCCAATGAAGACTTAAATAATAGGTTCTGGCACTGTCCTGTCATCATCTTGTTCATCAAAATCTTTTTCCTTCAACAGATACCCATTCACATTTTATTATGAAGACATGCATTTTATGGATAAATTACATAGCACTGTTAAAACATACTAGAAATAATATCCAAGATAATAGATCTCCGTGGAGTTAATAGCTATAAATCACTATCATGTTCTTAGAGAGTGCTTGTATAGAGACACAAGCCATGAACTATCAGGAAACAGAACAAGAGCCTACACAGATGGATGAGAGTTAAAAGGCACATTCTAGGTTCCCCCCACATACACAAGGGAGATTCTCCTCATGGGTCTCTAGACTCTGCCTTCACGAATACTGATATCCTTCTGGAGGGGGCCAAACCATCCTGGCTGAGCTGTTGCTTCCAATATTTTAGGTATGAATGACTTCTATCCAAAGTGATCCTACATCCCAGATGTTCTAGCATAAGCTCAGAAACCAACTCTTACACTAGGGGAGGGAGGAGATATTGCATAACAGTTTCACAAAAGAAATAACAGAGGAGCGGTTTAAAAGAATGTGTAGAAGTTTACCAGGTAGTAAAATAAGGGGGCAGCCTAAGCAAATGAAACAGAAAGTACAACAGCTGAAGAGTCTGGACTTTATAGCAGGGGAAAATGGAGATTCACTGAAGGTTTCTGACAAGACTAGATAATTGGCCTATAGTTTTTCTTCAGTGAGATTATAAGCCAGTTGAGGTAAAGATATATCTTCTATGATTATTTGTGTCATTCAAAAACCTTTACACATAGTTAGAACCATTATTTACATATCTGTTTCCCCTTAGCCTTTCCCATAGTTCACTGCACAGAGCTAACACTTATTCGATGTCTAATGAATAAATGAATAAAATAATCATTATTATAAAGTCTTTCCTATAATCAAGGATGTACACCAATGACTGATTATACCTGCCAAGGCAATATAGGCAATGAAGTAAAAACATTACTCCAAAGCAGGAGTAAGGAATAAGAAAACTACAGCTAATGCTCAAGATCTGCCAATCAACATTAGCCCAGGGGGATAGCTAAAACCCAGGGAGAATAAAATAAAGCACCTTTGATTTGCTGTCTGTATCTTTCCTAACTAATGAAAATTAAACATCTCATCAGAGCGATAAAATTCTTCGTATGTCTTTGTTTAGGTTGGTATCTTGTGATCAAAATGGAATGATACATTTCTATTAATTCACGCAAGGAAGTAAGATTTTTCTTTATCACAGCAATAAGAGATCCATTCATGACTGAAAATGCTAACAAGTTTAAGTTTTCTCTGACAACATTTCTAACTGGTTCATCAGAGAGAGGAGAGTCAAGTTACCAAAGATTAAAATATTTTAATACTAACAAGTAACATTCACACCTATCACCAAAAAGCTTGATCTTGAGGTAACTGGGCAAGTATGTGTATTTATTTTACTCACATAGGCACCATCAAATTTGTGACTATTCATATATACAAGATACTTTATTGTATTGATAAAAGACATGACCCCCACAACTAAGATTCATTCTAATATCCACAATATTGATACTTACATTTACAAAAAGCCAGCCACTCTCCATTCCCAAAGGGAAAGCCACAAGTTCACACTTACACAGGACAGAGCAGCACATGCCCTTTCTGTGCACACTGCAGTCAGCCAGAGTTCTTGGAGAGTGCCAGACAGACCCAGCCCAAGAGATTTTCCAGATTATATTTGGTGCCCCTTCGAGGGACTCTTTCTTGGAAATTTTCTCCTTAAATGCCCAGTGCTCTTTCTCTGGGCCCAGAGAGTCCTCCTCCCCAACTTCTCTCCAGATTCAATTATCCCACCCTTTGCCATTGGCTCTTCCTTTAAAAATCAACTTAGTAAATCAATCTCCAGCAAAGTAGGAATGCCTCATTAGAGTGGTGCGTGAGGTCCAAAGATGAATCTGTGTTCTAAAAGAGGACATCTGGAAAGCATAAGGCAAAGAAATACTTGTCCAAGGTAAAATTTCAGGCATCATTCAGCCAGAATTATTTGGGGCAGGTGTTCAGCTTCAGCACCCCTCATGGTATTCCATGAAACAAACCCACTATTTTGCCAACATCCAAGCTCTACCTTTCAAATACAGCCGAATAAAATTTAAATCTTTTGTAAACTCTATGATGCCTAGTTCCATTTTAGCAGCACTGCTCTGGACTCCTACAGTATCCTAAGCTCATCATGATGACATATTATCACACTATGTCAAAATTATCTATTTTGACCTGGCCAGTGTTGCTCAGTGGTTGAGGCAGTAACCTATGAACCCAGAGGTCACCATTCAATTTCCAGTCAAGGCACATGCCCAGGTTTGGGGCTTAATCCCCAGTAGGGAGAATGCAGAAGGCATAGGATCAATGATTCTCTCTCATCGTTGATGTTTCTATCTCTCTCTCCTTCTCCTTTCCTCTCTGAGATCAATAAAAATATTTTTATTATGTATTTTGTCCCCAACAACCTGTAGAGATTACATCTTTGATCTCTTTACTCTAGAGTCAAGCATAGTACTTAGCATACAGTAAGTGCTTAATAACTTCTTGTCAAATGGATACATTTTTAAACAGTATTAGAAATTAATTAACAAGATTTGGTATAGAGATACTATAATCTAGCCTGGCCAGCGTGGCTCTGCAGTTGAGTATCGACCCAGGAACCAAGAAGTCACTGGTTTGATTCCTGGTCAGGGCACATGTCCAGGTTGCAGGCTCAATCCCCAATACTCAGTAAGTTTGTGTAGGAGACAGTCGATCGAAGTTGCTCTCTCATTGATGTTTCTATCTCTCTATCCCTCCCCTTCCTCTCTCTATAAAAGTCAATAAAAAGCATATTTTTAAAAAAATACTATAATCTAATTTGGAATTTAATATCTTTAGTTGTAAGGATGGTTCCTTCCTTTTTTGTCACTCAGTTTTAAGCCATGGTCTGTGACAGCAGAGAGCAAGGCTACTATTTCAGCAATACTGGGTCATGGTCGCAGCTCTATCTATGAACTGACACCTCCCTCTTTTCTAGTCACCATGAGTTATAGGTTAAATAAACATGCATTACCTATGAGCATTGTAGCTATTCTGGTTCCACTGTCCCCATCACAGCCTGACTTTTTTTCAAAATAAATGTCTTCATTATTTTTAAAATTGACATTGTTTGTATTTTTGTGTATTTCTATTAATTCATTCATTCATTAAAGAGCTATATAGCTATCATCTGTTCTGTTTTAATGCTGGGGAAACAGTGGTGACTAAGACAAAGTTGCTGTTCCCATAGGACTAGTTCGAATTCCTCAGATTCATTATGCAGATCTGTGAGGCCTTCTTAACCATGAAATTGAACTTCTTGTTTACCCAAGAACTGAATAATCAAACACAGCTTATGTTATCAATCTTGTAGAAAACTCAGTAATGTTTCTGACTACTCCTATCAAATCAAATCTGATTAGTTACTCTATTCATTTCACAGAGCTGTGGTAACAAATTACAACAAATTTGGTACCTGAAAACAGAAATTTATTCTCTCCTAATTCTGGAGGCCGGAAGTCCAAAATCAAGATACCATCAGTGCTGTGCTCCCCCTGGAGGCGTTAGGGTAGAAGCTTTATTTTGCTTATTTCTAGCTGCTGGTGATTCCTGGTAATCTTTGATGTTCCTGTTTGTAGCAGTATCACTCCAAGCTCTGCCTCCATCTTCACCTGACCACCTCCTCTATGTGTCTTCATATAGGTTATCTTCTCTATGTATCTGTCTTCACATGACTTTTTCCTATATGTCTATCTCTGATTTCCCTACCATTCCACAAAATCTAACCCCCACATGACATCAAAGCCTCTCTTCTAATGTTCTATGGATACAATTTTCTTCATAAATATTTAACTATCTATAATTTATTTTGCTATAAAGTGTATAGTAGGAACATAATTTCATTTTTTTAAATTTCTTTATTGATTAAGGTATTACATATGTGTTCTTATCCCCCCACTGGCCAGACCCCTCACCCTCCCACTCATGCCCTCACTCCCTTGTTGTCTGTGTCCATTGGTTAGACTTATAGGCATGCATACAAGTCCTTGGGTTGATCTCTCCCCCTTAGCACCATCCTCCCCTACCTTCTCTCTGAGGTTTGATGGTCTGATCGATGCTTTCTATCTCTGGATCAGTTTTTGTTCATCAGTTTATGTTGTTTGTTATATTCCAAAATGAGTAAGATTATGTGATATGTATCTTTCTCTGACTGACATTTCACTTAGCATAATGCTCTGCAGTTCCATCCATGCTGTTGCAAATGGTAAGAATTCCTTCTTTTTTATAGCAGCGTAGTATTCCATTGTGTAGATGTACCATGGCTTTCTAATCCACTCATCTGCTGATGGGCATTTAGGCTGTTTCCACATCTTAGCTATGGTGAATTGTGCCACTATGAACATAGGGGTGCACATGTCCTTTCTGATTGGTATTTTTAGCTTCTTGGGATATATTCCTAGAAATGGGATCACTGGGTCAAATGGGAGTTCCATTTTTAATTTTTTGAGGAATCTCCATACTGTTCTCCACAGTGGCTGTACCAGTCTGCATTCCCACCAGCAGTATACGAGAGTTCCTTTTTCTACACATTCTTACCAGCACTTGTTGTTTGTAGTTTGTTGATGATTGCCATTCTGACAGGTGTGAGATGGTACCACACTGTCGTTGATTTGCATCTCTTGGACAATTAGTGACTTTGAACATGTTTTCATGTGTCTCTTGGCCTTCCTTTTGTCTTCTTTCGAAAAGTATCTATTTAGGTCCATTGCCCATTTTTTTATTGGGTTGTTTATTTAGGGGAGTCGCAAAAGATCGGAGGTCTGGTCGTGCATGGCGCTGCGTGAAGGACAGATTGCTGATTGTGCCGCTGGCTTTCGCGAGTGGGCGGGAGACAGACCCTCCGAACTGTGCCATTTCTGACTCCACTGGGCCCCTGTTTTGGGCGAAACCCTGGAGACCTAGACTCCTGTGGTCCTGGCACGCAGGGGAGCTGGAAAGGCAGCGGTCTAGAAGCACTGCGGGCGTGCGCGCACAAGGACCGTTCCAGCCATTACCCAGTCACATGAGACTCAGGGGCCGTGGAGGGCGGGGCCAACTGGAAGGCAAGGCGGTCCCTTAAGCCCTGAGACTCCACCCATCCCAAGCTCCACAGAGGGTTCTGTGGCTTTGCAAGTCTGGTTTTACAAGGCTGAATTCAACACCGAAGTTTCCCCAACATAGTGAAAATGCCGAGACAAGGGAAGGGATCACAAACAAAAGAAATGGAGGAAAAAAAACGACTGAGTTCAAAACCACGCTTGTAAGGTTTTTCAAGAATATGCTAGAAAAGATGGATAAATTTAGCGAGAGCCAAGAGGAGATGAAAAAGGACCAACTAGAGATGGAAAAGGTCCAACTAAAGATGATAAAAGACCAACTAGAAATTAAATATACACGGACTGAAAAAAAAAATATTATACAGCAGACTACAGAAAGGCAAGAATCAAGTCAAAAATTTGAAATATAAAGAAGCAGAAAACACTCAACTGAAAAAGCAAGAAGAGAAAAGAATCCAAAAATGTGAACATAATGTAAGGAGACTCTGGGACAGCTTCAAGCATACCAACATCAGAATTGTGGGGGTGCCAGAAGACGACAGAGAGCAAGATACTGAAAACCTATTTAAAGAAATAATGACTGAAAACTTCCCACATCTGGTAAAAGAAATAGACTCACAAGTCCAGGAAGCACACAGAACCCCAAAGAAAAGGAATCCAAAGAGGACCACACCAAGACACATCATAATTAAAATACCAAGAGCAAAAGACAAAGAGAAAATATTAAAAGCAGCCAGAGAAAAACAGTTCATTACCTACAAGGGAGCACCCATACGATTGTCAGCTGATTTCTCAACAGGAACGATGCAGGCCAGCCGGGAGTGGCAAGAAATATTCAACGTGATGAATAGCAAGAACCTATAACCAAGAATAATCTATCCAGCAAAGCTAACATTCAGAATTGAAGGGCAGATAAAGAGCTTCACAGAGAAGAAAAAGCTAAAGGAGTTCATCAACTCCAAACCAGTATTATATGAAATGCTGAAAGGTACTCTTTTAGAAGAGGAAGAAGAAAAAGGTAAAAGACAAAAAATTATGAACAACAAATACATATCTATCAATAAGTGAATCTAAAAATTAGTGAATTAAAAATTTGATGAACAGAATAAACTGGTGAATAGAATAGAAAGGGAATGGACTGATAATTCTCAGGGGGAAAGGGGTGAGGGGTGTACAGGGAGAGACTGGGCAAAAATCATATACCTATGGATGAGATCAATGGGAGGGAGCTAAGGGCAGAGGGAGGGGTGGGAGCTGGGTGGAGGGGTGCTATGGAGGGGAAAAAAGAGAAACAAATGTAATAATCTGAATAATAAAGATTTAATTTAAAAAAATGATATAGCTATAATCAAAAATACCATGGAAGCCTTCAACAGTAGACTAGAAGAAGCAGAGGACCAAATCAGTGAGTTAGAAGATCAGGTACAGAAACAAGCCCAATCTGAACAGCAACTAGAGAAAAAAATCAAAAAGTAGGAGACGAGCATAAGGGAGCTTTGGGACAATGCAAAATGAAACAACATACATTATATAATAGGGCTGCCAGAAGGACAAGACGAGCAGCAAGGATTAGAAAATTTATGAAATTACCCATTATTTCACCTCTGATGCCACAAAGTCATCTTTACCTTATAATAAATTCCCATGTGAAATTGGGTCTTCTAGTCTTTTCCCTCAATCCACTGGCTTATTCAATTGTTAAAACCACATCGTTTACTATCTTTGTCATATGTTTTAATATTTGGTATATAAGTTCTCATTCTTATTGTTCTTTTTGCCCTTCAAATATATCTTAGGTATTTTCACACATGTATTATTATTCCAGTTGAACTTTATAATTGTTTTTTAGAATCCTTCAAAAACAATTCATTGTAATCTTTATTGAGGTTAATTTCATTTACACATGAGATTATGAGAGAATTGACATTTTTACAATCTTTATTTTTTTTCATTAACTTAAGTCTTTATTTATACCCTTTTGTGATGTTTTATAGTTTCCTTCCCATTGGTCTTGAACATTTCTTTAATTTATTCCCTTGACCATCACTTTAACCATCCACTCACTCTCAAGCATAAGGCCTTTCTTTTTCCATTGAGCCTCCTATAAAAAAATCCCAACCATGGGGCAACCCAAGTACTCACCTTCAACATGCATACAAAGATTATAATAAAAACTACAATGGCTATAATAAAAAATACAGGCAATAACAAGTATCAAAAAGGATGTGGAAAAATTAGAACCTTCATACATTACTGGTAGGAATTTAATATAATACATCTGCTGGGGAAAGCAGTTTGTAAGTTCCTCAAAAAGTTAAACATAGGCTGTCATATGGCCTAGCAATTCTATTGCTAGGTACAGTCCCAAGTTAATTTAAAATATATATACATGTAAAAACCTATCCACAACTCTTCATAGCAGCATTTTTCATGACAGCCAAAAGTGGAAACAGCCTGGCTAGTGTGGCTTGGTGGTTGAGTGTCAACCAATGAACCAGGAGGTCACAGTTCAATTCATGGTCAGGTGACATGCCTGGTTTGCAGGCTCAGTCCCCAGTGGGGGCCTGGGCTAGAGGCAAGCCATTAATAATTCTCTCTCATCATTGATTTTTCTATCTCTCTCTCCCTCTCCCTTTTTCTCTGAAATCAATGACAATTTTTTTTAAGTGGAAACAACTCAAATGTCCATCAGTTGATGAATAAGTAAAAAAAAAAAAGTGGTATATCCATTTACTGGGAATATTAGTCAGACATAAAAATAAAGTACTAATAAATACTGCAACATAGTAAACCTTGAAAACATATGGTAAGCAAAAGAAACTAGATACCAAAGGCCAACTATTATATGATTCTATTTAAACAAAATGTCCAGAATAGACAAATCCAAAGACAGAGGAAGTAGATTAGGTGGTTGCTAAGGGCTGAGGGAGGGGAGAATGAGTAGTGACTGCTAAGGAGTACAGTTTCTTTCTGGGATAATGAAAGTGTTCTGTAATTAGATAGTGGTGATGGCTGCACCAGTATATAAATATACTAAAAACCAATGAATTGTTCACTATAATATGGAGAATTTTATAGTATGTAAATAATATCTTGATGAAAAATATTTTTTAAAAAAACATGCATATACATGAGCTGCTAAGAATCATCTGAACTCAAAGACTGTTCCCAGTATAAATTCATGGTCTTTCACCTTTAGCAAGTACCCAAATAACTTTCCATGTTCTCCTAGACAATTCTCTCTCATTCTCTTCTTATTTGCCGGGACACATTTTATTATCTACTTTATTCAAACCTCCAACCCTGTCTCCTCTTGTTCACTCTCAGCAGAAAATAGCACCTCAAAGTAGAAAACTTCCCCACTTCCCATCACCAAGCCTACAACTTCAGTCTTCACCAGTCCTTTCTTCTTACCTTCTCACTACAAGAGCTGTTTCTCCTCCCTTTCAAGTGGATCCCTGTGCTCTGTAGCCCAATCCTCCAAACAATATCCCTTCCTCTCCTTTTCTGTATCTTAAAATTCAATCTCTCTGCATTTAAACATGTTCATATCTTTCCCACATAAAACAAATGAACAAACCAACAAAAGTCCAGAGTGACATCATCAAGATGGCAACATGGGTTATTCCCAACTTTAGTCTCCCTCACAAGAAAATCAACTAGCAGCTATCCATAGAAAAGACACCACTGGGAACATTCCAGAGCCCAGGGGGAGGCTAAAGCACCCTACTGAGCCACATTAGAAGGATAATAAGAGGGACACATTCTGACCACATTACCCTTCCCCCATGCTGGCACAGCACTACACCAAGAAGACCCCCTGAACCTAAAGTTTCTCCAGTGGGTAAAAGAGAGCCCAAGGTGAACTTTCAGCTCCCCCTGCATTACAGGGTGCTTCCTGGGAGACCTACTCTATCTCATGAGGATCAATGAGGGAATCAGCGAAGTTTGACAACAGGGGATCAAATAAAGGCTTGTTGCAACCAGCTCTCAGATCTTGGGAAGCCGCATTTCTGTTTGCAGAGGCTCTAGAGCAGAAATTCCAGTCACTGTCTTTGCCTAGGGCAGAGCTGCTGGACCCATCTACCTAGAGAACTTGGTTAGCAGGTGTGCCTGATTTGAGTCACCACAAAACAAGTCGTGCTGGTCGTGGAGCCTGTTATATGGACCCGTCCATGTAGAGAAGTAAGTTTGCAGCCCTGTCCCAAGTACTGAATATAACCTCCATTCTTGCCTGACCAAAAAGCCTGGCCAGAGAACCCAGGCAGCCACAACGACATCTAACAGCCCCAATTAGGCAGAGCTAGGCTGGGAACAAAGCCAGCAATCCTCCTATATAATAAAGAGCTAATATGTTAATTAGACCAAACAGCAGAACAACCATCCAGACGAAGTCAGGGCTGCGAGGGCTGGCCAGGAATGTGAGGGCCGGCTGGGGCTGCAAGGGCCAAGACCCTTGCACAAATTTCATCCATCAGGCCTCAGGTGCTAATGTAACTTCTGTTCCTATGTAATCAGGATGCCTGAGCAATGAGTCTAGGCAGCCTCAGAGCCCAGCCTAAAGCCCTACCCTGCAAAAGACCTAAGCCAACAGCCTTGATCAACTGCTTCCATAATCTGTGGCCTCACCTAGGCAAGGAGCCCAATAATGGCTGGAAATTTCCCAAGCTTGGGGAGAGAAATGGACACCCAGATTCCTAAGGCCCAAAGTATTCCAATATATTAAACCCAAAAAGGGCTACAAATAGATACATTAAAATTAAATTAATTGTCAAAAGTAAAAGACAAAGAGCGAAGTTTGAAAGTGGCAAGAGAAAACCAATTCATCATGAATTCAAGCAAGCCTCCAAAAGACTATAAGCAGATTTGTCAACAGAAACTTTGCAGGCCAGAAGAGAATGGAATATTATTCAAAATATTAAACAGGAAAAAACTGTCAACCAAGAATACTACACCTGGAAAAGCTGTCCTTCAGAAATGAAGATATTTTTCCAAACAAATGAAAACTGAGGGAATTCATCACTGCCAGATCTGCCTTACAAGAAATGCTAAATGGCATTCTTCAAACAGAAATAAAATGCTAGTCAACATCCTAAAAACATATGGATGTATAAAATTAATTGCTAATGGTAAAGATATAGTCAAAGTCAGATTCCCTAATATTATAATGTTGGTATATAATTTCCTTACAGCTCTAGTTTTAAAAGTTACAAACAAACATTAAAAATAAGCATAACTATTGTCCTGGCCAGGTGGCTCTGCAGGTTGGAACACTGTTCTGTACACCAAAAGGTTGCAGGTTCTATCCCTAGTCAGGGCACATATAGGAGGTAACTGATTGATGTTTCTCTCTCTCTCTCTCTTTCTCCTCCTTCCTCTCTCTCTAAAAATCAATAAAAACATATCCTCAGGTGAGGGGTAAAAATAATAATAATAAAAATAGCAATAACTATTAAAAACATCCAATAATTTGTTATTGGGAACACAATATTATAAAAAAATATGTAAATTGTAACAACATCAATAATCTAAAACAGCTTTCTCAATTTATTTCCTTATTCTTTTCTTTATTTTTTAATTTTTATTGAATTTATTGGGGTGACATTGGTTAATAAAACTATATAGGTTTGGGTATACAATTCTATAATATATCATCTGTAAAAGTACAAGTATTATGCTTCTGTATGCTCTCCAAGTTAAGGTGTTCTCAGCTTAAAATAGGATGTTATAAGATATCTTATGTAAGCCTTGTAATAACCACAAAGGAAAAACCTATAGAAATACACAAAAGAATAAAATTAAGAAGTCAAAACATACCACCATGAAAAGTCATCAAAACACAAAGAAACACAGAAAGAGAGGAAGCATGATACAAAGGATCTACAAAACAGGCAGAAAAAAATTAATGAAGTGGAAATAGTAAGTTTTTAACCTCTCAATAATTACTTAAATTGCAAATATATTAAATTATCCAATCAAAAGATATAAAATGGCTGAATGGACTTTTAAAAAATCCAATATATGCTGTCTATAAAAGACTCATTTTAGCTTTAAGGATATGCAAACTGAGAGTGAAAGGATGCAAAAGATATTTCAAACAATGGTAACCAAAAGAAAGTAGAAGTAGCTATACTTATACAGACAAAATACACTTTATGCTAAAAATGGTCAAAAGACACCAAAAAAAAGGTCAATCCACTGAGAAAATAATTTTTAAAAGTTTTCTTCAAAAACTGTTAATATCTTATTTAGGCTTCAATTTTGACTGCCCTAACAGGTTATATCAAGACATCTTTCTTCTCATTGTGTTCTATATGATTTTAAATAACCTAGGCATGCTCTTTCCATACTTTGCTTTTAAAACCATATGGTTCCAATGGCACTTTAGATTCCAATTTCTTAATTTCTTTCCTTATTCATTTCTTTATTTTCTTAATTTTTACTAAATTTATTGTGGTGGCATTGGTTAATAAAATTATATAGGTTTAGGTGATTCTAGAATATATCATCTGTGTGTTGTATTGTGTGTTCGCCACACAAAGTCGTCTCCTTGAATCACCATTTATCCCCCCTTTACCTTTTTCTACTTCCTCCCATTCCCCATTCCATCTGGTAATCACCATATTGTTGTCTGCATCTATGAGGTTTCTGTGTGTATGTGTACTTAATCCTTTCACCTTTTTCACTTACATTCTTTCACCCTTTTTAATGGCAATTTTGGTCGTTCCTATTTTCTTTAAAAATCATGCATTTAACCTAGTTTCAGAGTATTCTCATTACTATATCCTCTGCATCTGAGGTTGCCTCTATAGCTAGGGTCCTAACTTTTTATAGAAAGTTCTTCAACAAATCCCAACATAACTTTCACACTTTATTTTCTGGAACTCTGACAGGCCCCAGATAGCCTGTGTACTTTTGTCTCCTTGTCTTAGCTTATGCTTTTCCCATCTGAAATGTTTCCTTCTAATTTCTACACTTGATGCAATTCTACTTATCATTTCAGATCCCATTCAAATGTCAATATAATTACAGAACAGAATTGGTCGCTCCTACCCCTATGTTTGGGTAACCCTTTGCTCATAATAATTCTCATAGGATTTCTCATATTGTGTCATAATTATCAATATTTCTCTGCAGCCACGTTTTGAAATCCCTGATGACAGACTGTGCCTAATTAAATTTCTCTTCCTTTTTAACATCCTTGCTGTATTAATCCCAGCACTTAGCAAAATGCCTGACACATAATAGTAACTCAACATGTTTTGGTAGTACCCTGCAGTTGTCCTTTACAATTTGTAAGGATATAGTACACACACACACATAAAATGTATTTTATCTGTTCCCCCACTACTTTAAGGACAGAAATCTGAATGTTTTGCTTTCCACTGTATCTTCAGCTCTCAGCATAGCACCAGGCATGTGGCAAATACTCAAAAAATATTTGTTGAATTAATATTGTTTGTGGTAAATTAAGAAGGGCTGAATCTATATGAAGCAACTATTTGAAAGATAAAGGTACTGATGTAAACATTTTCAAGATTTGACATATTAACAGAGATTTGAGAGATCCTTATGCTGTAGCAACCCACGTATGATAAGGACTCAATGTGAAGGTCCACTTAAGGAAACTCTACCACTCTTGTGACATATTAGCATTTGAAACAATAGTGATCATAATGTGGAACAAATACTTGTGTCTCACTCATTCATTCAACAAACATATATTGACTGCCTACTAGGTGCCAGGTACTTCTGGAGAGCGTGAACATTTCCACATAAAGACCTTCCAACCTCAATCACATACACTTCCCCTTGAAAATAAGGGATGATGTGTTAATGCTATGTTAAAAAAGAAATCTCCAAAAAACCTGTCTGATAATTCCTCCCTATGAAGACTCTACTTGCTGCAGAAGAAGAGATTAAAAAATCATAAATGGAATTAATGTGGGGATCTATTTTATGTACTCAGAGAACTTAGCATCCTATTGTTTTAACTTTTACAAAGTATGTATAATGAGACAAGATTAAGTGGTCCTGTGAGAGAAAATATGCATTGCAATATGGGAAGGAGCCATGGGGAGATGGAATGATTTATGTTTACAGGCCACCTAAGCATTCCAGATGGCCCCATATTTGTCATTCAGCACCCCATTCGACATCAGTCCCCATCCATTCATGCAACATAATCACATGGCCATTTAGTGGATACCAAGGAATGTCTGAAGCCGAGTCAGATGATCAAAGTGAATCCATCTCAGCCCAGAAACATTCTGCCTATCCCTGTTGGAAAAATAAGTTGCTCTATTTAGTCCAGTCAAGCAAATAGGAAGTTGTCAGAATTGCTTGACCTCTAACTGAAATGGTGATGGTCTGGCTTTCCTCGGCACTTGTCGACTGCAGCATATAAAAGGTCACTTTCCTTCCTGCATGCCACTCCATAATAAAGAGGCAGCTAAACTAGAGCAGAGTAGAGGAAAGCTATGTAAGTAAATCATGTCACCTATAAATGGTTGAATACAGAAGGTATGTTTCTCAAATATGTGAAACGCTGCCACATGTTGGAATTCTATTTTGTTCTGTATGACTCCAAAAGGTAAAAGATGAAATAGGAAGAAAGATCACAGCATCCCAGTTCAATAGAGTAACTACCAAAGATAGCATGGGTCAGCCAGCCTGTGAAAAAAAAAAGAGCTCTCTATTGTAAAAACCAAGACAATCACTTGACACAGATTCTTCAAAGGAGTCTAAGGATCAGAAAAGTGATTTTGCTAGATAACATTTAAGTTATCATATCACCAAATATGAGAGTCCATTTTAAAAAGTG
The DNA here is from genome assembly GCA_011751065.1 of Lasiurus cinereus. NCBI lineage: Eukaryota > Metazoa > Chordata > Mammalia > Chiroptera > Vespertilionidae > Lasiurus > Lasiurus cinereus. The sequence continues at coordinate 16,565,583 of JAAGEH010000014.1, forward strand.
CAGAACACATCTAAAGAGAATTTTTTAATACACTCATCAGACAATGACCTGAGTAACAAATGGTGACTCTCATTACATTTTCTCTCTAAATAAACTGCTCGCTCAGCTTCTAGCCAGCAGTGAGACTTGCTTATTCAAATCTCCTGGCTCCAAAACCCCTGGTATAACTCTTAGTGGGAAATAAAAGGGGAGAGAGGATAGAGAGCAAGCCACAAATATGAACAATCTACATCCTTTAAAAAATCGGTCAGAAATAATTAAGAATTGGGTAAAATAAAACAGAGGAAGGGGGCTGCTTCTGTTAGAATCTGAATCTGAATACACACACACACACACACACACACACATATATATACATACATATATACATACATACACACACACACACACACACACACACAGGTTGGGGCAGAAGTAGGTTTACAGTTGGAGTATGTGAAACACAGAGTTTATTCTTGTATTATTATCTATTAATTATTGTGGGTGTTTTTTCATATAAACAACTGTAAGCCTACTTTTGCCCCATCCTGTATAATGAAACAGGCCAAACCTTACTTGTTTCAATCCAGCTTCAAATGAATATTACCGAAATAATTCTGATGGTGCTAAAGGGAACAAAGTGAAGCTTAGATATGAGCTTAATTGAAGGCAAGGTCCTAACATTGAGCAGGAGCTCACCAAATGTTTGTTGAATGAATGACTCACCCTGTGAAGCCATCAGACTTGGTCTTGCATCACAGAGCCAGTGGCTAACTGAAATCTAGGACCTTGGGAGCAAGAGATGATACACTCCACAAAGGGCAAACCTGGCAAGTAGAATTACCTATGTATATGCTGAAATCAGAAGTTATGGTACCCTATCCTTCACTGGTTAGTGATGGTAAAACCCAGAGCTAAGAAAGGTCATGTTCACACTGGTTTTGTAACACATACTGCCATTTTATCATTTTCCTGGACAATTCAACTGTCAATATCAAATGAACTTTATGAAATTAATAATTTCAGCTTCTCATTAAGATTCTTCATAATATACACCGAACTACGATCAGAGACAAACTGTTTCTCCAAAACAGTATATTTTCAAAATGTGTAAGTTCAAATGCAAACAGTACATCATAAGAAAAAGAAAGCATTCATATACTTTAGCATTTTATTTTAGTGCCCCAAATAGTATTTTAAATAGCATTAAAATTAAGTGCTAGGAATAAAAGGATTAAAATTGACTTACTATTTGATGTCAATGTGGTTCCTTTGCCAAAATATTTCTATTAAAGGCAGACTCTATATGCATTTTATCTCCTGGTCTTAATTTGTGTTTTGCTATGCTCAACAATTTTAATGCCAAGAGTGAGAAACTAAGTGAGAAAGGGAATGTACTGGTCTGAACCTGGAGAGTTGATCTAATTGAACTGAAAAAATTAAACCCCTTCTCCATCTGTTCAGTACACCTGCTGATGGAGCACCACCACAGGTAGGGAGGAAATCCATCAGAGAGCATGTATAAATAGAATTTTATTTCATCTGCTAAAAGCTTGGCAGCCAAAATGGGCGGGCTGCCGGCACTGGCAGCCAGGCAAGAGCTTTGAGCTGCTTTCATGTTTAGGTGAAAGGAGCGAGGAGACAAAAACCTAAACACACAAAAGGAAGTAAAATTTCTCAACAACTCATATGACAATCAACCAAGTCATTAAGTTTGTTTAGAACGTGTCAGGCATTTCTGATGAGTGGTGTGGGAGACAAAGACCAGCCATACCCCTTCAGGAGGATCATACAGAAATCTGATGAAAAACAGACATGTCCACCCATCACTTATACAGCAAAGTTTATATGTCCCAACTTCCCTTGTGGCAATTATAAAATTAAATCAAGAGTGAGGAGGGCACTAATGACATATCTTTCAAGGATGAGATCACTGGAAATCCTAAATGTAAGTCAGAATAACATGTATTCATGGAAAGAGAAACCAGCGGGCCCAATCCATACACCATCAGAAGTACCATGAATGGCAAGAGGCATTTGGGTTCCTTCTTCAAAGTGTAAGTCGGAGGCAGGAACTCCTCCTCACATCCCCATCAGCCTCTGGAATGACACTCACACCTTTAAAGAGAGCAGCCAACAGCTGTCAGGGTAAATAAACCAGCAGCAAGGGAAATAACAAAAGGATCTTGCTCTTTGAGCAAAAATGAAACCAAGGGACTCTCAAGAGAGGCCTGATGTGAATATTTGGATCAGATACTTAAGAGCAAAATGTTAAAGAAGGAGAGAACGGAGTTGGGAGAGGGAGAAAAGGAATGTGTTTATTCCACTGGGGGAAGTGTAGGCTTAGGGAAACTTCTGATGCCCTTCAAGAACATTAAGGATATTATCAAGAAGATAATGACCTGTCGCCACCAAGGACAACAAGAGAAATGGGATTGAACTGTGGCAAGGGAACACTGGGTTAAATACAAGGAAGAATTTCCTGACAGCAAAGGTTATTACACACTAAAGAGGGAAACTAGAGGAGTTTAGGAATGCTCTCTGGGGGTCTTTAAAAAAGCAGAATAGCTTGGCAACTATCTGGGGACTATTTAGGTGCAGCTCTGCCCGCTCCTCTGGCCTTCATCAGCACTCTAATTCATCCCTCGGTCCGGACAAGATAAATTCACTACAGTAAACTACTGTCATACTCTGTTCTATAATGAGCTCTCCAAAGAAGAATAAGCATTAAGAAAATGGCAAAAGCTCTCTTGAAAGTAAAACTCATTTTTCTTTATTTAAACTGCATGTTAGGTTTTTGTGGTTTTCTTTTTCTTTTTTCCTAACACATCCAGAAATAACCAAACAAAGCTCATCTCCTCTGATCTGTTATCCCAAAGAATTCAAAGGAGTCTGGGTGGAAGATTAAGTGTGGGGAATGTTCTGAGTTAGAGACACACAGAATAATTCATTACATACCTCTTTGCTAGGTGCTGTTTAGCATAGGAAACCACTGCCCAGCGATTCTAGAATTTGCTTCTCAGAAAGCTAAGAAAGGAGATTCCCCATTGGTTTGGCTACTAGGAGGCAGACTAAATGACATCTAAGATTCTAAAATTCTATATCCTTTGTTATATGACTGTATACTTGCTATTATATTTAAAAAATCAAATACTGAAAATATTGGGGGAAACACTTGGCAAAGTATGTAATTGTCTAACCACTATGTTATAGATCTGAAACTAATACAAAAACAATATTAAATGTAAACTGTAATTGAAAAATAATTTTTAAAACCCAGAATGCTCAACATTGATTTCAAAGAAAATACTTGAAATGAATTAAATATTTCTATAAGTAGATAAAAAATCTACTATCTAAAATTTCCATATAAAAATCTGTAATATTTAATCCTAGTGATTTGACTAATACTAAATGTAGTAGGAGAATAAATATTTTTAACTAAAAAAAAAAAATCAGAAGAGTCTCACATCCCAAAAGGTCCAATTTTTATTGTCCCTCTATGTCAAAATGAGATAATAATATCGATAATCCTCTCCTGCGGACATTTTTTCACTGATTTTTCAGAGAGTGGAAGGGAGGAGGAAGGATAGAGAGAAACATTGATGTGAGAGAGACAAATCGATTGACTACTCATTTCCTGAGCAGGGCCAGAGATCCAGCCTACAATCGAGGTATGTGCTCTTGACCAGAATGGAATCCAGAACCCTTCAGTCCGCAGGCTGATGCTCTATCCACTGAGCCAAACTGTAGGGTGAAAGGAAGCTTTTGAAACCAGGATCCTCTTCCCCTGTCATACATGTCATTACACTTTGAATTTTCTTGTTTGTGACCTTTCTTCACCGTTATTCTATCGGCTCCATGAAGGCAGAGGGTGTTTATGTTTTGTCCATCATTGTATCCACATCACATAACCCCTGTAGACACTCAGATATTTTTTAAATGATGGATTGAATGATTGAATGAATGAAAAAAGGGCAAGGATCTACCTAAGTATGCAGTTCCAAGTGGTGTATGGAAGGGACTGTTACAGTATAGCAATTTGCTCTCCTCCCAATGACCCATCACAGATGAACAAATGCCTAATAATGGAATGAACAAGGTATCTGGAGGCAGAAGACTTCATTTTAGCCCTAGTGTTGTCACCAATTAAGCCAGGTATTTCATCTCTCTGAGGCTCAATTTTCTCACCTGGTGTGTGTGTGTGTGTGTGTGTGTGTGTGTGTGTGTGTGTATGAGAGAGAGAGAGAGAGAGAGAGAGAGAGAGAGATGCAGTAACTTAAGGATAGAGAAACAGTTTGTAATTAAATAGATGACAGTCAAATTTCCACATATTCTTTATTAAAGTTTTTCATAAAATGCTTAAATAGTAGAGGAGTGGTACAGAGATAATAACTGGTGCCAAATGCTGATTCCAGGGAAGAATTCAGTAAGTGAAAGAAGGAAGAATTATAAAACTCAGCCAATGAGAAGACACTTAGCTGGTTTACTTCTATGCTGTTGGGAGGTTCATTCACTGCACATAAATAGCAAGTATAGTAAGACAAACATGCACTGAGCGAAGCAGGGGCCACTGCCCTTAAGAGAGGAAAATCTGCTAAGTCCAGAGCAGGAGGCTTGCCCTATAGGTTTGGATTTACAAGTCTAGTCTTCTATTGGTTATGACTTTCTACCTAAAACTTTATCCTTGGTCATGGCAAACTGCCATCTGAGAGGCAGTGGTGCCAAATGGGCTGAACAACCCAGTTTCCTATCGGTATAGTGAAGAGAGCATACTTTCACACTCAGGTTTTAAAACAGATACCATATAATTATTAAAGTAGTTACACATAAATAGTAACTAGTTAGGAAAGGAGAGGGAGGGCTGCATGCACAATACCAGGCATCTGCTACCAGGCCTCCTGGTTTCTGTACCTTCTGTGTGTTCTTTTGTTTTGCAAAATGATTTGGGAGATTTGTGCTTTGTTTAGGCAGGACAGCTGAGGAAAGTTGGTGAATAAGTGCTACTTGATTGCACAACAAAAGATATACAAGGAGACTCAGCCACAACTCAATTCCACTTGCCCCAACAATTTGAAATTCTCAATTAAGTTATTTTGTTAGCAAGGAGACTGGTTAGGGAAAAACAAAATGCTTATTGCACTGAGATTATTCACTGTATAGTAATCAGATCAACAGAACATTCTTTCTAAGGGCCCAAGAATTCCTATTTGGTATCACTGCTGATATATTGGGAATGTGCCCATGTTATTGGTATGCTATACGAGGCTGTGCAAATAAAATAAGACTCAAAAGCAGTCATTAATTCAGTGAATAGGTCTCAGGAACTAGAAATCTCTAACAAAGATTTCAGTTGACCAAAAGTCTATATGGAAAATAAAAAACTTTATTCACTAAATATTAATTAAAGGGGAAATTCTGGTGCATTCAAAGAAATATTAGTCCCATTAACCCTCTCTGCCACATCCAAAAGCATGTATTGTAAATATTACCACAAAAATAAGTTGTCTTTGAAAATGAAAACTGGAAGCATTCCAATTTTCCAAACATATCCCATAGTTTATTTCAAAAATTGCTACAAGCAAATGAAAAACAAACCAAAGATTGAGAAGATATTTTCAATCCATATAATAAAGGCTTGGTATTTAAAATATATTACAACCCTAATCGGTTTGGCTCAGTGGATAGAACGTCAGCCTGCGGACTAAAAGGTCCCAGGTTCGATTCTGATCAAGGGCATGTACCTTGGTTGCAGGCACATCCCCAGTAGGAGGTGTGCAGGAAGAAGCTGATCAATGTTTCCAACTCTCTATCCCTCTCTCTTCCCCTCTGTAAAAAAAAAATCAATAAAATATATTTTTAAATAAAATATACTACAAATTAATAAGAATAAGACAACCCAAAAGAAAATGTGCAAAGGATATGAATAGACAACGTAGAGAAAACAACTGAAGTTGCCAATATAAAAAAAATGCTGGATCTCACCAAGTAATCAGGTGCACAAAAATAACAGCAAAATATTTATTGTCCACCAGATTCACAAAATTTTCAAAGTCTAATATACCAAGTATTGGTAAAAATGTGGAAGATGCAGAGATAATGAGAGCTTTGATGAGAATTTTCACATCCCTAGTGCAGGAATGGTAACTGGTACAGATGCTTTGAGGAATAATTTGGCATTGTTGAATGAAGTTGACATATTTGGTAACTCAGCTCTATTTCTAGGTAATTCCCCTAAAGATCACAATATATTTATAGAAAACATGTAAGTTGACCATTATAGCATGGTTAGCACAAGGCAAAAAAAAAAAAACAGAAGAATAGATATATTAAAATGAAATACTCTGCAACATTAGCCCTACATGTTATAATGGAAAAAGCAGAAGCCTGGCACAGGCTTTTAACTCCTTTTAAAAACAAATTTTCTAAGCTAATAAAGTAGAAAATATAATCTTGTTTCTTCACTAAAAATCTTTTCTTCTATGTGGTAATGGTAAACATATACTAACCTTAGGAAAGCTAGTGATTTAGAGAGGGTTCAGTCCCTAATTTGAGAATTTAACTCGCATCAAATAAGTAGTTAAATACAAATAGCACCCAATAGTACAAGATAAATTTAAGGAATACACAGCTCAGGAAGTGTTCAAGTTATTTCACTAACTGCAAAACTAAAAATAACAGTGCTGCCAAAAAGGAGCCTGAACTTCATCCCCATCCAGCAGTAACATAAATGCTAATAGGGAGCCTGAACTACTACTGGCACCCTAAAATAATGAGAGAGTACCCCCCTTTTCCATCCTGGTATGCTCTCAGAGGAGGGCTATTAAGATAGAAGTTTTAGATAAGACCCAGAGTCTCAAAACATAATAACCAAAATGTACATGATATAACTAAAATCACTTGTCATACCAAGGACAAAGAAAAGCACAACTTGAACCAGAAAAGACAATCAGCTAATGACAACACTAAGATGACACAGATGCTAAAATTATCTGGCAAAGATTTTAAATCATTCATCAAAAAAAAGTCTCAATGTCCAAAAGTCTTGAACACACAAATGAAAAACATAAAGTCTCAGCAAAGAAATAAGAGATAAAATACAATAGCTGAAATTAAAACTCACTAACTGGAAAGTAGACAACAAAGAAAAAAATCAAGGAACCTGACACAGGAATAATAGAAATTACCCAATCTAAACAATAAAGAAAAAATTTTAAATGATCAGTGTCTAGAACCTGTAGCACTATACAAAAGATCTATCATTCATGTCATCCAAGTTCTGGAAGGAATAGAGAAAGGGAGTAGGCCTAAAAAAGTACTCAAATTATGGCTGAATATTTTGCAAATTTGGCAAAAGACATAAACCTACATATTCAAGAAGCTGACTGAATTCTAGAATAAAACCAAAGAAATCCATGCCAAGATACATCATAAACTCTTTGAAAACTAAAGACAAAGATTTTGAAATTAGTGAAAGAGAAACATTTTACCTACAAAGGGAAAAAACAGTTTGAATGACAGATTTCTCATCAGAAACCACAGCAGCAGGAAATGCCATTTCTGTTGGAAAAAGGGAAATCTAGGCATTCTCAGATGAAGAAAAACTAAAAGGCATGTGGCCATTAGACCTACCCTAAAAGAATAGCTAAAGAAATTACTGCAAACCAGAAATAGTAAAAATGCTAAAAAAAAAAAAAAAAACACTTGGTTTTATAAATGAAACTAGAGGCCCAGTGCATGAAATTCATGCATGGGTGTGTGTGTCTCTCAGCCCAGCCTGCATCCTCTCCAATCTGGGAACCCTCAAGGGATGTCCGACTTCCCGTTTAGGCCCAATCCCAGCAGGATCAGACATCCTTCTCACAATCCAGGACTGCTGGCTCCCAACTATTCACCTGCCTGCCTTCCTGATTGTCCCTAACCACTTCTGCCTGCCAACCTGATCACGCCTAACCACTCCCCTGCCAGCCTGTTTGCCACCAACTTCCCTCCCCTTCATGCCTGATTACCCCTAACTGCCCTCCCCTGCAGATCTGGTCCCCCCTCTTCTCCCCGACCCCGCAATTGCTCTCACCTGCAGGCCTGGATCTCCCCCAACTTCCCTCCTCTGCCAGCCTGGTCACCCCGAACTGCCCTTCCCTGCAGGCTTGATCACCTCCAACTGCCCTCCCTTGCAGGCCTGGTCACTCCCAACTGCCCTCCTCTGCTTGCGATCTTGTGGCGGCCATCTTGTGTCCACATGGGGACAGTCATCTTTGACCACATGGAGGCAGTCATCTTGTGTGTTGGAGTGATGGTCAATTTACATATTATCCTTTTATTAGACAGAATAGAGGCTTGGTGCAAGGGTGGGGGCCGGCTGGTTTGCCCTGAAGGGTGTCCTGGATCAAGGTGGGGGTTCCTTTGGGGTATGGGGTGGCCTGGGTCAGGGGCCTGTGGTGGTTTGCAGGATGATCACGCCCCTCCCAGAGACCCAAGTGGAGGCCCTGGTAGCTGTGATTTCTTTATCTTCTATAATTGAAACTTTGTAGCCTTGAGCAGAGCCAAGCCTCCTGCTCGCTTCATGGCCATAGCCATTTCTGTTGGGATTTATTTATCTTTATAATTGAAACTTTGTAGCCTTGAGCAAAGGCCTGGGCCCCCAGGGCAGGCAGAAAGCTTGGCTTCTTCCATTGCCGGGGGCCACCTAAGCTTCCTGCTCTCTCCAGCTCCATGGCTACAGCCACTTTTGTTGGGATTTATTTATCTTCTATAATTGAAACTTTGTAGCCTTGAGCAGAGAGGCCTGGGCCTGCCAGGGCAGGCGGAAAACTTGGCTTCCTCCATTTCTGGGGGCAACCCAAGCCTCTTGCTCACTCTGTGGCTAAAGTCACCTTGATTGGGTTCATTTGCATACTTGCTCCTAATTGGCTGGTGAGCGTGGCTTGTGAATTTAGTGGAGGTACAGTCAATTTGCATATTACTCTTTTATTAGATAGGATGTGACTATTATATTAGACTAGAGACCTGGTACACAAAATTCATGCACAAGTAGGGTCCCTAGGCCTGGCCGGCAATCAGGGCCATTCTGTGGGGTGACTGGCAGGGCAATCGGGGGGCTCACGCTGGCATCCACCTTGGCCAGCCTGGTGCTGCCCACTCACTGGCCCCACACTCCACTATCACTGCCCGTCACCTCACTCTGTGGGGCAACTAGTGGGGTAGTCAGGGGATCCCCACTGTCACCTGCCTTGGAGGTGACCAGCAGGGGCAGCTCCTGTATTGAGCACCTGCCCCCTGGTGGACAGTGTGCATCATAGTGACCGGTTGATCCACTGATTGTTCTGCATTTGGTCGATTTGCATATTAGGCTTTTATTATATAGGATTAATGCATAAATAGTATTTTGTTCTAATTAACTTGCAAAACTCTATTCTATAAAATCATTTAGAGATAATAAATGTGGTGTTTGAGTTATTTCCACAAAAAGACAGACATAACAAGCTCTTAATCAGGTCTATCACCTATTTATTCCACCTCTAACTATGCCAGAAAGTCAAAGTCAACTTACATCATTTTAGCTTAAAACAAGTTTTGTTTTTTTATTAATGTAACCTGCTATGAGTGCTAATACTGCCTATTGATCCCACAATTCTACTTCTGAATATATACCCAAAAGAACTGAAAGCAAAGATTCATACAAATATCTGTATCCTCATCTCAAAGCAGCATTATCCACAATAGCCAAAAGAAAAAACAACCCAAGTATCCATGAACAGACAAAGAGGTAAACAAAATGTGATAGGTACATACAATTCAGCCTTAAAAAAGTAGGAACTTCTGATGCATGCTTCAACATGGATGGACCTGAGGACATGATTCCACTTAAATGAGGTACATAGAGTAGTCTAATTCATAGAGACAGAAAGTAGAATGGTGGTTGCCAGAGACTAGGGAGAGGGGGAATGGGAAGTTGTTATTTAATGGGTAGAGAGTTTAAGTTTGCAAGATGAAAATATTTCTGTGGATGGATGATAGTGATGATGGTGCTGACAGTACAAAGATTTCTGTGGAAGGATGATGGTGATGACTGCCATTGAACTCTACACTTAAAAATGGTTAAGATGGTAAATTTTGTTATGTATTTTTGCCACTATTTTATTAATGTTTACTTAAATAATAATATCTACCATTTACTGAATACTTACCTATGTACCAGAGCTTTACATATATTTCCTTATTTTTCCTCCCAAGAACCTTTGAGGAAGATAGGATGATCTCTGTTTAACAAGTTAAAAATGGAGTCAAAATTCAAACTCAGGTTGGTGAAGCTCTGAATCCCATTCTATCTACCCCATGGTGGTAAGGACTATTTGTTTCAAAATCACTAGAATAAAGCACTCCTGAGCCTCTGAACACAATATGAACCAATTTTCATGTAAGGGAAAATAACTTACAGACACTAACAGCAAAAGAGATGTAAAAGGCACTGATATATGAGATGAAAAGGATGGCATCACTACAGAAGGTTCAAATTCTTCAAAGCCTAAACCAAAATGTTTTTCACATCCTAGGGGTAAGAGATTCTTAGCTATGAAACAGAACATTTTCATTCTTATAACATTATAGAACAAAGAACACAAACAGGTGACTTTTTTCCTTTTCTACAGTTGCTTTTAGAGAAATAATATGACCTGAGCACAACCAATGACCAAACTAAGCCATGCCTTGCAATGGTGCTATTTGTCACAATCTGTTAGGTTTCAGAACATACTCCTAACTTCATTAGTCCCTGAACATTTTCTTTCACTTTACCAAAATTTCTACTCACTCACCTCTCCCTGTTTCATCATGTTCTCTGGAACTCTTCCAATAACATCTCCTAACCCTGCCTGGACGCCAGGATGACATACTGGGATGCTACCTCTCTCCTGCCCCAGACCCTGTGACCTTCTTCCATTGCTACTATTCCAATTCCAAGCCTAGATTCACCCCATGCCATTCTCTCCAGGACCACCACTCACACCCATAGTGACTTTTTAGTCTTTTCTAGCAGACCAAGGCACAAGGCTTAGATAAGAAAGTAGGAACTGAATTTCAGCCCCTACACATCCTTGCTGCATAATTGTATATAATGATTCTGACTTTGCCCCTCCCTCTAATCATTAGAATCTAATGGTTCTCAGAACACCTCTAGAAAAAGACTAGAAAAATGCTGATCAACACAAACTGGCCTCAGCAATGCCATATAATGCCTTATCACACTCTTAATGCTGGCTACTTCTGATATTCCAGTCTAACCGCATTTATCTTCACTCTCAGTGAAATTATTACTAGGTTTGAAGCCGGCTATGGGACAGTACCCTCAGCTCTCCACAATTTTCCCTCACTTCCTCTCTCCCTCTCCCTATTTTACTCTTCTCTCAATCCCCTCAGCTCCTTCTCATACTGATAAAAAAAGTCTTTAAACTTGGTGAACAATCAGTTTGTCTGGTCCATACTTTAGACCACACCACAAGGCCTAAGACACAGTTCTGGGATCCTTTGGGGAAACTGGGAGATGGAGAATTCAAGACAATGGAGAGCCAGCTGGGAGGGAATGGGTGCTCAACTCCTTATTTTATACTGTCTCCAGTGGCTACCTGGAGGGATTCTAATTTGGTCACAAAGAATGTGGCCCTACTCTGCACTCTATCTAAGCCCATAACCAGCAACACAAACTCAAGATAAAAGCAAGCACGATGCTTTTTGTCTCTCAACCATGAGGGGAAAATTATTTTAATCAAATAAGATCCAAGATGTTAACAGCTGGTTCATAAGTTGGTTTACTCCTTCAAAGAAGCTTTATGGGGTGGCCATTATGTACCAGTTCCTGTGCCAGGAATTGTTGCTAGTATTAAGTGAGGTATCAGGTAAACTGTAATTTATCAGTTATTCTTATCCTTCTTTATGCAACTGCCAAATACACTATGAATTCCTTATGGGCAGAAATTATATCCTAATATCCCCCACATCTGGCATAGTGCCTGCACAAAGCAGACCTTCTGGGAATATTTAATTACTTCAGCAGTCCATACCTACAGCTGAAATATTTCCCATTTCATTACCATTGATCACCAGCCCTGACACAGGCCTTGGCCATTGCAACAGCTTCCAAACTCATCTCCCTAGCTCATGTGATTTTTATCTCCTCTTCAGGATCTGAACCTATATCTTCTTTTATATTGAGGAAAAACTGCATGGAATAAACAAGTTAAATGCTCATTTACATCTAGAGTCAAGAGCTGTATTTTGCCCATGAGTCTTTATGTTAGTGAACAAAACCAAAAAAATAAAATAAATAAATGAAACAAAACATAAGAGTTTATGGAAAGTGAACTGATTGGTACACCACCCCTAGCAAACTTACTTTCTGAGGGGCACTCTTGCTGACTTACAAGTATGGGGGTTGGCCTCTTCTTCTTTTTATTCACAAAAGTAAACAAAAGAAAGGAAAAAGGTCCCCATAAACAGGCCCTTGTTTTTTACATTACAGCCATATTTTTGAAGTTTTAATGACATCTACTTTGACATGTGTAAAATCTAGAATGTGAGCAGTGGTTTAGTCTTCCCTGAGTAATTTCTTCCTCACATCATTTGAATTGCTTATTTTACACATCTGTTAGAAGATTTGAACTACTGGAGGGTTTTTGGGGTCAATAAAATGCAGCAACCTAAATAATGATTAACAAAATCTTATAGCTATAAGGGCTACAACTAATTGCCTGATTTTTCATAGTAACATTTATAATACATATGTTGTGCAATAAAAGTTAACATACTTTAACCTATTGAAACAAATCTCATTACAATAGTGGTCTTTTCTATCTAGGATTTTGTACATCTATTTTAAATCCATTCCATCTTTCATCCATGTATGAGGCATCCTTCCCTGTTACCCAAAATAACTTCATCAATATTAGCAAACTTAAATGGGTACTCAATAAATGTTTGTTTAAATGAATAAATGAGTGAATAATTACAAAATGCTAGCCTAAGACCCCTGAGAGGTTTGCATTAGTTTACAGAATCATGTATTTGTATGTTCAAGTATACACATCTAAATGAGATTTAATAATAGGCATCAAGTAGCAGTTAACTATTAATCCATTTCTGTCTTAATAATTCTACTTCAAAATATACACAAATCATACCACTAGTATTTATATACTTTAAAATAAGATTTGAAATGTTAATACTAATATGAAATATTAATAACTTATATGTAAATGTGTTTGTAAAATAAAAGGGCTAAAAGTAAAAAAGAATGCATTATTTTAAACCTAAATGTATGCTTGAAAATGTAATCAACACAATTTCTTGTACAAAGAAGTGGCTGTTATACCCAGTTAACAAGGAGCATCTTAATATGGGACCTTTTTCGTTTTAAGTTATGTAACAAGTAGGCCAGAGAGAATATATTGGTAAAAAACTTTGTTGGATATTACAGTTAATATTTATTATTAAATCTTAAATCCAATAAACACTATACATGTAGCTTTACCAGTAAAAAATAAATAAATAAAGATTTCTAAAGGTATGTTCTGTTATGTGTGTTTTTAAAGTCACTTACTTTTTATTATAGTGCTAGAAAATAATTAGACTAAAATAATCTGGATATAAAATAACTTTGCTCTTACTGAATTCGCTACAAAGAAGTTAGGAAATAAGCGAGCAAATAATTCCAACTTTAAGGGCAAATGGTCTTAAACAAACTAAAGAAGTTGCATATTTAGCAAACTTGTTTAAGAAGTAAATTAAAGTAAATAAAATCGGTAATAAGACGGTCAGGATTAAAATGTAGCTGTAATTTAACTTATTGAACTTCCTTTTTGTTTCACTTATTGTTGGATTTTAGTACAGGCATGAATGATCCTGTGATCAGTTCAAAAATGAAGACAGTGGCCAGGCAAATACCTCCTTTCCAGTGCCTATCAGCACATCTTTTATGTTTTGGCGTCCATCTTAGGAGTATCAGCGAGGTGGTGTATAAAGAAGCTTATAAGACAAAGGTTGTCATGTTGGCAACACACATGAACATTAAGTAATTTCATTTTATGAAAGATCAAAATATTGATTAGCAAAAAAGTTGAAGTAAATACTTAAGCTTAACTATACAAATACCTGTTTATATATATATATATATATTTACTATATTTGTATATTAAATGCCATTGTTGATATATCAATATAATACTATAAAAACCATTTCAGAATTTGATTATTCAAAGCATGCAATAATATAAACAAAAACAAAAAAATTGGGAAAGAATTAACAAATCCATGATTGCATACTCAAAACAAAAGCATAGATCCTGGAACAGTCTTTTATATTGCCCAAAATGATTGGTACTTATGTGAATGTATACGATTTTCCTGTATTCTTTTAGTATATAAAATTTAAAAAATATACAATATTACAGGAAATCATAATCTACTACAACTCAAACTCTCTTCTTTAGAAATAGAATATTTATAACAAAGAGGGTGGTCCACAAAAAAACGTGCCTTACAATTAATCAATTCTACAATAATACTGATTTTTAACAGAACTATCACAATGTAATCATAACAAGGCCTAATAGGAAACATTTATTGTTTAAAAATTATATATAAAGAATAAATGCAAATAAAATACTGGGTAATATTGAAAAGAAAATCGATTAACTTTTCAGGTTTTCCTTCTACTTAAAACATTTTGAGAGAGCCAAGCTATAGTAATCGTTTAATTATACAATCTAATGAACTAAAAATAATGGAATTTTTCTCCAAGTATTTCAAACACAGCTCACTACTTCTTATCCAAAAGATTTAAACTTCTATTCTCTACCATTCCCAGCCATTTCTGCCAACATCATAAAAATTACCTTTTATCATTTCCTTCTCACAATGAGAATTCCCTAATCACACACATCTTTTAGACATAGACACCTCCCCACCCACCTCCCCACCCACCTCCAAAAACTGGTTCAGAGCAAAGACACACACAAAAATAATGACCAAGCTCACATTTCTTGTTTGCCCTTCAAGCGAAGTCGGGTGTCTTCAGCTTGCCTCTCTGGTCTTCAGTGTTGTCACTCATTGCTGGGGGATGTAGTTTAGGACAGCATAAAGCAGCAGAAATAAAAGCTGTTGCTTTAAGAAAACGTTTCTTAAACACATGGATAAAAAAACTTTTACTGTGACTTCCTGGCTAGGTTGCATAAAATCTTAGAAAGGCTTGAAAAGTGAATGTCTATAAATGGGGGAAAAAATAAAATAAAATCTAAAAACTTACGTTCTGAACACATTCCGAAGGATGTCTGATTTGATTTGAAAGCAGGTTTGAATTGATGAACAAACTTTATTTTGTAGAAAATTAATATTCTAATTAGAAATTTGCCTTGCCATCTTCTATATTAATCCTGTCTCTCATGGTATAGTCATACATGCAAAAAAATCAAGTACAGTATTTCCCAAATGCATGGACACTGTGGAAGCTTCATTTTGAAAAAGGCTTTTATTTCCCTAAATACTGGTGACCAAACGTCATTGAATGTACCAACACTTTCAAATAGCCCATGAGACTTAAAAAACCTTCTAAGTTTGAAAACCAAAAAGTTCTGAGTTTTTCTGTACCCCAGGATGATTTTCTTTCCTGAAGCTCAAGCCGAGAAAGCAGACAAAAGAAGCTGATTTGACTGAGCTGTGCCAAGTCTTGCCTTTTTTTCTTTCCTCAGCTCTCACTCTGCCTCTCTCTCTCCCTCTTTCTCTCTCTCACTCTTTGCTCCCAGTATGGCAACCTTCCGAGCAGTCTTGGCGGAGGTCCAGCCTGTTCCAGTCTGTCTGAATGCTTGTCTCCAAAAGATGTCCTTTGCGGATCAATTAATACATTTGAAAACAGGAAAATATGGTACGGTGCCGAAATCCTGGCACCAACAGCATCAACTTCTGCCAAATCACCTTACAGATTTCATGGTATCCTACCTTTCATAATCATTACTAACATGTTCCCGGAGCAATAATGGAATACTAGAAGCCATTCACTGTTTAGTAATAAGGAATCTGTTCCTTAGAAATGTCCATATGCAACATATGCACAACCTGCAGTAAATCAAAATTCTCCTCTGAGAAGAGATGTATGTAACTTGAATAAGCACCACATACTGTATTTCTTTTTATGAGACTTGCTTTCTCTTGCCCTGCTGCAAAGAATCATGGGAGAATAGAAAAGGAGGCATACAGATTAAAATTAAAATTCTATGCTCAAGTAAGTAATGTTTTACCCTATGGGAAAAGAGCATAGTTCTGACTGATCAGCAATTCCTATTATTAAGGAAACTCTAATTTTATAAACTTAACCTATCCAAAATTTTACAAGAGATAAAGGGGAGAATTCTTTTCAAAGAATAAATATCAATTAAAATGAAAAGAAAATACTTAGGATGGATTTAGTAAAATTAAGTATATTTTAATATTTGAACCTCAATTTTCAACATAGTCCTTGTTTGCTAAATTCATACTAGTAAAGAATAAATATTGTTTATTTTTATTTGTGAAGCAAACCAGCCATTCGGTGCTTCACATATTTACCTGTCCTTTGCATATCAATTAATAATTTGAAAACAGGAAACTACTATGGTATGATATGCAATTCCTGGCACCAACATCAGCAACGTCTGCAAATCGTTTTCTGATATTTCATTTAAAACATCATTTTTACCTTTGATGCTTGAAAATACAGTATAACCACACTCTATAATCACCATGGTTTCATAAAAAGAACCAGAATAACAGGCTATAGTCCTTGACCCTGTCTTTCTAATGTATGTAACCTCAAGGTCTCAAATTACTTAATCTATATAGCCCTCAGTTTGCTTATCTGTCAAATATAAAAATGAGTGACTTCCTCCTCTGTGCTCCAAAGATACTCTGTGTATACTCAGCATTCCTTCATTCTAATTGTATTGTAATTAGCTGAGTATGTGTCCTCTATCATGCAAATGTGTCACCTCACAGGCAGGACCATCTGTCACTTATCTAAGAAAATTGAAAGTCTTGCATAGAACTTTTCATATGTAGGTGCTCAACAAATCTCTTAGGTAAATGAATTATGTCCATGGATCACATAAATATTACTCTAAAGTTTTCTAAATCTATCAAATCCTTTATAATAAAAGGCTAATATACAAATTGACCAAACGGTGGAATGACCAGTTGCTATGACACAGACTGAACACCAGGGGCAGCCACTCAATGCAGAAGCAGCCCCCTGGTGGTTAGTGCACTCCCACAGTGGAAGCACTGCTCAGCCAGAAGCCCTGAGACAGGCTCAGGGTTGGTGAGCGCAGCAGTGATGGCAGGAACCTCTCCTACCTCTGAGGCAGTGCTAAGGATGTTAGACTGCTGGCATAGGACCGCTCCCCTAAACCAGTGGTCAACAAACTCATAGTCAGCAGAGCCAAATATCAATAGTACAATTATTGAAATTTCTTTTGAGAGCCAAATTTTTTAAAATTACACTTCTTCTAATGCCACTTCTTCAAAATAGACTCACCCAGGATGTGGTATTTTGTAGAAGAGCCACACTCAAGGGGAGCCGCATGTGGCTCACGAGCTGCAGTTTGCCGACCACTGCCCTAAGCCATCAGTCAGACATCCCCCAAGGACTCCCAGACTGTGAGAGAGAGGGCAGGGCGCAGGCCAGGCTGAGGAACCCCTCCACCCCCAGGTGCATGAATTTCATGCACTGGGGAGAAACCAAGATGGTGGCATAGGTGAACACCTAAACTGCTGCCTCACACAACAATTCCAAAACTACAACTGAAAGACAGAACGGAAATCATCCAGAACCACAGGAAAGCTGGCTGAGTGGAAATTCTACAACTAGAAGGAAAGAGAGGGGCTCACAGAGACTCAGAGAAGCTGTAAAAAGCTGAGGTACAGAGACATGCGCATGGAGAGGACAAGCAGCAGAGGGCCTGGCTGGCTTCCTTTAGCACGAGGGAGAAACTCCTGACTACACTGAACCCCACTTCTAACTGCACTGAACCCCAGTTACATGCTAGACTCATACAGAGGAGTCTAGACTATTGTAAAAAGGGAGGAATGCAGGGAAACTTAGGGGAGCCGCAAAAGGCAGGTGTCTAAAGGCACACGAGGGAGTGCACACAGAAAAGACTGACTGCTGATTGTGCCGCTGGTCTTCTCTAGCGGGAGGAAGACAGAACCTCCCAATTATGCTGAAATCCAGGTCAGAGTTCACTGAACCCCAGTTTCAGGTGAGACTCTGAGGACCCAGATTCATACGGGTCCGCAGAGTGCATAGAAACTCAGGGGAGCTGAAAAGACAGAGGCCTGGAAGTGCGTGAGCATTACTGTGCCCAGAGAGGGCTGCAACACTTACCGAGGGACACTGAGACCCAGGAGCCGTGTAGGGTAGGGCTGACGGAAAGCCAAGGCTGTCTGCTCGGCCCTGAGACTCCGTCCCCTCCAAGCTGAGCACAGAGGCTTTTGCAATCTTGCAAGTCTTAAGGTGGAGTCCAGCACAGAAGTTCTCCCGGCATTAACACAGCTGATCCTCACAATCAATTGGCTTGGAGGTCAATCCCCCCCCCCAGTGATAACAACAACAATCAAGAATTAACTACAACAAGGCTGTACACACAGTTCATAAAGGGGTGCACCAAGAGTGTCCACCTCAGGTAACTGGGGAGGCAGAGCTATAGGGTCACATAGGACACCTAGCACACAAAGCTACTCTATCAACTCAGGAAAACAGCAAAATATGCAGAGACAAAAAAACATATCACAAACAAAACAAATGGAGGAAAACAAATGACTAGATATAGAGTTCAAAACCAAGGTTATAGGGTTTTTTAAGAATTTTCTAGAAAAAGAAATGAGTAAATTTGGCGAGACCCAAAAGGAGGTAAAAAAGAACCAACTAGAAACTAAACATACACTGACTGAAATAAAAAATATTATACAGAAACCTAACAGCAGACTAGAGGGTCACAAGAATCAAGTCAAAAATTTGAAATACAAAGAAGCAAAAAACACTCCATTGGAAAAGAAAAAAGAATTAAAAATTCTTTTGTGAAGATAGTTAAGAAGCCTCTGGGACAACTTCAAGCATACCAACATCAGAATTATGGGGGTGCCAGAAGAAGAGAGAGAGCAAGATACTGAAAACATATTTGAAGAAATAATGACTGAAAACTTCCCACATCTGGTGAAAGAAATAGACTTACAAGTCCAGGAAGCTCACAGAACCTCAAACAAAAGGAATCCAAAGAGGATTACACCAAGACACATCATAATTAAAATGCCAAGAGCAAAAGACAAAGAGAGAATATTAAAAGCAACAAGAGAAAAACAGTTAATTACTTACAAGGGAATACCCATACAAATGTCAGCTGATTTCTGAACAGAAACTATGCAGGCCAGATGGGAGTGGCAAGAAATATTCAACGTGATGAATAGCAAGAACCTACAACCAAGATTACTCTAGAATCCCTCACTAAATGTTTTCTAAGCCTTTTAGAAAACATGGAGTTGTTCCTTTGGCCACATACATGTGAATCTACAAGAAAGTGATATTGTGGACATCAAGGGAATGGCACTGTTCAAAAAGGAAGGCCCCACAAATGTTACCATGGCAAAACTGGGAGTCTACAATGTCACCCAGCATGCAGTGGGCATTATTGTGAACAAGAACATTAAGGGCAAGATTCTTGCCAAGAGAATAATGTATGTTTTGAGCACATTAAGCACTCTAAGAGCCAAGATAGTTTCCTGATAACTTCCTAAAACATGTGAAGGAACATGATCAGAAAAAGAAGGAAACCAAAGAGACAGGTACCTGGATTCAACTGAAGTGGCAGCCTGCTCTAACAAGAGAAGCATGTTTTATGAGAACCAATGGAAAGGAGCCTAAACTTCTGGAACCCATACCCTATGAATTCATTGCATGATAAGTGGGACAAAAATAAAAAAAGACTTCTGTGCTTTTTTTTTTTTAAATAGCAATGTACTCAATTATATGCTCTATGGTGTGTGTATATAAACACTTATGAATACTTATATATAAGTGAAATGAATGACAATGATGAAATAAGTGACAAGAGTTAGAAATTAGGATTGTTTTGTTATTATAAGGCACTCACACTACCTGGGAAGTGGTACATGGTGTTATTTAAAAGTGGATTTTGATCAGTTGTGAATGTGTATTTGCAAACTCCAGGGCAATCATTAAGAAAAGTAAAAATTGCCCAGCCAGCATGGCTCAGTGATTGAGCATCAACCTACGAACCAGGAGGTCAAGGTTTGATTCTCTGGTCAGGGCACATGCTCAGGTTGCAGGTTCTTTTTAAAGATGAAAATGTTAGGGTGACAATGGGGAGATATGTATATATGTAACACAATAAAAAAAATGTTCTGGGACTTGTGGTGATGTTTGCACAACCTAGTGAATATACTAAAAATGCTAGATCATATATTGTAAAATGGTGAATTTTATGGCATGAGAATTATATCTCAATAAAAATAAAGTTGCAGTCACTTTCTCCAGTATTTCTGAGGGCTTTGAATGATAACTTCCCAAGGTAAACTCACAAAAGCCCTTTAAGCCTCTTACATAGAGGAAATATTTACTATACATGAGCTATAAAGCCTTGTCCATAAATCTGCTTCAGGAATCTATCCTGTACATTCTAATGCCTTACTCTGTTTTGACTTGGTTCAATCCCAGCCAACTCCAGGATTCCTGACTGCACTGAAACACCACAACCTCTGGCCTACTGTCTTAGTTCTGACACCTCAGGCAGCCTGCTCTCTTGGACTGCCAGACCCTTCCTGAAACACTCAATCACACTGTCTTCCCTCCCTAATTGCCAGGCCCTAATAAATTCAAAATTTTGATAGTCACTCTCCTCTACATTAGCAAATTTTCTCTTCCCATGATTCACCTTGCTCTTCACACATAACCTGATCCCAATAGGCCTATACAGGCCTTCCCTGTGCTAACCTATGATCTGATTCAACCCTTCAGTCCCAGCCTCTCCTCCATCTCCCAGTGGTTTCCTCTCTCAGCCACTCACTTGGACAGGACACTACTCTGTTCCCAGAAGGATATGACCATGGGACTATTAAATTCACAATGGTACATTCATAAATATGGGGCATTTTCCTCTCAGTATGCACTGTTTATCTAATTTACTAGTAGCCCCAAACCTTTTTATTCAACTTCACATAGTAAGTACAATCATCCATAGACATTTTGGTTCAGTGGATAAAAGTGTTGGACTATGGACTAAAGGGTTATTCCAGTCAAAGCAGGTACCTCGATTGTAGGCTCACCCCTAGCCTGGTCAGGGCATGTGTGGGAGGCAATCAATTGATGTGTATCTCTCATATGATCTTTCTCTCTGTTTCTCCCCCCACTTCCACTCTCTCTAAAAATCAATGAAGAAATATCTTCAGGTGAGGATTAACAAAAAAAAGGAAAGAAAGAAAAGTAAAAGGAAGTATAATCAGAAAGGACTGATTCTTAGAAGTTTTATATAGCCTAAAAGTTAGTGGTGACAGGTAGTGGCAGATTAAATCTTTCTACAGATTCAGCAGAAATCTGAGCATGGCAGAAGGAACAGGAAGTCAAGTGTACAGATATCCTCTAAACCTGTGGTTTTCAAACTATCTTCCAGTGACTCCCCTGGGGTTCTACAGAAGACATAGAAATGATAAGCAAGTGAGGTTCTAGGACATCAGCCTTCCATTAACTGGAGTAACTATATGAATTATATGTATGGGGTTCAAACAAGATTTTGTTCAACAGAAAAATAGTTTTTCTAAAAAACTGTTTCAAATCTTTTTGTTTTAAGCCAATCAAGGAAAACACTCCTTAGTGAGCTAATCTAACAAGAACTTTTGGGGTTCTGGATATCTCAAATATTTACATGAGCTAATATTGTCATCTAAGATTTATGGCAGTAATAAGTATCCATTCCCTAAACATATTAAGAATATATCTTTCCTGTCCACAAGATAGAAAATGGGAGGAATAGAGTTTACTTGACCATTTACCTACTTTCTTTCCTTGCCTAGATTTAGATCTTTAGAACTATAATCTGAAATGCCAAAAAGCACAGATCTGGTCTTCCTTCCCAAATATTCATTACATCTTGAATACAGATGTACACTGAGAACAATTCTTTCAAGTATGATCTGAATAACCACAATGTGCAGGCCTGGGCCGGAGACATGGAGCCCCTGCCATCATGGAGCAGGTATATAAACAAGTAAAAAACAGTTACAGGTTATGTTAGGAGCATGTCCATGACATCCTAAGGTAACAGAAAGGAAATAACTTGCTGAAGGAAGAGTCATCTACCAACCAAAAGTCAAATGCTTGTCACATTAATTAGAATAAAGAGAGGTTTAAAAAATATATGTATTTGTTTACATATATTTACTGTGTTTGTATTATGTTTAAAGCAGTAAGCAAAGGCTCTTGAAAACCCAGAGGCACATTAAAAATCGCCCCGTTCTCAAGAAGCTTAAAGTCTAATGTGAAGATATCTAAGACACTTAAAATGACTATGCTTTATGTGATAAATGTTATTATCTAAATATTTCCCTGAATCTTTACTTTTCCATGATTCTTCCCAATATCAAAACATAAAAGATAAACTGCCTTTCCACAAAGTTCGAATGTGGAATTGTGATGGCTAGTTCAAATTATATCTACTCTCTTTCCTCCTTCTCCACCATCATACACTAGTCATTATCTGCATTCATTTATTTATAAAATCGGGATTTACTGAGCATTGTCTATGTAAAAAACATGGGGTAGAGCCACAAGGAACACAAAATGACATAAACAAAATATAATTATGCATTGATAATAATAACCATGATAATAAGCAGTTTCACATTCTTTAATTCATTCACTCTTCACCCAACCTTTGGAAAAGACAGATTATCTTACTTTACAGATGAGAAAACTGACATCAGAAGTAATGTGATTTTTTTCCAGCCCATCAGACATATATCCAGAGAACAAAAAATTGAAGCAGTTATTCCATGTTCCATTATTTAATGAATTCAGGAAGATGGGAAGAATACAGTTGGCCTCAGACATCCCAATACCTATTTAACAATCCCTCTGAATGGTTATAGGTACCTCAATTTAACCTCTGAATAGTTAATAGGTACCTCAAATTCAAATTTACCAAAACTAAACTTTTTATTTTTTTTCAAAAAGGCTCATTCTTCTTCCAGCCTCCATTAAATGGTAGCATTAAACACTCAATTGCTCAACCCGAAAATCCAAGAGGCATCTTTGATTCATCCCTCATTAGCTACTAGAAAGAAAAGAGACAGATAATATCGAGTGTTGGTGAGGATGCTACAAACTGAAACCCACATAAATTGCTGGTGGGAATATAAAATGCTAAATGGTTTGGTAGTTTCTTTAAAAGTTCAACTTATACTTACCACAGAAGTCATAAATTACCATCCCTAAGTCTACCTATGAGAAAATACATGTCCACATAAAGACTTGCACAAGAACTTTCATCAAAAATTAATCTTAAGGAGAAACCAAGATGGTGGCATAAGTAAACACCTAAATTGCTGCCTCACACAACAATTTTGAAAATACAACTAAAAGACAAAACGAACATCATCCAGAACCATAGCCAGGCTGGCTGAGTGTAAATTCTACAACTAGAAGGAAAGAGAAAAGCACACTGAGACTCAGAGGATCTGCAGAAGGCAGAAGTGCCGAGGTGCGCACATGGAGAGGGCTGGCAACTGAGTATGTGGCTGGCTTTCTCAATCAGGCTTTCTCAATCTGGAGGGAGACAAAACTCCCGAATGTGTTGACTTCCAGTTCTGGGTGAGACTCTGGGGACCCAGACTCATTTGGGGAGAAACTGGACTGTCAGAAAAGAGAAAAGCACACTGAGACTCAGAGAAACTGCGGAAACAGAAGCATGTGCGCATGCGGAAAAGTCTGGCAACTGAGTACGTGGCTGGCTTTCTCAAGCAGAAGGGAGATAAAAACTCCCTACTGCACTGAACTCCAGTTCTGGGCAAGAATCTGGAGACCCAGACTCACTTTGGGAGAAACTGGATTGTCTGGCAGTGGGCAGAACTCGAGAGCGGCTTTCTCTCAGAAGTGCTTGCAGTGATTACCACAGAACACTGAGATACAGGGGCCTCTTAGAGCAGGGCTGAGAGGAAGCCACTGCTGTCTGCTCAGCCCTGAGACTCCGCCCCATCCAAGTTAAGCACAGAGGCTTTTACAAGTCTTCTCTTATAAGGGTGTCTCCAGTACAGAAGTTCTTCCAGCGTAGACACAGATGATCCTCACAGCCAATTGGCCTAGAGGTCAATTCCTCCCAGTGATAACCAACAACAATCAAGGCTTAACTACTACAAGACTGTGCACACAGCCCACAAAGAGGTGGACCAAGAGTGTACACCTCAGGTAACAGGGGAGGCTGGGCCACTGGGCCCTATAAGACACTTAGCACACAAAGCCACTCTATCAACTCAGGAAAGCAGCCAAAATGCAGAGACAAAGAAACAGGTCACAAATGAAAGAAATGTAGGAAAGCAAAGGACTGGATATAGAGTTCAAAATCACAGTTATAAAATTTTTCAAGAATTTTCTAGAAAAGGCTGATAAATTTAGCGAGACCCTTGAGGATATGAAAAAGGACCAACTAGAAATTAAGCATACACTGACTGAAATGAAAAAATAATATACAGAGATCCAAAGGCAGACTAGAAGACTGCAAGAATCAAATCAAAGATTTAAAATACAAAGATGTAAAAAACACCCAACTGGAAAAGAAAAAAGAAAAAAAAATTCAGGGGAGAATCCAAGATGGCGGCATAGGTAAACACCTACACTGCTGCCTCGCACAACAATTTCAAAACTACAACTAAAAGACAGAATGGACATCATCCAGAACCACAGGTAAACTGGCTGAGTGTAAGTTCTACAGCTAGAAGAGAGGGGCTCACAGAAACCCAGAGGAGCTGCAAAAAGCTGAGGTACGGAGACGTGCGCGCTGAGAGAGCGGGTGCCAGAGTACCTGGCTGGCTTTCCCTGGCAGGAGGGAAACGGAGACTCCCAACGGCATTAAACCCCTTATCTTACGGTACTAAACCCCAGATCCAGCCGAAACTCATACAGGGGGAGTTTGGACAGTAAAAAGGGAGAGATGCACGGAAATTTAGGGGAGTCGCAAAAGATCAGAGGTCAGATTGCTGATTGTGCTGCTGGCTTTTGCGAGTGGGCGGGAGACAGACCCTCCCAACTGTGCCACTTCTGACTCCACTAAGCCCCTGTTTCAGACGAAACCCGGGGGACCTAGACTCGTGTGGTCCTGGTGCGCAGGGGAGCCGGAAAGGCAGTGGTCTAGAGGCACTGTGGGCGCGCACACACAAGGACTGCTCCACTCCAGCGATTACCCAGTCACCTGAGACTCAGGGGCCATGGAGGGCGGGGCCGACTGGAAGGCAAAACGGTCCCTTAAGCCCTGAGACTCCACCCATCCCAAGCTCAACAGTGGCTTCTTTGGTTTTGCAAGTCTGGTATCATAAAGCTGAATTCAACACAGAAGTTTCCCTGGCATAGTAAAAATGCCGAGACAAGGGAAGGGATCACAAACAAAAGAAATGGAGGAAAACAAATGACTGGATATAGAGTTCAAAACCACGCTTATAAGGTTTTTCAAGAATATGCTAGAAAAGATGGATAAATTTATCAAGTCCCAAGAGGAGATGCAAAAGGACCAACTAGAGATGCAAAAGGTCCAACTAGAGATGATGGATAAATTTAGCAAGTCCCAAGAGGAGATGAAAAAGGACCAATTAGAGACACTGACTGAAATAAAAAATATTATATAGAGTCCTAACAGCAGAATAGAGGAAGGCAAGAATCAAGTCAAAAATTTGAAATATAAAGAAGCAGAAAACACTCAACTGGAAAAGCAAAAAGAGAAAAGAATCCAAAAATGTGAAGATAATGTAAGGAGCCTCTGGGACAGCTTCAAGCGTACCAACATCAGAATTGTGGGGGTGCCAGAAGAAGAGAGAGAGCAAGATACTGAAAACCTATTTAAAGAAATAATGACTGAAAACTTCCCACCTCTGGTAAAAAGAAATAGACTTACAAGTCCAGGAAGCACACAGAACCCCATATAAAAGGAATCCAAAGAGGACCACACCGAGACACATCATCATTAAAATACCAAGAGCAAAAGACAAAGAGAGAATATTAAAAGCAGCAAGAGAAAAACAGTTCATTACCTACAAGGGAGCACCCATACAACTGTCAGCTGATTTCTCAACAGAAACGATGCAGGCCAGACGGGAGTGGCAAGAAATATTCAACGTGATGAATAGCAAGAATCTACAAGAATAATCTATCCAGCAAAGCTATCATTCAGAATTGAAGGGCAGATAAAGAGCTTCACAGAGAAGAAAAAGCTAAAGGAGTTCATCAACTCCAAATCAGTATTATATGAAATGCTGAAAGGTACTCTTTTAGAAGAGGAAGAAGAAAAAGGTAAAAGCCAAAAAATTATGAACAAAAAATACATATCTATCAACAAGTGAATCTAAAAATTAAGTGAATTAAAAATTTGATCAACAGAATAAACTGGTGAATATACTAGAATCAGGAGCATTGAAAGGGAGTGGACTGATAATTCTCAGGGGGAATGGGGTGAGGGGTGTACAGGGAGAGACTGGACAAAAATCATACACCTATGGATGAGATCAATGGGAGGGAGGTACGGGCAGAGTGAAGGGTGGGAGCTGGGTGGAGGGGTGCTATGGAGGGGAAAAAAGAGAAACAAATGTAATAATCTGAATAATAAAGATTTAATTTTAAAAAAAAATCCAAAAAATATGATGATAGTGTAAGGAGCCTCTGGCACAACTTCAAGCATACCAACATCAGAATTATGGGGGTGCCAGAAGAAGAAAGAGAGCAAGATACTGAAAACCTATTTGAAGAAATAATGACAGAAAACTTGCCCCACCTAGTGAAAGAAATAGACTACAAGTCCAGGAAGCACAGAGAACCCCCAAAAAAAGGAATCCAAAGAGGACCACACCAAGACACATCATAATTAAAATGCCAAGAGCAAAAGACAAAGAGAATATTAACAGCAGCAAGAGACGAAACTGGTTTGGCTCAGTGGATAGAGCATTGGCCTGCAACCTGAAAGGTCCCAGGTTCAATTCCAGTCAAGAGTATGTACCTTGGTTGTGGGCACATCCCTAGTAGGGGGTGTGCAGGAGGCAGCTGATCATGTTTCTCCCTCATCAATGTTTCTAATTCTCTATCCCTCTCCCTTCCTCTCTGTAAAAAATCAATAAAATATATTTTATAAAAAGAATAAAAAAATAAAAAATAAATAAAAGCAGCAAGAAAAAAAAACAGTTACCTACAAGGGAGCAGCCATAAAATTGTCAGCTGATTTCTCAATAGAAACTGCGCAGGCCAGATGGGAGTGGCAAGAAATATTCAAAGAGATGAATAGCAAGAACCTACAACCAAGATTACTATACCCAGCAAAGCTATCATTCAGAATTGAAGCACAAATAAAAAGCTTCACAGATAAGAGGAGTTCATCACCACCAAACCAATATTATGAGACGCTGAAAGGTGTTCTTTAAGAAGAGAAAGAAGAAGAAAAAGTAAAGATAAAAATTATGAACAACAAATACATATATATCAACAAGTGAATCTAAAAATCAAATGAATAAAAAAATCTGATGAAGACAATAAACTGGTGAATATAATAGAATCAGGGGCATAGTAAGGGAGTGGATTGACAATTCTTGGAGGGGAAGGGGTGTGGAGGGTATGGGAAGAGACTGGACAAAAATCGTACACCTATGGATGAGGACAGTGGGGGAAAAGGGGTAGGGGTAGAGGGTGGGGTAGGAACGCGGTGGAGGAGAGCTATGGGGGGAAAAAAGAGGAACAATTGTAATAATCTGAACAAAAAAGATTTATTTAAAAAAAAATTATCCTTAATGGAATAAAACTGGAAACAATACCAAAACCTACCACATGGTGAATGGATAAACAATATGTGGTCCATCAATAGCTACTATGCAATAAAAAAGCACAAATTACTAAAAGGGAGAGTGATAAGTATAACAATAACTAATGTTTATTTAGTACTTCCTATGTGCCAGACATTGTTTTAAACACTTTTCATTTTATTTCATTTAATCCTGATAGTAATAATACTTTTTTCATAAGGATATTACCATTTTTCAGACTAGGAAACTGAAGCATATAAGAGTTTAACTAACTTGCCCAAGGTCATACAGTTCTAAATGGCAGAGCTGGAACAGTCTGCCTCCAGTCTGTGCATCTAACCACTGCAATCGAACTGCTTCTCATGTGAAATGGTATTTCAAGGAGATTTATCAGGTTGTAAACTGATGGCTGAACTAAAGGAAGGAGGAGAGAGACTATTGGCATCACATCCTATGGGGCCAGTTGGGCCTGGAGTGTTAAAGAGCCATTTGCTGCGGACAGCAGAGGGCAGCAAAGGGCCCCTGCCCAGACTTCCAGCCAGCTGGCTTCTAGTGGAAAAGGGGAACCTGAAGGCACAAGGTAAGTCAGAGATGAGAAGCCTACCCCTGAAGAGAAGGGCTGGGAGCAACACTGTCCTTAGGGGCCAGAAGACATAGATCCCAAAAGAGGAGAGGAGCCTGGGGAGAAGTCAGAGTGCTCCAACCCAAGATCCTCTTAGAATCTGATACTGCCCAACTTCTTTCACTTTTCACTTTCAAAACACAATATTAATATCATGATCTATTTTTTTATTTGGAAGTGGACTTCAGGTCTTTTAAGAGTACAAAATTTGGCTTTACCTTGGCCTAAAGCTCCTCTTTTAAATTCAAAACATTCCCTTAGGACTAGTATCTAATTCTCATAGAAGGTGTTTTAAAATTAAGAAACACATTCAAATGCCATTCCCAAGCTTCTGACAGGTCTAAAACATCTGAATACAGATACCATTAATCCACAGACATCAGAATTGTTTTATTACCTAAAATCTTCTGAAATTGTTTTTTGGGGGAAAAAATAGAACAGATAAAACTGTTAGGTAAGGAAAAAAAGACAACCCTTTCAAAGAAAATTTCCTACATATGCTTTCAAAAGAAAGTCTCAAAAATTAAAAAAAAATGCTCTGGACTGCCCAATATGATGCTTAACTCAAGCTTCCTTAAATAAGCAGAACAAGTAGACATTGTAGGTTTGTGATTTACTCTTAGAAAATGGGGCTTCTTATTTCCTAGGAGAAAAGCTTTAAGAGCATCAATAGATTTCTCTGAATATCAAATATTTCTCCATTATTGTGAGTAAATTATATTTAGATAAAAATTAGATGAATTAAATTTCCCTTTAAAATACCCACGAGATTTTAAAAATACAAATGTGTTACAAATCCAAAAATAATATTTTATCTTAAAACCTCCAGAGGAATGTCTCCCCGTTAAAATAATTAGCCAGAAAACAAAACTAAACTGAGTTTTAGATGTATTAAGTTCAAAATAACTTATTAAAATTAGATTATCATTTGCTAATACTAAAATAAAATTTATAATCTTTGATGCCCTTTTTAAATCTCTGGAAATATGCCTTTACATTTTTGTCTTTAATCTAGAAAAAAAAGTATCTGAATTAGTGGTAAGTTGAATAGGAGCCCAAGTTTTGTTTAAATGCTACAGACACAAAGAATATAAATACAGTTAAGTGTTTCCAAATTCTTGAGAAATTCATCCCCTTGTTCAAGGCCTCAAGATTCATGGCTCAATTATTCTCATCTATGTTATTTTTGTCTTCCTAACTAAACTATAAACTTAAGAGAAGAAATTATTAACTCTTTTAATCATTAGTATCACACTGAGCACATCTATTTGTTCAGTAGTTACGTACTGAATAACTATTATATAATGTTCAAAGGTAGCTGCTCCAGGAATAAGATAATGAAGCAGAAATAGTACTTGCCTTCAAAGATCTTACTGCCTAGTGGGGGTAGAGGGGTAAAATGTATACATGTGACAAGATTAAGGGAGTCACAAATACCCCTTAGTGGAAAGAAGGGTCCTGCAAACCCAGTAACTCATTATCATCCCCTCTTGCTATTCTCTCTTCTACTTTGTTTGGCATCCAGTTCAAGTTACAGTGTTACAAAATTTATTCCTAGGCCAATGTAGGAAAATTCCACAATCTCTGAGAAAGTAACTTGAAATTGTTTTTTAAATAGAAGGTGGAGCCCTTAGAACATAGATATCAGCTAGAAACCATGTCAAAAAGAAGTCTGGATCCGTTCTGTGTGAGAAAAAATTTCAATTTTCTTAGAAAGAGGGAAGAGGAGGGTGGGATCAGGAGTTTGTGAGGATAGAGTTTCATCTCTTTCTGTACCATATGCAGCCAGTCCTTCCTCCATCACTCTGCACCAATCGTCAGTGAAATCTAGAACATTTTCACTCGTATTATGGTAAATATAATGGTAAAGGAGTCAATTCAGTGTGAGAAGGAGATGATATCTTCAACACAGGACTTTAGAGGCAAAGGTAATCAAGAAAACACAGGCAACACACACACACACACACACACACACACACTTTAGAGAAATCTTAAGGATAGCTTTGGATTTCCACAATTTGGAACTCAGATTTCAGGCAAGAACAGGAGGTCAGCTGTGCCAGGTTCAGAAGATCAAAGAAGTGCCAGATGAGTCCACATGGCCTCACCAACACTGGTCATGTTTTTTGCTAGTTCTCACATGATGCTTCCTGGTCAACCCCTTCTTGGCAGTGATCTGGGATTGCCTTCAGACTGGATCTTGTGTGCAGTACTGACTGGGTCTACCCCAGCCTGCTATGCCAACCTGGTGTCTGCCCCAAGCCCTCCTCAGCACTACTTCTGCTATAATCTGTGTTGTGACATCTTGCCCAAGCATTGCCCCAGCATGCAACCTCAACTTGCCTCCACATTCCGTTCACTATTTCTCTTTCTAGACTGACAGTTTACAGGGCTATGACTGGCTACAGGGCCACTGTGGAAGACCTGGTGCACAGTAATTGGGGAAGACTAGTCTTTGGAAGGGAAAGCTGTAGACAAATTTCACCTTTAGGCAACAGACAGAGTTGCACACCTGTGCAGAACCAAGAGACCTCAAAGAACAAGGAGGCTCCGATGTAGCTCATGTGGAAAGGACTTGCTCACTGAGGACACCACAGTATGGTCCTACTTCTAAACTGCCTGTGGGTTTGCTTCAACTGTATTTTCCAATTTTCAGATATAGAAAAAGAAGTTGGTCTCTAAGAAATTTCAAGAAGAAAATCTGATTTTAAAAAACTGTAAGAAGTCATCCCACGGAAATGAAATAATAATGAGGAAAGATAAAGTTAGTTCAGAGGCAGAGCAATGGATTCATGGTTGCCAAAGTAACTTCCTCCAGACTGAGAAAGAGACTACCAGGAAAAGTGGTAACTGTATTTCAACCATACTGCACACCTCCATTTTCTTTCTCTTTCTCTCTTTTTTCAAGTGGAAAAAAGAATAAAAGAGGAAAAGAAAAAAGAAATAAAAGCAAGTGCAACCATGCAAGAAATTTTCAGGGCTTAGAATTAGAGTTAATAAGCTTCTGAAGAAAGAAGATTAATTCTGAAGGGAATAGAGGAAGTGTTAAGCAAAATACAAATAAAGCACTTAAAATCATAGGGTGAATGGAAAAAGAACCTCCAGGGACTTTGCTTTTAAGAACTTTTAATATAAATTCAAGGGCAGCCAGAGAAGGTAAGTGAATTGTACAAGTCTCACAGCAAATCAGTAGCACAGCCAAAGCCCAAAACTGGCGAGGCCACACTCAGTGGTCATTCCGCAGACCCGAGTGGCTTAACGGCTTTTTACTTTGGTTTTGCTGAGCTTAACAAGACTGGCTATAGGGTCAAAGTTCTAAGTGGCTTATGGGGGCTGCTGTATAGGCCATGAACCTTGTGATTATTAAGTCCTGAAATGCCAAATACAGAAGACTAGTAAAAATGTACCTAGAAGTAGGAAAAAAACAGGCAAGCTTTTATGATGATAATAGTTGGGTTTAATAACAAAGCTGTTAGTTTATACCAGGAGCTTGCATATCTGTAAATGTTATCACTTCTAGTGAAGAAAGCTATAATTGGTGATGATACTTTAATAGAGAGCTTTATTTTTCTAGAACAAGAAACATCAGTTGTTGAAACAGGGTCTACCACTCTCCTGTTCTTGCAACCTAAATGTTTACACATCATGTGCTTGGAGGAAAATGCTCATGGGCGAGGTCCTGGAAAAGCAAATCCACAACCTCCAGGGCACTGTCATGGGGTGGGCTTCCTTGGCAATGCAAGCAGGCAGGAATCCCTACCAGTGATGGGTGAAAATTGGAACACCATAGGTGTCTAGGCCTGTAGTCCTACCTATCCTAGCCTTCTAAATATGGTTCTTGCGGAAAGCTAGTTAGAGACCACTGGCAGTTTTCATTTATTTTCCATTAAAGCCAAATCCAGATTCAAGGGTAAGAAAGAAAGGTACATTTGGTTACAAGTGACAAAATACAACTTCAACTGAGAAGGAGGGCAGAATAGAGAGGGAGTGAGGAGAGAAGGGAGAAGAGAGAGGAGAGACCAAAGATGGAGAAACAGAGACACATTCAGAGAACTTGGTTCTTATTTCAAGGATGTCAAGGAAATAAGAACAAAGAAACGAAGCTGCAGGGAGGGCGGGAAGGTACTTAGATCTCAAAGCAAACAAAACCTGAATGCAGCCAGGACTTTCTACCGCTTCCTGCCTTCTTGAGGGTGGACCTTCCTTCTCTCCTAGTGAAAATAGACCTTCTCCTGAGAAGCAACTCCAAAGCAGCTACAGGTCCTGTCAGCTCCACAACGCAACAGTCACAGCTCCTGTCTCCAAAGAGGCCCCCAGAAGGGTCAGATCCCATTTCAGGTAACTGTAATACCGCAATGCCAGAGGCAGTCACAATAGAAAGTCTGGCTCTTGCAGGAGCCATGGGAAAGGGGCTGCAGCAGCTCCCAGACAATCCCCGGTGAGCACACAGCACCTACCCATCTCTAGCACACAAGTAAACATGTGCCTGCACATACTGCCATACACATAACCACTCATATTTCAGCTTCCACTCTTGTCTCCAATGTGGCTTATTACATGTGATATTAAGTTGGCTGAGAAAGGGAGGAAAAGCAGGAAATAGGAGAAAAAGGAAGAGGGAGAGGAAAATGAGGAGGGAGAGAGAAGGGGTAGAGGAGGAACAAAAAGGAAGTTTTGAAACTGCAAAGACATCATCTTCATACCTCTCCTTCAAAAAGTTATGAAAAACAGTTCATTTTTCCCAAGTTGGCTTTGTAAATCAGTTCTAAATCAAACAACTATTTTGTGCATTTAATTTCCTATGCTGCAGTTCTTGACAAAAACTGTTTGGGCTTACATCCCAAAACCTTCAAAGAATTAAACATAAAGTGAAAAAATTTAGACAACACACAGCAGTAAGCTATCCCCTAAACGTCCCCATTGGACACATCATACTGCAAAAGAAACATTCTGCGCATCTGCCAGGAGCCGGGTATCATGCTAGGCGCTCTCTCCATTATCTCATCTGTTCCCAGAAACATCCATTTGAGACAGGTGCCACTGTTTCCATTTTACAAATGAGAAAACCCAAGCAAATCTGTTCAAGGTCACACAGCTGGTAAACATATGAAGTGAAGTTCAAAGTCATGGTCCAGACATGAAACGCCTGTGCTTTCCACCAAAGCAACTTGTCCCTCACCAGAGAATACAAATCTGAATGCTACCTATTTATATTGAGGTGGCAAAACATCTACCTATGGTCCTGAAAGGTCCTGTAGAGAGAGATAATAACCAGGCATTCATTTCCCAGCATCATACACTGCAGCATAAATGAGTTTCCATATCTTGTTATGAAGTCAAGAGAGGAAAGTGGTACCCTCGGGAGAAAAATATGAATGATACTAAAGGAATGCAGCAAATGCAATAAATCCAGATACTAATATGCTATGTGATCTCTGCAGTAGTTATGCTGGCACTGATAACCTTACAAAAGTTCTTGTTGGAACTTGTTAAATCATAAAACCATCTCTTGATTCTAGAACATAAAACAATGTCTTTTTTTATGTAAACACAAAACCTTGGGGAAACTACAGATAACAGCAGATCTTTTTAAGATATTTTCTTCTGTCACACTGGAAACCATTTCCTTCACTCACCAATATTTTTACATATTTGTAGAAAGACCTCCATAAATATTAAACACAAATGGTAATAGAGCAGCTAAGAGCTCAGATCTCCTCTAATAACTACGTATTTGGAAAGTCAGCCATTGGGCTCACACAAGCAGTCATAAACAAATTTCTAAAAATGGACAGTTTGTGCTGGAAGGTACGATAAAAACAGAATATCCATTTAAGATTCATTAATATTAATACCTATTGAACTGCACCATACTAAAAGCATTTTATTGAGCAGACAACTTCCAAACATAATATGACACAGTATAATCTCAATAGTTTTTCATTCACTTAACAAATAATTATTATATAACATAAATATACATAGGCATGGAGGATGTAAATAAGTAAATAAACCCTCACTAAACTTAAAATGCAGTTATAGAGAAAATATATACATATATTAAAGTTAAATCACTGCTATAGGTTTAAACAAAGTAAGATAATACAAATGTCTTCAAACAAGATGCTTGCATGTCAAATGAATAGTAAAGAAAAGAAATACTATAGATTTATAAGAGATGAGGGTCAAAATGGGTTGGAGAGTAAGAGAAGACATCACTGAGTGAGAAGGGCTAACTAAGTAAAAGGAAGCAAGCAAAGAAAAGAGGTTTTAGAGAGGCAAATCAAAATGACAATGCGGTACCATCTCACACCTGTCAGATGGCTATCATCAACAAATCCACAAACAGCAAGTGCTGGAGAAGAACCCTCGTGCACTGCTGGTGGGAATGCAGACTGATGCAACCACTGTGGAGAACAGTATGGAATTTCCTCAAAAAACTAAAAATGGAACTCCCATTTGACCCAGTAATCTCACCTCTAGGAATATATCCCAAGAAACCAGAAACACCCATCAGAAAGGATATATGCTCCCCTATGTTCATGGCAGCACAATTCACCATAGCTAAGATTTAGAAACAGCCTAAGTGTCCATAAACAAATGAGTAGATTAAAAAACGGTGGTACATCTACATAATGGAATACTATGCTGTGGTAAAAAAGAAGTTCTTACCATTCGCAACAGCATGGATGGAACTGCAAAGCATTAGGCTACGTGAAATAAGCCCATCAGAGAAAGATAAATATCACATGATCTCACACATTTATGGAATATAATGAACAATATAAACTGATGAACAAAAACAGATCCAGAAACAGAGAAACATGGATTAGACCATCAAACCTCAGAGGGAAGGTAGGGGAGGGTGGGATAAGGGGGAAGAGATCAACCAAAAGACTTGTATGCACGCATATAAGCCTAACCAATGAACACAGACAACAAGGGGGTGAAGGCTTGGGGGAAGGAGATGGGGGATTAATGGGAGGATAAGGACACATATGTAATATCTTAATCAATAAAAAAAATTAATAAAAAAAGAAAAGGAGATTTTATAAGTAAAGACATGTTCTAGAGAGAGTTGATCTGGCAAGCAAAACAAAAATGTGTATGTAGAGATGCAGGACATAATTTCTCCACCTATTAATATTCAATAAGCACAAAACCACAATGGTTTGTTTACCTTGCAGTATTCAAAGGAGCACATTTACTTATTTCCTAATTTAAGGATTCAACCCATCACTTATCCAAGTCCTCATCTTCCGCCAAAGCAACAAACTTGGCAAAGCTAAAGTCTTTAAAACTCCCTTAGAAAAACAAAATATGATAAGTACAGCATAAAGAGTCCTCAAGTTTGGATTGCAGCACTCCACTGGACCTTTTAGAGATTAATAATGTCATGTATCTGACATCATGCAAACATTCTGAAACACAGCAATGCAGACAACAGTAAAAGTCAGGGAATCCAGGTAAGAAAGAAGGTTCAGGCTATGAAGTAAATGCAATGCAGGTAATTTGTTCAAGTTGACAGTCAAGATAAGGAGTTTACAGTAGTTATAAGGCTAAAAACTACCCAAAATATTACTGCTAATAAAAATAGACATGTCAGAGTATGAAGGGCCTTTGGAAGTGAGCTAGATCTATAAACATCCATACTTTGCTTTCTTTGGAGCGGTCACCAGGCAACCCAACTCAGGGTCTAGATCTTGGTCAACTGAAGATGCAAATGCAGAGTGATTACAAGTTGCAACCATCTTATGCTATTAAGAGGCAGGAAGAACTCTGACCCCTCCCTCCCCCCCGCAAAAAAGGCAAACTAAAAGGAATACTTTGGAACTTGCTCTTCCAGAGCCAACATATCCATAACATTAAGCCTAGGCTTCAGCTCTTTAATGAATCTCCTTGCTCTGAAAAAAAATAATAATAATAATAATAATTGTGGGTTTTTAATGAACCAAAATGAAACTTCTTGGTTTGTATCTTATCCCTGGATATTCATATTTAAATTTATGTAGCTAATTCCTTCAATCGCATATGCTTCCCAAAAGCTACTGTAGCAAACATCATCTTAGTTATCCAACTCCTAATTTTCACCAGAAAATAATTGTTACCTTTTATTCCACTTTATTAATCCACAGAATTTTATAGTATATGCATAAGAAAATAAAATGTATTTAACTTCTTAAACCAAAAGTTATCTGCAAAGGGCTCCTCAAACCTTATATTCAGAAGCAGTGGGTGCAGTTTCTATTCTTAGAAGGATGTGGTTCCCCAGCAACCAGCCTTCTGTTGTCAGAGACAGACCCTGCCTGAGCTCACCTGTTATAAGGCCCAGTGCAGTCCTTTGTGGGAGCAAGGAGCTCTGTACAGCGCTTCTTCATGCCAGTGCACACATCTCAGTGTGCAAGCAATGCTAAGGGACCAGCAGGACTAGCTGCAGAGAGCTTACTGCTAGATGACATAGTTCTTTATGAATTAGTTCATAATAAGAGATAAGGAAATGGAGGTTTTCAGCAATGTAGTGTTTTCTCGGGGGCTCAGTTTGACAGCTGGCTACTCCATTCTGCAAACTCTAACATGGTTTTCTTTTTATCTGCTAACTACAGCACATTCAAGATTTTTTACTTGAGGTTTCATTTTCTCCAGCTGGAAAGCTATGAATTCCCTCACAGTATTTCATTCTCATGACTCTTGCCTTTTGGGTAAAAATCTGTTAAAATATCAAATTTTTTTCAGTTGGCCAAAGAATCATTTTTGGCCTAATGTGAACAGTACATTTTAGTTTTTCATACTGTATTTGACTTAAGCAAACTATAAATTACCTAACTATAAACTACAAATTTAAAAAAAAAATCAAATGTAAAACATGAAAAAGTACAGAGGAAAATTCACCTTACCATGGCAACATCTTCAAAAGAATTTATTTTATATCCAACCTCTAGGAAGACATTCAATATCTCTAAATTTTATTCTTCTTTATATATATTATACAGAGACCTAACAGCAGACTAGAGGATCACAAGAATCAAGTCAAAGATTTGAAATACAGAGAAGCAAAAAAACACTCCACTGGAAAAGCAAAAAGAAAAAATAATTTTAAAAAAATGTGAAGACAGTTTAAAAAACCTCTGGGACAACTTCAAGCATACCAACATCAGAATTATGGGGGTGCCAGAAGAATAGAGAGATCAAATCAGAAAATCTATTTGAAGAAATAATGACTGAAAACTTCCCCCACCTGGTGAAAGAAATAGACTTACAAGTCCAGGAAGCACACAGAACCCCAAACAAAAGGAATCCAAAGAGGACCACACCAAGACACATCATAATTAAAATGCCAAGAGCAAAAGACAAGAAGAGAATATTAAAAGAAGCAAGAAAAGAACAGTTAATTACCTACAGGGGAGCACCCATTCAACTGTCAGCTGATTTCTCAACAGAAACTATGCAGGCCAAACGGGAGTAGCAAGAAATATTCAACGGGATGAATAGCAAGAACCTACAACCAAGATTACTCTACCCAGCAAATCTATCATTCAGAACTGAAGGGCAGATAAAGAGCTTCACAGTTAAGAAAAAGCTAAAGGAGTTCATCAACACCAAACCAGTATTATATGAAATGCTGAAAGGTACTCTTTAAGAAGAGGAAGAAGAAAACATTAAAGGTAAAAATTATGAACAACAAATATCTATCAACAAGTGAATCTAAAAATCAAGTGAATTAAAAAGCAGATGAACAGAATAGACTGGTGAATATAATAGAATTAGAGGCATAGAAAGGGAGTGGATTGATAATTCTCAGGGGTAAAGAAGTGAGGGAGGGTGCAGAGAAAGAATGGACAAAAATCATATACCTATGGATGAGAACAATGAGGGGGAGGTATGGGCAGAGGGTGGGGTGGGAACCAGGTAGAGGGGAGATATGGGGGGTGGGGGGAGAGAGGAACAATTGTAACAATCTGAACAATAAAGATTTATTAAAATTTTTTTAAAAAGAGATCAACCAAAGGATTTGTATGTATGTATGTAAGCACAGCCAGTGGATACGGGGCATTGGGCGGGGGGGGGGGGTGAGGGGGGAGGCAGGTGAGGGCATGTACTAGGGGATGGGGAAGGCCAGGGAGAGGTCAATAGTGGGGGGGAAAGGAGACATGTACTACTATTTGTAATACTTTAAATAATAAAAATATATATTTAAAAAGAAGAAAAATGGTTGAACTTCATATGATGACAAACCCATGCCCCTCTAGAAATCTGATATAACTAAAGCTCTGGGCAGCATAGCAGAAACTCAGCTCTGCTCAGTCAAGCCTGGGCTAATGCTCTGTACTATTGGAGGGAGAGGAAGTGGCAGGTAAGAGACTGCCATCATATAACAGTGTAGACTGACACTCCATTCTTCAAATATGGCCCACTCCTTACCACATAAATTTCCATTTGGCTGCAAAAATTCTTTCCAGCTAATATAGTGTTCTGGTATGAAAGGAAAAGCAAGTAACTTGGAAACCAGCAAACACTGGCAATGGCCACAAACTGCCTACCCTTCCTGTTTTCTTCAATCCTCCCTTCACAGACACACCCAGAAATAGTCAATATTTATTAACTATTTACTATGTGCCATAATATATGTGTATGTCTATTATGTATGGTACTGTTCATAGGGATCACCTCTCAAATTGCTCAGAGCAGAGTATGCTAGAATCATTCAACAAATATTTATGGTCAGCCTACTGTGTTCTAGGCACAAAGAATAAAACAATTCCCTCAAGTAGTTGATAGTTTAGTTCTACATTTTCATAAAACATTAGATATTGCGATGCTCTCTGACAAACTGGGAAGAAAGTTGAAATAATAGGATATAGAATTCATAATTTTCACTCATCATACACTGACACCTCAAAACCATCTTTTGCAGAATTCAGTCTTTCGTACATCATCAGTTCAATGACTTTCACTGGCAAAGGATGGCTGGGCCAGCCAGCTGCTGTGGCATGGGAAGGGGCCTGACCAAATGCCAAGATAGCACAGTGATGGGTAGTAGGCCTCTGGGGCCTATAAAGGGGTAAAACCAAGAAGCCTCTGCTCTGATCCTTGCTGAGGGCCTCAAGGATACTGGCTCTCTTGGGACTTATGACACAGCCTGATGCCTCCTTATCCAACCAGCCTCCCATTCCTC
Source organism: Lasiurus cinereus (assembly GCA_011751065.1). Taxonomy (NCBI): domain Eukaryota; kingdom Metazoa; phylum Chordata; class Mammalia; order Chiroptera; family Vespertilionidae; genus Lasiurus; species Lasiurus cinereus. Next base: position 16,605,431 of record JAAGEH010000014.1, read on the forward strand.
ACTTCAGCTGTCCTCACTCCCCTCCTTCCCAAACCTGAGTCAGGGACACACTGTGACCTCTGGACTAACGATTGAAGGCCAAAGTCCTACATGGACTGTGCTGAGCAAAACACTCTTTTCCCACCACTGTTGCAAATTCCTAACTAGTCCCTGCTTAAAGATTTGAAGATGAGCAGCTTCCCATCATTCTGGCCAATAGAAAAGTTTACCACTAGTCATAAGAGTAAGAGGAAAGTCTGAAATTAACACAAATCCATCACCACTAGTGGAAAAACAATCAAGAGTTCGCACCTCATGGACAAAAGGTCACCTATGTTGGCATCTCTTGTGTTACATTGGTCACACGGTGGTCAGACAGAAAGACGGCCAGTTTTGGATTTTGTTCTCAGACATCGACCATATGCTGGCTGATATCCACAAACCACATTGAGTGCTTGATGTAGGCAGCACCCTTTGTGAAGTGCTATAGACTAGAGTATAAAATAAGTATCCAACACAGCCCAGCCTCTCCCTTCAAGGATTGAAACATGGCTCCTCCTCTGGACAGCCATCTTCTGGGGAGCTCACTCTCGTATGGGAAAATAAGGTATAGATTAAATAACCTGGGTAGCAACAAAACATCTAAGTAACAATGAAAGAAAGACCCAATAGAAAGTTTCATAAAATAGTATATAATTATTTTTCCAGTGGAAAAGAAAGGACTCAGGTCAGAGAGAAAAGGAGTGGGTTTATTGGAGAAATTAATTCAAACAGGGCAAGATTTGAGGAAGGATACATGGAAAATACAATATCTTACCTAAGCAAGCATTTATTTAATAGTCATTTGTTGAATGATTAAGTGAAAGGACTGGAGTGTGGAATCCTGGATAGAATCATTTGAGCATTTCCAGAAGCAGAACACTGAAACCAATGTGAGCCTACAGCTAAGTTCTATGGAGGCACCATGGGAAGAAAGGTGGGGGAGTAAGGATTAAATCTTGGAAGGTTGGAATACCCTTATTCCAGGGACTTCAGGGAAACACCTAAGGGTCTGAAATTCAGGGCAAAATAAAGAGCTTTAGATAGGATGCAAAATGGAGAAATCATAGTTCTGTGTCCTATAATGTAGAAAATAATCACACATTGAGGGAAATTTGTCTAAAAGGGAAATTGTTTTTTGTCATTTTCTTTTAAAAGTCTATGTACCTCACTGAAAATAAAAGAAATACACATAATGTCTTCTACATAATAAAGAATTTGTCCCCAAAGATCTTTTCTTTGTATAAATGATGCCACCACAATTGCCGCTTCAATAAAAATGAATATTTATGAAATGTAAAATGACTTGGATTAACTTATTCCAATTTCACCCTCTAAATTTAGATTTTTAAATCATGCCAAAATGGAGATTTTGATTACAAAAGCAAATTGAGGGGAAAAAAAAAAAACTACTTGACAAGAAAAAGAGCGGGATTTTCTTTTCTTTTTTTTAATGAACTTGAAATAGGGCTGACAAATGATCAGAGGTGGTCAATTTGACTTTAAAACAACAGAGAGAGAGATCATCTTCAAAGTGGAATTATTTAATTCAATAAAGCAGTCACATCACAAGAATCAAGTTATAAAATTTTTAAAAGGAAGTAAAATGTCTCTCATCCACTCTCAGCTCACTGTATAGCTCTCTAGCAGGCTATTAGTTTCTTAGCCATTATTTCAGTTTCTTTGTGCATACATATTATTATTTTCCTCCCTGTTCACACAAAAGTTAGCATGCTATATACCACTTTTCTGACCTTGCTTTTTTTTACTTAACACATCTTGGCAATCTCTTCAAACCCCCCAATTCATATAGTTTCCATGTTCTTTCTTACAGCTGCATATTCTATTGTGAGGATGAATCATAATTTATTTAACTAGCCCCTGCTGATGGGCATTTGGGTTGTTTCCAATCTTTGGCTATTGCAAACAAGGCTGCAGTGAATAACCTGGTACAGTCATCTTTTGGCATGTGTGCAAGTGTATCTGTAGAATAAATTCCCAGAAATTGCATTCTGGGGTCAAAAGGTATATGCAATTAAATTTTTGATATATATTGCCAAATTGCCTTCCCCAAGAGTTGAGCCAATTTCCACTCTTGCCAGCATTATAAGAGAGTGCCATTTTCCTTAAGGCAACAGAGTGTATCATCAAAGTTCTGGATGTTTGCCAATCTGAAAAATGAAAAATGGTATTTGCATTCTCCTCATTATAAGTGAAGTAGAGCATCTTTTTATATGTTTAAGAGCCAAATGTATTTCCTCTTCTGGAAACTATTCATACCTTTGCCTATTTTTCTAATGGATGTTGATGTGTTATTATTTTCTAGGAGCTTCTTATATTTTAGGGAGACTAGTCCTTCACCTATGATATGAGTTGCAAATATATAATCCAGTTTGTCTTTTGAATTTGGTTATGGTAATTTTGCCTGCAGAAAATTCTTATTTCTATGTGATACAATTTTTCAATCTTTTAAGTCTTCTGATTTTCGAGTCATGATTAGAAAGTCTTTCCTTGCACGAAGATTATAAAGGAATTCTCCCTTTCTCATATTTAAATTGTTTTATTTTTTACATTTAACTACATGGAAAAACAGTAGAGTAGCTAACATCCCAAACACTAAAACTAAATTGCCTACATTCATATCCCGATTCACCACTTATTAGCAATATGATTTGGGATAAGTCACCTAACCTTTATGGCCCTTAGTTTCCACATCTACACATGAGGAATAATAATAATTACTTTATGTTTACTAATACACTTAATCAAGGTGATTAAATGTATTAGTAAACATAAAGTAATTACTATAGTGCTTGGCATATAGTAGGCACTTAATAAGCATGAGCTATTATCATCATCTATCTTTAGAAACTTATCCTGTTTTAAGATGGAAAGTACATTTTTTTTCTTCCATATGGCTACCTAATTGTCCCAAAACCATTTACTGAATATTCCATCTTTTCCCCACTGATTTGAGACTTGAGACATCACCTTTTTTATATGCTACATTTCCATATGCATATAAGAATTTCTGACCTTTCTTTTCTGCTCCATTAACCTAGCTATTAATGGAACAGTACCACACTGTTTGGAAGGGCTGGTTGTCCCTGTCTGCTCTTCTTTTAGTTACCATAACTATTCCTATTTATTTTCCCATATGAAATTTTTAATTAGTGTATCCAGTTCTAGAATGAAATAAAAATATCATTAGTATTTTTATGAAACCAATTACCTTTATAACTTAACTTAGAAAAAACATATATATATATATATATATATATTATTCAAGAAAAACTTAGAAAAAACATATATATATATATATATATATATATATATATATATATAAAAATAATTATCACTTGTTCAGTCTTCTATCCAAGAACCTGGTATGTCTTAACATTTGTTTGTCTTTTTTTTTTTTTTTGCCTTTTTTTTGCATCTTTCAGTAGTGTTTTAAAGTTTTCTTCACATAGGTCCTGCATATTTCTTGCCAAGTTTACTCCTAAATTTTAACATTTCTGGTTGCTATTATAAATGGGGTGTTTTCTTCATTATATTTCCTAATAGGTTGTTTATATAGAGTAAAGCCAATGGTTTCTGTCTAGTAAGAAATACCGATAGCATACTAAATTTTCTTGTATTTTCCAGATATGTAATCCTATCAACTGCAAATGTTAATTTTACCTTCTCTTTTCCAATCTGTACACCTCTAATTGTTTTCTCTGGTCTTCACTGGCTAACACCTACAAAACATCCTATCTAATAAAGAGAAAATATGTTAATTGACCCTCATGCCATCACAAAGATGTCAGTGCCCACAGCCAATAAGTAGGGAATATGCTAATTGACCCTCATGCCATCACAAATTTGTCAGTGCCCACAGCCAATAAAGAGGGGATATGCTAATTGACTTCCCCATCCTCAAAGATGGCAGCACCCACAGCCACAAGATGGTGGCACCCAGTCCCCTCAACCCTGCCAGGGCAACACGTGGGTCCAGCTACTCCGAGCACCTGCCTCCGGAGTCACCCAGTTCCCTCAGCCTCCCAGCCCCCCAGGGCCAGCTTGAGGTGCAGGCAAGCCTCAGATGGAGGCTGCCCAGCTGCTCAAGGCTGGCCCCAGATGCAGGCAAGCCTCAGATCATGGCTGCCCAGCTGTCCAGGGCCACCCAGGGCTCAGGTAACCAGGGCTGGCTGAGGATTGCACTGCAGGCAGTGGCAGCAGCAGAGGTGTGATGGGGCGTGGCCTTCCCCTGATCATCGGGTTGCCTCCTGCCCCTGAAGGCTCCCAGACTGTGAGAGGGGGCAGGCTGGGCTGAGGGACCCACTCTCCAGTGCATGAATTTTGGTGTTAAATAATAACCAATTACCCAAAAAAGGACTGATAATGCCTTAGGCAGCCTTGAACAAATTACACATTTAAAAAGTTTGAAGGATCTTGCAAACTAGAAATATACCAGGCCACAGTTTATAAAATGATTGACATTTTAAGAACACAAAATGGTAAGATTAAAGCTTAGATGATAATCCTTAACCTCAAAAGTATTTAGTAATAGTGCACACCTGCTACTAAGGTTGAGCAAGAGTGGACCACCTCCACATTCTTTTTGTTGAGACTCTAGTGCAGTGGTTCCCAACATTTTTTGGCCATGCCCCACCTAAGTATCACTAAAATCCTGATGCCCCCCCCATCCATGACATATAATTCTTATTATTCAAAAAGTGAACACTTATTCACATGGAGGAAGTTTACAAGGCCATTAACTTGATCTAAACAAGCTTCCAAAGAACATGGCATCCATGAAAGAGAAAAATAAAAGAATGAAAGTAAAAATTAAGTACTGAGTAAGAAATCACTAGGAACCCTACCAGTTTGGCTCATGTATATTTATATACTGTCTATGTGGCCCCTAGAACCATAAGAAATGCAAAAAAAAAAAAAGTGTTGGTGGGGGGGAATGGAAAGATATGTATATATGTAATACATTAATAAAAAAAGAAAAGAGAAAAAAAGAAGAGAAATGCAAAAGAATCATTGTTAATAACTCATTCTTGAATTGTCCCCCTTAAAAATCAAATTGCTCCCCTGTGGGGCCTGTACTCCATGTTAGGAACCACTGCTCTAGTAGAAACCTCTAATGTTTTTCCATTAAGCACTATGTTGGCCTTTGGCAGAAATTGATATACTTTATCAATGTTAAGGAAGTAGCTATCTCTAAGTGTTATTATAAAAAAATGGTTATTAAACTGGTCCAGGGAAATAGTTACATCTTTTTTGTTTGTTTGATCAATTAAATGATAAATTATATTAATAGATTTCCTAATATTGACCCATCCTTGCATTCTGAGACTAAATCTCATTGCTGGAGCCTGCATATTCATAGTTATTTTACGGTTTTCACCTATATTCATACATACAATTGTTCTGTTTTATTTTGAAGCAATCTTAACAAATTTTGGTTTCAATGTTATACTTGCTTCTTTAAAGTCATTTGACAATTCTTTCAGCATAAATAATATTGAAATTATCTGTTTCTTTAAATACTTAGTGGAAGTCCCCTATAAAACTGTCTGGACATAATGCTTTAGGAGGAGGCAACACCTTGACATTTTTTTTTTTTTTTAGAAAAATCAACCTGTTCAGATTTTCTACCTCCTTCTGGGGTCAGCTTGGGCCAATTGTATTTTCCTAAAAATTATCTATTCCATCCAAATTTTCAAACTTACTTTCAAAGAGTTAAACAAAAAGTCTCTTACTATTCTTAAAATTTTCTATATCCATTATTCCCCCTCCATTCTTATCTTGTGTATTTGTACATTCTTCCCTTTTTCCTTTATTACCCTAGCTAATAGTTTATAAATTTTATTGTTGCAGTTTAATTATTTTTCAAAGAGTCACCTTTTGAATTACTTATATAGCTCTACTGTTTTTCTATTTATGTTTAAAGTTCTGAAACAAATATATCTTTAGCAGGTGTGCTACATCTCTTCCTCATTCCAAAAAGGCATCACTGCAATAAATGCAGTGAACACTAAGAATATAAAGGCAATAAATAGGTTAAATAGGAGTTGTTAATGTTATCCAGAATATCTCCAAATCCCAAATACCTGGTCAAAAAAACAGATTAGCAATGTTTCCAATATGAAGAGAGAGAAAAGAAGTACCATATAAAGTAAGTTCTGGGCTTTTACCATAATTAACTAATTGGAAATAAGATCAGTTTTAACTATAATAAACCTACATTTGAATAATGTAAGAGGTACTCTGGGGCCTCCTGCCTATGTCTGGCAATTAATTGCCCACCAATTCAACAAGCATGAATTCCCCATTTTCTCCAGTCTCAAAGTCTTCTTGATATTGCTTCATAGCCAGACACTAAAACAAAGCAAAACCACCTCCACATATCAGATCAAACAAAGTCATGTGTGCCCTGCCAGCCAGCTAGTGCTGTTCAGAACCCACCACTCACCTGAACAGAGTGTGCTTCACTTGAGGCAATCTAGTCCAAATTTAGGTTCAATTAATAACACAAAGTAGGCCTATTCATGTTTTGGTTCATTTTAGATAGCCTTGGAGAAAGTAAACATTGAAGATGTTTAAAAGATTGAGTCTTAATCTCATGCAAAGTAGAAATCTATTGAACCACATTTTATAAAAAGCTGTAAGTTTTCTTAAGCATACCAAAAAAGGTAGGATTAAAGCTAAGATGATAATCCTTTGCATGGAATGTGTTTGGTAATAGTGCACACCTCATAGTAGGGTGAGCCAAAGACAAGCAACAGACAGGCCTTGTCTTCTAAAAATCAATAATTGATGTTTTTGTCACAGAACTCGTCAGAAAGTCAGGATGAAAATAACAGACAGAGGTAATATAAAATAGTGAATAGCTGTTAAACAGATCAGAGGTTGGAACTGAGATAAATTTAACTTTCAAAACAATAATAAGTCCATAAGTTCCAAGCTTATAACCACCAAAATCTGTCAAAGAGGTAACACTGCCCATTTCTGGGGCCAATTAGAAGTTTCAGCAATCCATCAAGACAGTAGTACCAGGAATGGAGACTGGACGGGCCACCGTCCTATATAATAAGCCTAATATGCAAATCAACCAAACAGTGGAACAATCAATGGAATGACCAGTTGCTAGGATGCACACTGACCACCATAGGGCACTTAATGCAGGAGCTTCCCCCAGGCCGGCCAAGGCAGGTGCCAGTGAGCCCCTCCTTACCTCCTGCAAATCACATTGCCTGTCTCCTCCCACAGAGGGAGGCAACCAGCTGCAGTGGTGGTGGGAGGAGGGCAGCTAGCGGGCAGCACCGGCTGGCCAAGGTGGGTGCCAGTGGGTGCCCCTGATTGCCCCACTGGTTGCCCCACAAATCAACCCTAATCCCTAGCCAGGCCTAGTGACCATAGCCATGCATGAATTTCGTGCACCAGGTCTCTAGTCTAAAATCAAAATATTGTGGAGAGGGCACGGTTAGAACAGCTGAACAATAAGGACATATGCATTGTAGGTTTGGCACTACATCAACAAAAGCAGATGTACAGACAGCTATAAGAAAAGAGAGAAGAGCCTGGAGTAGAACCAGGTCCTGAGGTTCTGCAGAGTTATTATGTGGATATGAAAAAAAAAAAAAAACTTTGGCCAGTTTCTAACATGTTGGTCAATCTTTTACCAAAAGTGTCATTTACATACTAGGAAATTGGGACAAATTTGGTTAAGAAAAAACAACTAAATTTTGGTCAATCTTGGTCTTAAACCAATTTGGAAATGTGATCAAGAGTTTTTGGGTTGTCTTTTTGTCTAGGAGGGCTATCAAAGTGCAAAAAGGAACTTCAGTACAATCTGGGGAAGTTCAGCCTTGAGAAAGCATTGCCTTTACTGTAAATACCCATTTATGAATGCTAGTTTGCAAATTTGCAAAGAATTTATTTTTAAGACAAAGTTCAGATAATTGAGTCAAATATAGTTTAGAGATTAAAAATAACCTGGATTTTTTCTTTCTTCCAAAACTCATTCTCTGAATCTGAGTTAAAAATTAAGTAAACTTTTAGGGCTGATGATGAGTTGGAAGTGAAGTGATGGTGGTGGGCACAGGAAATAGAACTGCTAATGTAAGTAAATAAAAAATAGGTCATGCAATCACTTTCCAAACTGCCTGAAATCCAAAAACCTTTCTCCACCTTTTACAGTCTCATACTGAGTATTGTATATGATACGAAGACCCTCACTGTGACCTCCTCCTATAAATACTCACCAATTCTTTAAGGAAAAGGAAAATAGAAGAATTTCAGGTAAATTTCAAATGCAGAATCTATCTTGGCCGTTTGTAAAATATTAATCATCACTATCCAACAGTTCTAAGACAGTGGTTTATAAACTAGGGGATGCATCAAAATCAGAGGACTATGAAAACACCAGGTGACAGGGCCACACTTTGAGAAATACTACGCCAAAGTAATCCTACTTAAATTATGGTGCTGGGGTTGGTGGACCTGTGCTGTTTGCAAACTGCAAGGGGTCTACCACGGAAATGGAGAATTAAACTTTTAAAATTTGGGGGTAGTTTAACATTACTTAGCATTCAAGCATGTGATCCCTTTCCTGGCATTTTACTTTTACTGTATTTTCCAAAAGCGTTGGCCTGAGAATGGAAACTTAAAGTTTGGGAAACTCAGCTCCGAAATAGACACCTCCGCAGGCTTGAAACACAAGTGCACACTCGGGAGTACAGGGCCAGGGGCCGCTGCTACCAAAATGGAATAAATCAGGAAGTCTTGGAGGATAATGGAAGCCAGAGGAAAATGCCTGCAACCAGGGCTCTGGCCTGAAATACCATTTCAAAACTGCAGGTTCCATCGTTCGGTATCATTACATTGTTTCTAGTGATAACAGAACACGGCACCATCACAGCAAAACGGCCGGCATCCCCAGAGCCGGTGCCGCCGAGGAGAAAGGAAAGGATGCGGAGAACCCACCCCGGACGGCGGGCGCGCATACACGAGGGAAAACGCTAAAACCGAATCAAAGTTTGCAGCCGCTGGGAATTTACACTCTCGGTGTCTATACCAGTGCTCAAGATTCCGTCCAAGTATTTTGTAAGGCTTTCAGGTCGTAACAAAGAAACAGAAGAGGCCTCGGCCTCTTCCCTCCCCTGCCCCGCCCCGCGCCTGCGCAGACCCTAGCCTAAGCCCCAAGGAGTCCGCTCCAAAGGCGTGTGCCGCCGGAGCCGAGGACGCGCCGCCCGCCACCCGGCACTTCCACGCATGCGCAGCCGCGACCCCCGCGCCCTTACCCGCCACAGCGATCGGGTCCTTCCGGCCCGGCAAGGCCTCCTGCGGGCTGGTCATCTTAGAAGCGGAGTCGCCCATTCTGGGGACAGGAATCAGGCTGTGGAAGAGTTGGCGAACCCGCCGGGTGGCCGCGAGCATGGGCGGGCCGCTGGCCGAAGGGCGGCGGGAGGACGGGAGCCCAGCGGGAGCCGCGGACCGGCGAGCGCTGGACTGACTGCTGGCGCCCGCGGGGGACCAGCCTGCACTGAGCCGCCGCCGCCGCCGCCGCCGCCGCCGCCCCGGAATGGAGGTTACCTAAGGCGCAGGCCACACACAACGGGCTGTGACCGAGGGCGTGTTCTCGCCCCGAGAGGGTGCCTCGTCCCGGGAGACACGCGCGGAGATTTCCTGGCTCGGCTTCAGTACACTGTCCCCAAGCCGGGAACTAATGTATTACATGGCGGTACGAAGTACGTGAAGCGTCAGGGGCCAAAAACATATGTCCAGCCCTTGGTTTTTCAGTTCGTTTCCCATTGCACAACCTTCTGAGGCAGTTGTTTTGCGTGCCTGATGGGATCCAAAACCACCCGTCTTACCGACAAGTAGAATGTATGTCTATCTCCATTGCAGCCATTATGATTACTCAAAAAGATGAGTATCCAAAATGAAAACTAAGTACAAGTTTCAAAAAGCTCAGAATAGGGGAGATAACTCAATGTATTTACCAAGTATATTGAGATAAACCCATTTTACGGGGGATGGGGGAACAAGTGGAGGAGCGAGGTACTAAAATCACCACTTAAGGCAGCTTAGGGAGGAGGTGATAGTGCTGCTGGATCATTCTTGTTTCTCAGATCATGGAAGATCACATTTGTTCCTGTGACATATTTTCAACCCAAAACATAAGGTGGGTGGAGCCAGATGGGTGTCTTGGGTGTTCCATATGTAAAATTTTGGTTTTTAACACAAATGTCCTGCCAAAATGGGCAGATAATCTCAATGAGGAAAGGAACTGACAGATTCGAACCCACAGAGATGTGCGTTTGGACCCACCTCCCTTCCCCACCCCAAGGGTTTATCTGTATCTTTGTTTTAGTGTGGTGTGGGTAAGGTGGACAGGAAGATTAGCCCTACTCTACGGTAAAATGTGGCCACACATGTAACATTAGACTTTGATTAAAGTGTTTCTTTTGTAATTCCCTTTAGGCAATTTGCCTCAGCTTTTACTTTTTATTTGTTTTTACCATGAGATTATACAAAGTAGGTTCTACAGGCCACTCTCAGAAACACTCCTATGCCTTGCAGGCTTGTGAAGGCCTGGTTACTGCTAAGCATTTGTAAAAATAAGATCATTCCTCTGTCAAAGGAAATACTCTGTGGGGATTGGAGGGTTAAATTGCTGCCTTTTAATACATATTGATTTGCCTTTTCTGATTTAGTGGTTGGCTGCATGAAATTAAACATGTTAGAAACACTCAGCAGCTAAAAATTTGAAGAATTTTTCATGTCAAGAAGTACTTATGTAATGTTAAGTGGAAAAGCACAACAGATCTCAAGTATGTGCATCTGTACGATGTAGTATATATAAAAATGCACACACCCCCACTTGTACACCCACTGAAGAAAGACTAGAAAAAATGTAAATGATGTTTGCAGTTTTGCTCTTGTTCAAGGTAAAATAGTCTGATTTTCACTTTTTTTAAACCTCTGTTTTAAAATGTTCTACAGTGTTACAGTGTTCTCAAGTGTTCCAATGGCTATTACTTATTATAAAAGAAAACATTTTAAAGTAGAATACCTTACTTTACTTCAAAGTTTTTTTCAAAAATCAGAACAGTTTTTACATTTACCAGAATAGTTGTAAGAAGTTACATTGAGTTTTGCTTGTTTCTTGAGGAGATTTAAATATTTCTGCCTTCAATAATTCCATTTTCTCCACTAGTACTTCCTTTTCTTCAGACTCTCCTAATCCCTTCTGAGCTTCACACTGAGAGGGCCTTCTTTTTGTACCCATTGGGCATACACTACTTTGATGTTTCTTTTTTGAAATTTGTTTCCCAACAAATTCTAACAGTGTATGTTCTTTAGGATACAGTATAAGCACCATCTTTGGTATAATGAAGACCCAAAATACAGCAGATTAAACAAAACAGAAGTTTATTTCTTATGTAACAATCTAGAAATAGATAGTTCAAAGCTATGCGGGACCATGTCTTTTCTTCCAGAATATCTCATACTGGATTGGCTCACAATAAACATTCAGTGGCTATGTAATTGGTTTAATTGGGTCAAAACCTTAACTTTGATTAGTAAAAGTTTCTTTTCCATTTGTCCTACTTACCTCTTGGAAACAAGAGTACTTTATACTCTGCCCCAAAATAAAGCCTAGATTTTAGTTGAGATGCAGATTAGGTTGTTTTAACAAAGGTACTCTATCTGAAACAAGATAGATCTGTTTTTTCTCTCCTATACTAGTCCAGCGGTAGGTGGTCCAGTGTTAGGGTAGCACAGCTGTCCTCATAAATGACTCCATGCCAGAACCTGCTATTACCTCTGTATCTTAGCCCAACAAAAAGGCAGAAAGGAAAGTGCACATTTCAGTGCTCCTAAGAATGCATCCCAAAGGTAACACACATCATTTCTACTCATTCTATTGATCTGATTAGAAACATGTTCATAAACAGATGTGATCTAACTGTTGGGAAGGTGAGAGATGAAGTTCTCTAGCTGGGCAACCACCGATCCAGCTAATACTTGGCAGTTCTAGTAATAAAGAAAAAAGGTGAGAATATCTTTTGGTGGACATCTCTATCACAGTCCAGTATTTTGGCAATATATATATATATATATATATATATATATATATCCATCCTTCTTCTGGCCTATAGAACACACCCAATTCCTTAGGGAGAAAAGTCAAAGTTCCAAGCAGTTCAAAGTGTATGATCTAAAGATAATGTGTAGTCCTGTATAAATCTGGATAAAACACCGCATGATTCAGTAACCTATAAACTAAAAGATGAGGGATCTGTTCCCTTCTCTATGCCCTTTCTCACAATGGTGTATAGTGGTGAAGTAAAAATATGAAAACTAAAAGAAGGGGTGAGGGGAAAGGTAGACACTGGCCCACAGTCTAACCAACTATTGCAAAGGGGAACCTTCAAAGAATACCAGGTGGTGGAGTAAATTCTTGGTTAGACCCCAGTTCTGTTCTCTAGAAGGAACTCCCTTGTTGGGAACATCTGAAGGTGCTGGCTTTACCCCCTGGGAATTCTTATCCATGATTCTCTATGATTCCATCAGATGGTTATATTGAACAGTATGCCCCCCCTGGGAGGCTGTACATCTTTTTATGCCCAATTTCTTACTGGTGCAGTTTTGAAGGACTGTGGATTACATCAGAGCCAAACAGACACAGACATTTGCAAGTTAAGGCTGATAAAACTGCTTTGTCAATTTTCAAAGATACTAAATCTATGGTCTTTTTGTTCCTTTTACAGTTTCTTATACAAGTAATCACAGCTCAAGATCTCAACTAGTGATATTTCTGATGTCTCACTATTCTTCATTTTTATTTACGAGGCTCTATGTTTGTCTCATATATCTTGTACCAATTTAATGGCAGTACCCTTTCAGGCAGAAAAAAGAAACAGCAGGTTTGGTTGAGAAGGCAATCTCCTTAATATGATCTTCACTACATGTCATCTGACAGACAACACTTTGCTAATAGCCCTTGAGAAGGGCTCTGGGTCACAGTTTTATCTACTGCTATTGGGAATATAATAGCCTTTGCCTTTATCAAAACTAGAAGGACTTAAATAACCACTCTCAGTCAATTTGTACTGTAGACTGCAGGCAGAAAACTTCAGTCTTAGTAGAGTTTTATTTTCTTCCATCACTGTTAACAAAATAGCTATGGCTTTTACATGAGCTTGTCTTTCTCAAAAGACTTTGCTAAAGGAGGTAGGACACAGCTAATACTCTCTCGTTGGTCAGACAATCATCTTTCTGATCATTTCCCTTGTAGGTACAGATTCTAAGAGCATGTGTTCTGCCTTTTAAGGAATTAAGTTGATAGTTTTTTCAAATGTTTTGTGGCGGCATAAAAAGAATCACCAGCTTCCAACCTTTAATATCTGTGTCCTTGCAGTCTGCTGCCTTTCAGTTAAACCAATGTCACTTAGTTTAGGTCAGTGTTCGGCAAACTATGGCTCATGAGCCACATGCAGCTCTTTGGCCCCTTGAATGTGGCTCTTCCACAAAATACCATATGTAGGTGCGCAAATACAGTGCAATTGAAACTTCGTGGCCCATGCGCGGAAGACGGTTTCCAGCTCTCAAAAGAATTTTTTTTAATTTAATCTTTATTGTTCAGATTATTACAATTGTTCCTCTTTTTTCGCCCAGAGCTCCCCTCCTTTGGTTCCCATCCCACACTCTAACCTTAACCGCCCCCTCAATGTCCTCATCTATAGGTGTACAATTTTTGTCCAGTCTCTTCCTGCACCCCCCACATCCCTTTCTCCCTGAGTTGTCAGTCCACTCCCTTTCTATGCCCCTGATCCTACTATATTCACCAGTTTATTCTGTGTATCAGATTTTTTTCATCTTGATTTTAAATTCACCTGTTGATAGGTATGTATTTGTTGTTCATAATTTTTATCTTTACCTTTTTTTCTTCTTCCTCTTCTTAAAGAATACCTTTCAGCATTTCAGATAATACTGGTTTGGTGGTGATGAACTCCTTTAGCTTTTTCTTGTCTGTGAAGTTCTTTATCTAACTTTCAGTTCTGAATGATAGCTTTGCTGGGTAGGGTAACCTTGGTTATACTTGCTATTCATCACTTTGAATATTTCTTGCCACTCCCATCTGGCCTGCACAGTCTCTGTTGAGAAATCAGCTGACGATCGGATGGGTGCTCCCTTGTAGGTAACTAATTGTTTTTCTCTTGCTGCTTTTAATATTCTCTTTGTCTTTTGCTCTTGGTATTTTAATTATGATGTGTCTTGGTGTGGTCCTCTTTAGATTCCTTTTGATTGGGGTTCTCTGTGCTACCTGGACTTGTAAGTCCATTTCTTTCACCAGGTGTGCGAAGTTTTTGGTCATTATTTTTTCAAATAGGTTTTCAGTATCTTGCTCTCTCTCTTCTTCTTGCGCCACCAAAATTCTGTTGTTGGTACGCTTGAAGTTGTCCCAGAGGCTCCTTACACTATCTTCATATTTTTGGATTCTTTTTTCTTTTGGTTTTTCCAATTGGGTATTTTTTGCTTCTTTGTATTTCAAATCTTTGACTTGATTCTTGCCTTTCTCTAGTCTGCTGTTGGATCTCTGTATGTTATCCTTTATTTCAATCAGTGTATGCTTAATTTCTAGTTGGTTCTTTTTCATCTCCTCTTGGGTCTCGCTAAATTTATTCATCTTTTCTAGAAAATTCTTGGAAAACCTTATAACCGTGGTTTTGAACTCTATATCCAGTCATTTGCTTTCCTCCATTTCCTTCATTTGTAATCTGTTTCTTTGTCTCCACATTTTGACTGCTTCCTTGAGTTGATAGAGTGGCTTGTGTGGTAGGTGTCTTATAGGCCCAGTGGCTCAGCCTCCCCAGTTACGTAAGGTAGACACTCTTGGTGAATACCTTTGTGGGCTGTGTGCACAGTTTTGTTGTAGTTAAGCCTGATTTTTGTTGGTATCACTGGAGGAATTGACCTCCAAGCCAATTGGCTGTGAGGATCATCTGTGTCTACGCTGGGAAAACTTCTATGCTGGAGACACCCTTATGAGACAAGATTTGCAAAAGCCTCTGTGCTCAGCTTGGATGGGGCAGAGTCTCAGGGAAGAGCATACAGCATTGGTTTCTCACCAGCCCTGCCCTAATAGGCCCCTGTGTCTCAGTGTCCCATGGTAATCATTGCAAGCACCTCTGAGAGAAAGCCACCCTTGAGTTTTGCCCGCTGCTAGACAGTCCAGTTTCTCTCTGAATGAGTCTGGGTATCCATCCAGAGTTCAGTGCAGTTGGGAGCTTTTGTCTCCCTCCTGCTTGAGAATGCCAGTCGCATACTCAGTTGCCCTCCCTCTCTGCATGCATGCTTCAGTACCTCTGCCTTCCACAGTTCCTCTGCGTCTCAGTGTGCTTTTCTCTTTCCTGACAGTCCATGTTCTCCCCAAATTAGTCTGTGTGCCCAGAGTCTCTCCCAGAACTGGAGTTCAGCACAATCGGGAGCTTTTGTCTCCCTCCTGCTTGAGAAAGCCAGCTGTGCACTCAGTTGCCAGTCCTCTCCGCGTGCATATCTCAGTACCTCTGACTCCTGCAGCTCCTCTGAGTTTCAGTGTGTTTTTCTCTTTCCTTCTAGTTGTAGAATTTTCACTCAGCCCTTCCTGTGGCTCTGAATGATGTCTGTTTTGTCTTTTAGTTGTAATTTTGAAATTGCTGTGCAAGGCAGCAGTTTAGGTATTTACCTATGCCACCATCTTGGTTTCTCCTCAAAAGAAATTTCAATTGTTGTACTGTTGATATTTGGCTCTGCTGACTAATGAGTATGCAAACCACTGATTAGGTTAATGCTATGGAGTCTACAGGAAAGCTACTAGAACTGACATGTTGGCTTCACAACACTACAGGATACAAGACCTACATACAAAAACCTATTGAATTTCACAGGCCTACCTCAAGAAACAAGAAAAAATTCAAACAAATGAATACCAAAATTAGTGGAAGGAATGAAATAATTAAGATCATAACAGAAATAAAAGAGAGGCCAAAAAGACAATAAGAAAAGATCAACAGGAAAAAAGCTGGTTCTTTGAAAAAGATAACCAATATAGACAAAACTTTAGCTAGACAAACAAGAAGAAAAAAGGACTCAAAAAATAAAATCAGAAATAAAAGGGGAGACATTACAACTGATAACACATAAATACAAATGATCATAAAAGAATACTGTAAACAATTATAAGCCAACAAATTGGACAACCTAGGAATAAATTCTCAGAAACATACTCTTCCAAGATTGGATAATGAAAAAACAAAAAAACCTGAATAGACTAATTACTAGTAAGGAGATTGAATCAGTAATCAAAAAGTCCCAAAAACAAAATTCCAGGACCAGATGGCTTCACTGGTGAATTCTTTCAAAGATTCAATACCCATCCTCTCAAACTCTTCCAAAAAAAAACTGAAGAGGAAGGAACACTACCAAACACATTTTACAAGGCCAGCATTACCCTGATACCAGACAAGGACACCACAAAACAAAAGAAAATACAGGTTAATATTCTTGATGTACATGGAACCATAGAATAGAGGACTGGCCTTAAAGTAAACCCTAAACTAGAAAGGGTAAAAGAAGTGACTTAAAAGATGATACTTATCACATTTTCTCATGAACTTAGTAATGGAATTTTAGAAACATCCCTATAAACTAGGGAAGAATCTGAAGATTTCACAGCTAGTGTTTTACTTCCTGTGGCTTTATCCTAGGACAGTGACCCACTGGTGCATAAAGAAACCAAGTTAGTGCATTGGATCATGTTTGATTTTAAATGACTGAGAGTAGACTAGATTAGAAGATAACAGAGTGCATCTAGTATAGTAAGCATAATTGGGGGAAATTTTTTTCTTTTATACACGTGTATTATAGGAGCACTATGTGTAGATATGAAATATATATATCATAGTGTGGCTTCCGGTAAAAGACAAAACGAAACTGTTTGAAAACCATGGTCAGAGAGACTATAAACCTTTGAGAAAACTTGCATTTGTTAGAGCATGCGATGTGGTGTGTATGCAAAGGAGGAGCAATAGCTGAGATCAAAGGCTAGTGGACCTGAGGGCAGCCTCACAGAATCCTGTGCAATCCTGTTGAGTATAGAGAAAGCAGAAAGGCACTTCCAGGTCTGCCAAGGGGGTGGAGGGTATGGAAAAACTAGAAGAACCAAGACCCCCCAATAAAGCCTAGAGTAGAACAAGGAGCCCCAAGGATTGAGCCCCTGTGACCAGTCATCAGAGGCCAGCATGATGCTCAAAGGATGGAGAGGGAGCAGCTACAGCTCTGTAGTGAAGGAACACTGTGGCCAGGAGTCCAAGCTATACCAAAACAGAAACCTGATGACAGAGTCCAAGGTTGAAAGATACCTCAATGGACGGTTACAAGACCAGGAGGACATGGAACCTCTTCCAGTACATGGTATACAGATGCCACCTTGAAAAAAAGGAGTTGGGAAAACCCTGGAGAGAACCCCAAAAGACTAAGAAGTTACCTAATAGGCTGAAAGCCACCAAAAAGCCACTTTTATTTGGCAAGATCCAGTGTTTTCTTCCATTATTAAGAACGATGAGAGCAAGATGAAATCAGTTATAGAAAATAGAGCAATTAACATCTCTTGTAAGTTGGAATTAGGTTAAATTTTGGCTTTATTACATGTAGTCTATCAAAGTGTACAGAAGGGGTATTTACCCTGTCTAGGCATCAGGGATACCACCTATTCTTAGGATATTATGTAAACAAATAAAATATTCTATGGTAACAGTTTACAACAAAATGGCAAAATTAGAGAAAAGGTAATGTAATAAGTTTTTTATAATGCTAAATATATTCTAATTTAAAAACTGTCATTTATTCTAAAATAATATACTTCTGAATATCCTGATGCCAAAATGTCCTTCCATCGCATGTACGTAGATAACAGCTGACAGTTGTTCCTCTGAGGCCCTTAAACGGCAAAATCAAAAATGGACAACCTATGCTGGCTCCTAAAGTATTTGGTCCAATTCTATTGGCCCTTGAAATGAAAGTGTGGAACTCACTGAGGAAATGTGTGTGATAGCTCCCCTCTCTCCACCCACCCCTCAGCCCCACATAGAAAAGGCAGTGCATCAATAGCTGGTACCATCCCTGTTTCGTAGAGATCAGCCCTTTCCAAATAGCTTTTGCTCTTTTTCCCACAGGCTCCATTTTGTTTTCCTTCTCAGCTTTCCTGACCATACATTGTTCCAAGCCACTTCTCCTCAGGTAGACTAGAAAAAATGAAAGACATGATTTCTAGAATAAAAGAGAAAGCCAAATGTCCTCTTCCCTCTTCCACCATTGAATGAACCTGAGGATGGAATCTTAGAAAGACTTGGGGACTAGTATTCAGCAAAGAGGAGAGTAAAAACAGGTATCTCTCTAGAACAGTGGTTCTCAACCTGTGGGTCGCGACCCCTTTGGGGGTCGAATGACCCTTTCACAGGGGTCGCCTAAGACCATCGGAAAATGCAGATATTTACATCACGATGCATAACAGTAACAAAAATTCATGGTTGGGGGTCACCACCACATGAGGAACTATATGCAAGGGTCGCGGCCTTAGGAAGGTTGAGAACCATTAGAAGAAGTTATAAAATTATGCCACCATTTGATTTCTAAGCTCCATCATAATATTAAACTGCATACATTACTGATAAAGTTAGCCTAATTATCTACAACAATAAAAAAGAAAGATACAATTGACCATACCTTCGCAACACCCACCAGCCAATCAGGACTGGGTATGTAAATTAACCCAACAAAGATGGTGGGTTAATCTGCATACACAGGCACCCAGAGGCCAGGAGCAGGACTCTTGTGTGGTGACGACACAGGTGTTTTGCACCACTCCAGGCCTCTAGGCAGCCTGAGAGGGCAGAAACCTGGCAAGGCAGCTCAGGCCAGAGCAAAGGCTGTACCAGGGTAAGGAAGGCCCTTCATGCATCGGGCATCTTGTATACTTATATCTTGCTATACATTTAGAAACTTCAGTGCCAAGATATTTTGTTAATTTTCTTTCATAAAAGTATCTATGTGCCAGGGTTACTTAAAAAAACATTAAGGAAGAAAAACATACCCCTAAAAAAAAATCAGATAATACATGACATTCTTATTTAGTAAGAATCAGGAATTCAACCCTGCCTGCCCTCTCCATCTTTTCCCTGATAAAAGCAAAGAATAAATGTACAAAGGCAGGGTGGTAGCAACATTTTTCCAGGGGGAAAGTGCCTCTAGTCCCTTTAGCTTTGAAGGGAGAGATAGCAATATTTCCCCAGGGGGAAAATGTCACTAATCCCTTTTGTTTTGAAAAGTCCTCCCCAAGAGGCAGATCATTCTAGACTCTAATGCAGCGGTTCTCAACCTGTGGGTCGAGACCCCTCTGGAGGTTGAACAACACTTTCACAGGGGTCGCCTAAGACCATTAGAAAACACAGATACGATTCATAACAGTTGCAAAATTACAGTTATGAAGTAGCAACAAAAATAATTTTATGGTTGGGGGTCACCACAACATGAGGAACTGTATTAAAGGGTCGAGGCATTAGAAAGGTTGAGAACCACTGCTCTAATGCATCTTCCTCTCCCTCATCCATCAACCTTTTGCTTACATATACTGGAAAGGTTTGGCCACCACTTAATAAACTCTGGGTGAACAATTAAATCCTAACTATTTGAAGATCTCTTTTGACCAGAGGGTACTTGATGGCTCTCTGCCCTAAGCTTTGGGTCCTTTTGCCAACAGGTAAAACTTCCCTCCATATCCAGTTACATATATGTCATATTTATAGTCATAGGGAAAAAAAGAAAGAAAATAGCCAAAACACCAATAGTAGTTTTTGCTCTATAAGGGCAATTTTATTTTTTTTTCCTTTACACTTTTCTATTTTAAAATTTTCTAGAGTGCTCATGTATCACTTTTGTAATTAGAAAGAAAACCATTTAACAACAACAATAATGATTAGTGCAAAGATGAACTGCAGATTGGTAAAAAGAAAAAGTAAGTGAACTATCTTAACCAGTTCAACTTTTTCCTTTTAATCTCAAATATTGGGTTACCTCATTAAATTAGAATTTTATTTCCCTTGCTTTACTCATACATAGCCTGCATAGAAAGATAAAATGTCTGTTTTATTGAAGAAAAAAATGTTTCTTCTGCATCTTCAGAAGAAATTAGTGATTTTAAAAGTTCATTGTCTAGCCCTGGCCAGTGTGTCTCAGTGATTAGAGCATTGGCCTGCTCACCAAAGGTTTGGGGTTCAATTCCCAGTCAAAAGCATGTGCCTGGGTTGCAGGTTCAATCTCAGTCAAGTCAGGGCACAGGTGGGAAGCAATCTATGTGTCTCACATTGATGTTTCTTTTCCTTCCTTCCTCCCACCCTCTCTCCCCACTTCCTCTTTCCCTTCTACCCTCTCTAAAAATCAATGGGAAATATCCTAGGGTGGATTAAAGAAAAAAGTTAATTGTTCAATTTTAGGTTATGTTCGAAAATGGGCTAGTTCTCTACTTTGGGGGGTTATTTTATTACATTTTCATTAACAAATTAATATTTTAAAATTGCTAACCAATAATTATAAGATGTTTTATGCCTTCAGAAATCTTTGCTCAGTTCCTTTAGACCTGCTTATACTTCTGTTCAAAAGTTTAAAAACAATCTTATATTGAATATTTCTGAAGGATCTTTTTAATATGTATTTTTAAAACAGACATTTTAAAATATTTTAATATATTTCTTTAATATGTATTTAACATATATATTTAAAAGCAGGTATTGCAGAATGACATAATTTTTTTCTAATAACTGTTTATATTTTCAGTGTTAGTCTGTATTAGTTTCAGGTGTACAATACAATGGTTAGACAATCATACTTTATAAAGTATTCCCCATGACATTTCCACTATCCACCTGCAACATACATAGTTATTATAATATTATTGACTATATTCCTTTACATCCCTATGACTATTTTGTAACTACCAATTTGTATTTCTTAATTCTTTAATGTTTTTCATCCAGTCTCCCAACCACCTTCTCCTCTGGCAACCATAAGTCTGTTCTCTGCAACTATGAGTCTGTTTCTACTTTGTTTATTCATTTATTTTGTTCTTTGGATTCCACATAAAAGATAAACTATGGTATTTGTCTTTCTCTGACTTATCTCATTTTAGTTTTTTGAGCAACCTCCATACTGTTTTCCACAGTGCTGACATAATTATTTTAATAATCTAGAAGGCTAACAAAGTTCACTATCTTAAGGTTAGTATAAATAGAAATTAGAAATTCAAATTTATGACTTCATCATGCTTATCCCAGGGTATATTTATCAAATAAATAAGTGGGATTAGCTTTAACTAGGTTTATATTTTATTCTTTAGATTTCAAATTTATAAATAATCATGTAATTGTTTTTAAAACTTCACATAGTACAGAGCATCTAGAAAAATAAAAAAATAAAGGGCCACCTGAAAATATTCTACCAATGGTGCATATCCTCTCAGATGTTTATATATATATATATATATATATATATATATATGTTTATTTTCAAATTATCTCATTAAAAAATTTTAATCTAACAATTTCAACTTTGGTTTTCTTACACAAAGACCACATAAAATATACTTTGATTTCTTAATACTATAGATTTTTACTTTGTTTTCTCATGTATCTATTCTTCCTGAGAATAATATGCAAACATTTTCTGGGTCCCAGTTATATTTCCACCAGCATTGCTCCTTGAAACAGTAACCAGCACTGGTACACACAAAGAGAAAAAGACATCCATTTTAGAAAAAGACTTCCAATCTACTGTGCATTTTTCATGTTTAGTAAGCTGTGCTTTGTGTGGCATATGCTTCAATAATCCTCTCATAAGGTTTAATTGGGACTTGGGCACTCAATAAGTATTTGTGGAATTGAATTTAATTTCATTAATTATTCTGTAATTATTAAAGCATGCAGACACTGGAAGGAAGATACACAGTTTAGTTTCTCATTTTGAAGGTTGCAAAATCTCTACAAACCCATTCTTGAAATACTGGTAAGTTAATTTTTGTTGGTTATTTTGGGTTCACTACAGAAAGCCTTTTGATCTTCCTCTAATCGTGGTGTTTGTTTGTTTGTTTGTCCCAGATTTCTAAGCTAAAATCTCCATTGGAAATAAATTCATTTCCTTAAGCCATCTGGTGGCTTTCACTTGTAACTACAACATCAACTAATGGCCCAATAGAATCCTCCTGCATGCCTCAACACACAAAAGGACTGTCATTTTCTTCCTGTGAATCTTACAAGATGTGCTACAATAGAGTGATAACTAAGTAGTGTGTAGATGTTAAAAATCCAAGAGAAATATTCATAACTCTAACCCAACTCTAACCCCAGAGCCACTTTAATGTCAAGAGCAACATAGTAAAGGTGATGGAGTAAGAGAAGCTATACTATTTTATAATAATCATACACTAAGACAAGCTTTACTGAGCACCAAGTATGTGCCAGGCAGTTTACCTAAGCTATAAAAACCAATGCAAAAGGCCTATGTTCTCAGAGAACAAATACAGCAGGGTAAGTGTTATATCAGACATGCTACGGTGAAAATGGGTTAAACCCAAACTGGAGATCCTTTATCCCACAATGAACGCCAGGAAATGAGTGATATTCCCTCCCAGAAAATACAAAACACCACAAAATAAAATCCAAATAAAATTTTGGAATCAGCTCAAAATAATGATTAACAAAATAATGGAACTGTAAGTGTCGTGTGTCCATTTGTATCCTGCCTTCTGCAAAAGCCAAGAATATTCATGTCTTTGTGGAATGCATAACCTTCAAAACTATGTTACCCCAAGTTGGATCTCAACAGGGACCCCAGAATCAGTAGATAAGCTCCTAGGTTGCCACTTAACTCTAGTCAAATGGCACCTCCACGCCTAGCTTTTGAAGGAGGTAGGACAGCACAATGGAGCCAGAGCTTGTTTGCCAGGTTACAAGCCTGTCCCTGCTAGTTCTGTCTCATTATCCCTGAACTACAAAATGTTATTGGAGCACATTTTGCCTTAGAGGGTCAGAGAATGCTCCTGAGAGGCTGGGAAGGTATGAGCTTATTGTCAAAGAGTGGATGAGAATTCACCAGATAGATACAGGGGCAAGGAAGGCCCTTCCATTTGATGGGGACATGTACAACAGTGCAAAGTATTAAAATTCAAGGCATATTTGGGTACCTGCAAGTAATCCAGGGTAGCCAGAAAGGACATTGCAAATAGGGAGTGGTAAAGCTGCATCTGGGAAGCAAGCACCTATCCCCAAGGGTGGCACATGGCATGCTTAGATGGGCCTTTTGCCCTGATGATAATGGGGCCACTGAAGGATTCTATACAGGGCAATGATATAATTGTTTACATTTTAAGAAGATCATCCTGGAAGCAAGATTGATATTAGGATTGATAGTAGATTGTAAGGCTATATGACAAGAATTAGAAGGCCAGTTAGGTAGATGTTAGTCTATTCAGGCAGACTTTATGAGGGTTTCCAGATGAAGTGGTGGCAATGAAGATGGATATGAGAGGATGGACTTAAGACATATTTAGCAAGTAGAATCAACAGATCTTTGTGACCTGGATATAAGAGATTAGATATATAGAGGAGTTTAGGATGAGTCCCAGATTTCTGGCTTATAGGCTGATGTTTCCTAGGAGCGGAATATACAGGTCTGAAACACAATGAGACGTCTGGGATGGAGATACAAATTTGCAACTGATCAGCGTCAATGCTATGGAAAAGGACTAGATTATTCCTCACCAAGATATTAAAATACCCACACTCAAAAGATCTGTTGAAGAAATGTCATAAGAATAAAAAATGTATGCGGGCCAGTGTGGTTCAGTGGTTGAGCAATGATCCATGAACTAGGAGGTCACCGTTTAATTCCAGATCAGAGCACATGTCTAGGTTGCAGACTCAGTCTCCATTAGGGGGTGTGTGGGAGACAACCAATCAATGATTCTCTCTCATCACTGATGTTTCTGTCTCTCCCTCTCCCTTTCTCTGAAATCAGTAAAAACATATTAAAGAAAAGAATAAATATTCTTATATACCTGAGAATATACCAGTTAACCTGCCAGGCTGCATAGGAAAAAGCCTAGAGTTTTCTGTAGACCAGTGCCTGAAAATGAAGTTGGGGTAGGGTGGGTAGGATACCCAGAGGAAAGTAACGATATGGTTTCATGAGGATGTTAGGGCTAGTTCTAAAAATAAGTGTTTCCACCAAGTGTGTGTCTAACTGCATCAGTGTCCTGTAACTGAAGTCATAGTGCTGAGTCATTCTTGTGCAGAGCAAGCTGTCACTCAGTATCTTCAGTCTTGACTAGAATATAGAACCCTGGACCCAACCAGCACAATAGGGTGGAAAGTGAGGAGGGATGACAGAGCTTGCCAGGATGGAGATCTGAAAGATGTACCTCTGTCTTTTCCCAGCTCTCTCAGATTGGGTGAAAGTTCCAATCAAAGTCAGTCTGGGGAAATAGCAACATTATTCATCTACTGAAACTTTAAAAGCCACCTCTTTCTTTACAAGGAGAAATTGTTTCTCCTTCCGTCCATAAGTCAACTTTTCCTCTCTCATCTTCCATTCTAGTATATGTTAGAAGAAATTCATTCTAGTTAATATGAAAATGAGAAATAGAAAGTTATGAAGGATGCTTATGGGCACATTTCTAATTATTCAATAAGTTTGTCTTTTAATCCCAGTATCAATAATACACTTATTTTCCTGTCATTTAAATGCTCTCAGTTTCTATCTGGAACCAACCAGAACATTCTAGCGTGATAAGGAATGCACTAAATTAGGGAACATACTGAGCCCTTTTACTAATATTAAAGCTCCTGTCACTGTCAGGCAATCAGTGGGGACATTCTTAAGAAAATCATGACGGCCACACAGGATATAATTGGAATTAATTTTTTTTTTTTACAGAGAGGAAGGGAGAGGGGATAGAGACTCAGAAACATCCATGAGAGAGAAACATTGATCAGCTGCCTCTTCACACCCCCTACTGGGGATGTGCCCACAACTAAGGCACATACCCCTGACCAGAATCGAACCCGGGACCCTTCAGTCCACAGGCTGACACTCTATCCACTGAGCCAAACCGGTTTCCACTAATTGGAATGAATTTGACCCTTGTGGGGAAAAATATCAGCCCAAACAGAATAGGTTCTGTTTTCCCTTATAGAAGTGTTCAAAAGTAAAACATATATCTCTATTTCACTACTCTGCTCAAACATTCGTTCTTGTTTTTAACAAAACCTAGTAAAAAAAACAAAAATATAGAGATTTCTCAATGAGACCACACACTTTTCTCTAAAAAGTTTTGACTTCCAATGAGGGAAGGATTCCTCTGTCAACACTCTTTTTCAAAATTATTTTGGTTCTTCTTCCTATTTATTTATTTTGTTGGTAGACTTTTTTAATGAGTTTGTCAGTTTCCCCAAAAAATCCTTTGGAGTTTTGACTAGAATCTTCTTATACCCAGGTCATAAATTGGAAAACACAGACATCTTTTCTCTTCCTATCCATGAAAGTGATAGGTCTCTACATTTATTTGTCTTTTGCTTTTCTGCCTTAGTGAATTTTAGCATATTTTCACATACGTCTACCTATATCTTAAATTCACTCATTCTTATTTTACATTAGCTTACTACACTTAAAATGTGTCCCAAAGTGCAAGCCAGAGTGTCATGTTATTTATCAGGACACTTAAGGAACTGAAACATTCCTATTATGCTCTTTTAAGAAATCACAGAAAATAGAGGGAAATGTAGCAGTCATCTTTTGTTATGAAGAAATGGTTCGTTTTATGTTACATTTTGGTTGCTCTATGGAAATAATTACAAAATCACAGTGTGACTATAGCTAAAGTGAGTGTTCTGAAGAGCAAAGCATGTCAGATCCCTCTCATTTCCTCCCAGCACAGGGGAACCAACTTGTCCATAAGGGTAAAACTTTGTAAATGAAGTATCTGGATTTCAGGAAGTCTTTATGCTAATGAATATGATTCTGACACACAAAAGTATAGTAAACATAGTTTGAAGCTGGGTACATTGTTGAAGAAGTTGTACTTAAAAGAGGCTTTTTTCATTTAAAACTTTTTATTTACAGTGGTACCTCGAGATACGAGTTTAATTTGTTCTATAACGTTGAGGTGTGAAAAACTATGAGACACTCGAGTCTCGGTAAACTGGTGGGTCGTGTGCAGCCAGCCGATCCGCGCGATTACTCCTATCTCAAATGTTGCTTGTATTTCAAAGCAAAAATCGCTCACTTGACGGCTCGTATCTCAAAAACCTCGTATGTTAGGGCACTCGTATCTCGAGGTACCACTGTATTTCTTTATTTTTTTCAATTAACAATTAACTTTCAATATTATTTTATATTAGTTTCAGGTGTATCACATAGTGTTTAGACAATAACAGACTTTATAAAAGTGCTCCTCCTAATAATTCCAGTACTCACTGGCTCCATATATAGTTATTACAATACTAGAGGCCTGGTGAATGAAAATTCATGCACTGGAGGTGGGGTCCCTCAGATTGGCCTGCCCCCTCTCACAGTCCAGGAGCCATCAGGGATGGGAGGTGACCTGGTGATCAGAGGAAGGTGATGCCCTCATCACACCTCTGCTGTTGTCACTACCAGCAGCACATCCTTGGCTGGCCTTGGTTACCTGAGACTTGGGTGGCCCTGGGTGGCTGGGGGCTGAGGGGACTGTGGGACTCCAGAGGCAGGCACATGGAGTGGCCAGGGCTGCCTGGGGCCCAGCCTTGCCATGCACCTGCCACCCTGGCAGGGCTGAGGAGACTGAGCCTTTGAGGATGTGACATTCAATTAGCATATTCCCTCCTTACTGGCAGTGGGCGCTGCCATCTTTGAGGGCATGGCAGTCAATTAGCATATTCCTGCCTTATTGGCTGTGGGTGCCACCATCTTTGAGGAGACAGTCAATTAGCATATTCCCTCCTTATTGGCTGTGGGCACCACCATCTTTGTGACAGTGTGAGAGTCAATTAGCATATTTCCTCTTTATTAGATAGGATTATCAGCTATAATCCCTATGTTGTACTTTTATATCCAAAAGGAGGCTATCTTTTTAACTCTCTATTTATGAAATTAAAAGACAACCAGCCATATAGCAAACACACATTATTCTGATAGGATAACTCAAATCACTTTTCCAGAGTTGCTGTTGGTCACTGATAAGAATTAGTTTGATTGTTTCAGTCTATTTGCTTGGAAAACATTCTAACACCTACATTCCCAATGTACAACTGTGGGTATTAGACAACATAATAATGTCAGCTTCAGCACAAAGGCAGGACCACAGGTATATGATTTCATGAATTCTACTATCCCTTCCAGTTTATTTAGCCTCTTATTAACTCATGGAAGCCAAAGTAAAAAGGATACATGATGGGGATAGGGGTGGGACTGTACATGAATTAGCATTAAGACCTTCACAACATACTAATCTCTCTAGTTGTAAAGGTTTGAGAAATAACTATTGTAGAAAGCAACAGAAACGGATGAAGGTACAGAGCAACCAGAACTCTCATACTTTGCTGGTGGGGATGTAAAATGGTACCACTGCTCAAGAGAGCAGAGCAGAACCTTAAACCAAGCCTGGGCCTATCTAAATGCAGGGCTAAGTGCAACCGCACGTGTTGCACATCTGTGAAGTCAGCCCTGTTTTTACCAAACACAAGTGAAAACATTTACCCACACAATGATTTGTACTTAAATGTACTGTATATAGCTGCATTAACCATGGTAATCCCCAACTGGAAAAAAAAAACAAGTATTTATCAACTGATGATTAAATACATTGCAATAAATCCATAAAATGGACTACTACTTAGCAATAAAAAAGGAGTCAAATATTAAATCATACAACATGGATGAGTCTCACAACTTCCAATGAAATAAACTGAGACACAGACAGGCTAAATATTTTATGATACTAATTATATGACATTCTGGAAAAGGCAAACTATTGTGACAGAAAGCAGATCATGGTTGCCTTTGGCCAGGGATTGAGAAAGGGGCTTGACTGCAAATAGGAAAGGGCAACATTTTGGGTGATAAAAATGCTCTATATCTTGGGAGACTGTTATCATATGTAAATTATACTTAAATGAACCTGGGGGAAATGAACAACAACAGAAAACTGGGTATATATAGGAAAAAAGTTAAATATAAGTTATGTTAACTCCAAAATACCTAATACATAAATATTATGCTGTATGGATGTTTTATTATAACTGGAACAATAACATAAATGGCCACAAGTAAGATTCTTTTCCCAGTCAGCACACATTTTTTAAATTGTGATCTCATTATATCACAACTACAGTCAGCATCAATGTTGAAAACCTTTCCTCATATAAAATACAGGATTTGGCTCCCACATGGCATGGTCCTGGTCCTAGAAACGGATGTTTTTTCTGCACCTCTCCTTCTTGAGATGTCTATAAGCAGCTGCTCTCTCCTTCAGCTGTGTGAGTGGCCTCCCCAAAAATTGAGAGCACTCACCCAGCTTCTGTAGCATGGGGTGGAAAAGAGCACCTCCAGAAAGACTCTGTAGAGTCAGAATCTAGAGACGTGAGAGTTTGCCCTAGGGCTCACACAGAGAGCATGGCCTAGGGAGACTTCAGCCGGAGAGGGCTGCCAGCCAACCCAAGCCCAACCCAGATGGCGCTGGGTCCTAGAGCCATAGCACGTGCTCCCTCGCCCCTCCCATCCCTACCTGGTTTCCAGACCACCAAAGCTACAGCAACTCACAGCCTCTTTAAAGAGGAGCAAGCATGGATGGAGACCACCCTGCCCCAACCAACTCTAGCCATCCTAGGTCTGGTGCAAATTCAGGTTTTTCCAATCATCCAAGGATGATTTCAGAAATAATGGCAAATCTCCCAAATGAAAATAAAGGATGTTCCTGCCTGCTTGTGGATACTTTCGATTACTTTAAGAGGATGCACACTGAGTTAAAGATTTTACTTTCCTATATCTGGAATAGGTAATAAATGAACTCCCAAGCAGGAACTCAACAAATGCAGGCAGAGCACCTGTGTGCACACAGAAGTTGGAGAAGGGGCTGTGAAAATTAATAAATGGAAACTTCATTTTTTCCATTTTTTTCTCAATTACACTTACATTCAATATTATTTTGTATTGGTTTCATGTGTATAGCATAGTAGTTAGACAATCATGTACTTTACAAAGTGATCTCCCTTGATATTTCCAGTACTCACCTAACACCGTACATAGTTATTACAATGTTATTGACTATTTTCCCTATGCTGTGCTTTACATCTCTATGACTGTTTTGTAACTACCAATTTGTAACTTCTCAATCCTTTCATTTTTCACCATCCCCCCGAATCCCGATCTGCTAACTTTCAGTATATTCTCTGCAACTATGAGTTTGTTTCAATATTGCTTGTTCGTGTATTTCATTCTTTAGATTTCACAAAAAAAGTGAAATCATATGGTATTTGTCTTGCTCTACCATACTATCACAAATGGTAAGATTTCATTATTTTTATGGCAAGTAATATTCCATTGTGTAAAAGTACCACATCTTTTTATCCATTTGTCTATTGATGGACACTTGAGCTGCTTCCATATCTTCACTATCTATACTAATAAAAGAGTAATATGCTAATTAGAGCGGGAGACCTTCCAGATGTCCTTCTAGACAAAGCCAGGGGCTAAGCCGGCCTGCAAACCACCCCCAAATGGCCCTCAGCCCCTCACCAGGCTGGCCACACACCCCAGTGGGGACCCCACCCCAATGGGGGCATGAATAGCCTGCAAACTGCCCCAGGCCCCTCACCCAGGCCAGCCCCACTCTCCAACAGGACCCCCACCCTGATCTAGGACTCCCTTCAGGGCAGACCAGCTGGCCCCCACTCATGTACCAGGCCTCTAGCTATACTAATAAAAGGGTAATATGCTAATTAGACAGGGAGACCTTCCCAATGTTCTTCTGGACAAAGCCATGATTGCGGGACCAAGGCAGAGGCCAAAAGGGGAGGGCAGTCAGGGATGATCAGGCTGGTGGGGGGTCAGTTGGAGGTGAGCAGGCCAGCAGCGGGGGGCAGGCAGTTGGGGTGAGCAGGCAAGTGGGGGGGGCAGTTGGGGGCGAGCCAGCCAGCAGGCAGAGTGGTTAGGGGCAACCAGGCAGGCACGTAGGTAAGCAGTTAGGAGAGCTAGCAGTCCTGGATTGCAAGAGGGATGTCTCAAATTGGAAAGGGTGCAGGGACAACCCCCACCCCATGCACAAATTTTGTGTACTGGGCCACTAGTTGTAAGTAATACTGCAATAAACATAGGGGTGCATATATTCCTTTGAAGTAGTGTTTTGAGTTTCTTTGGACAGTTTCCCAGAAGTGGAATCACTGGGTCTTAAGGCAGATCCATTTCTAATTTTTTGAGGACGCTCCATACTGTTTTTTATAGTAGTTGCACCAGTCTGCCAACAGCTCACAGGGATTCCCTATTCTTCACATCTCACCAACACTTATTGTTTGTGGATTTACTGATGATAGCCACCTCATTTTAAATGGAGTTAGGAGGTTAGAAGAGAGAACTCTCACACCTGTCACTCAACTGACATACTAAGAAATGACTATACCCTGCACCTCACAGGAAGTGACACTACTTTACCACCTCCAAAGAAGGAAGAAATGATTCCTCCCTGCCCAGTAACAGCCCAATCACTGGGAGGCTGCTATAACTCAATGAAAAGTCACTACAAACTTTTAGTTTCTTCTAATGGACGCTTCCTTTACAACAGCTCTTCCCAAGTCCATAAAAGAGCTTCCTTTCCTTATTTCTCTGACGTTTAGTTTGATTCCCATTCCAGCGGTCACCAACCTTTCGAACCTCACAGACCTCACACAAGTTAGATCACATTACTCGAATTGCAATTCTTGTTGCTTCCAAATAAACCCACTTAGAGAAATATCTGGCCATCTATTTGTTAATGATCAATAGGACATACTAAGAAATGGAAATGGAAGGGCTTAGAGAAGTGCTGACATGCCTGCCTTCCCTTTTGTGCATTTACCTTATCTCCCTATTATGTGTTGAATTGCATCCCCAAAAAAGATATGTTGAGGTCCTGACCCCCAGTACCTCGGATTGTGACCTTCTTTGAAAATAAGAGTTTTTGCAGATATAATTAGTCAAGATGAGGTCATATTGGAATAGAGTGGGCCCTTGATCCAATGTGACTAGTGTCCTCATAGGAAGATGATATGAAGACACAGGAAAGAACCATAAAGGCAGATTGCTATTATGCAGCTGTACACCAAGGAACACCAAAGATCACTAGCCACCACTAGAAGCTAAAAAGAGACAAGAAGAATTCTACCCAGAATATCAGAGGGCAAGGCCCTACTGAGACCTTGACTTTGGACTTCTAACTTCCAGAACTGTGAGAGAGAAAATTTCTGTTATTTTAAACCATCTAGTTTATGGTAATTTTGTTATGGCAGTCCCAGAGAACTAACCCACTCCACTATACTGTAAGATTCTGGAAGGCAGACAACGCCTTGCTCACTTTCCCCATTCAGTGGCTATCTCAGAGCAGGTGCTGGGCAGGAAGAAGTGAAGCACTAATTCTACACATAAGATTTCCAAAACAGTGGCTAGCCCTCTATTGGTTAAGTAACTCTGTTAACATACAAATGGGAGGTAGGAAATGAAGCTAATTTTCTGGGAAAATTGGGAGTCTTTTGCTCCCTGTCTTGAGTCTATATTATAGTCTTGAAGCCCACTTGAGAGCCTCATTGGGGTTTGTATAGCTGTTGATAAGATTGGTATTTGTCAGCTCCACTCTTCCAAGTGGAATCAGTTGAACATCTTTCCTCTAAGTTCCCAAAACACCCTGGGCAAACTTTCACCCTGGCTCGGCCACCGACTATTAAAATCATCTGCTTGTGCTTCTGAAGACCTTGGTGGGAAGATGATCTTACTTATTTCTGAATCCTCAATACCCATTGCCTGACACATAAGAGGATTCCTATGCGAGTGCTGAACTGAACAGACCTGGCTATTTTAGAGTTTAGTTACAGGTTCAAGAAAATTTCTGGATAATCCTTACCATTCCTTTCCTCCATCAGCACAACATGGTGTCTCAAAGATTTTGCTTGTATGCGTGTGTTTTATAGACACCTCATACTCAAAGCGAGGCTGGAAAGCTGACCTGACTCAATTTTTCACTCTTTATTACATGGGGAGAAAAACAAAAGCCTGCTGTTTTCCTGGATTGTTAACATGGCACCACATTTCATATATAAAACTTGCATCAAAAGATACTATCTCTGTATATTAATCAGCCATCTAAAGATCAAAACTGCTTTGCAGTTCGAGGAACTCTCTGAACTCATACTCTATGAAAAATGACTTTATAGGTAACAAAATGGAGACTGAGTGCTCATTAATCCTCAAAAGAACTTAATGAAGTTGGTATGTGACTTATTTCAAAAATGGCAAAATTGAGACTCAAAAAGTTAAGTGACAAGCCTAAGATCACACAGCTGCTAATGGACAGAGCCTAAGGTCTCTGACTCAAAACGGTGAATTTTTAAAGAATTCCATTCAGACTCTCTTCAGGGGTTGGGAACACCCAAGCCATATCATTTGGTCTGGTCCTGCCAAGGCAACCAGAGGCTGGACTCAAAATTCAATAGCAACATAATTTTTAAGTTGAGAATTTTGTATGGTTCATGAATGGTGTTATAAATATCCAAATGGCCCTTGGCAGAAAAAAAAAGGCTCCCCACCCCTGCAAATGATAGAATTTTAAAGATGACAACTAGAGAGAATCCAAGATGGCGGCATAGGTAAACACCTATACTGCTGCCTCGCACAACAATTTCAAAACTACAACTGAAAGACAGAACGGACATCATCCAGAACCACAGGAAAGCTGGCTGAGTGGAAGTTCTACAACTAGAGGGAAAGAGAGGGGCTCACGGAGACCCAGAGGAGCTGCAAAAAGCTGAGGTACGGAGACGCGCGCTGAGAGAGCGGTGCCGGAGTACCTGGCTGGCTTTCTCTGGCGGGAGGGAAACGGAGACTCCCAACGGCATTGAACCCCTTCTCTTACGACACTAAACCCCAGATCCAGCCGAAACTCATACGGGGGGAGTTTGGACTGTGAAAAGGGAGAAGTGCACGGAAATTTAGGGGAGTTGCAAAGGATCGGAGGTCTGGTCGCGCACGGCACCACGCGGAGGACGGATTGCTGATTGTGCCGCTGGCTTTCACGAGTGGGCGGGAGACAGACCCTCCGATCTGTGCCACTCAGTAGACTCGTGTGGTCCTGGTTCGCAGGGGAGCCGGAAAGGCAGCGGTTGGAGGCGCTGCGGGTGCGCACGCACAAGGACCGCTCCAGCCATTACGCAGTCACGTGAGACTCAGGGGCCGTGGAGGGCGGGGCCGACTGGAAGGCAAGGCGGTCCCTTAAGCCCTGAGACTCCACCCTCCCAAGCTCAGCAGAGGCTTCTGCGGCTGAATCCAGCACAGAAGTTTCCCCGGCACAGTGAAAATGCCGAGACAAGGGAAGGGATTACAAGCAAAAGAAATGGAGGAAAAAAAACGACTGGATATA
Source organism: Lasiurus cinereus (assembly GCA_011751065.1). NCBI lineage: Eukaryota > Metazoa > Chordata > Mammalia > Chiroptera > Vespertilionidae > Lasiurus > Lasiurus cinereus. Next base: position 16,639,179 of record JAAGEH010000014.1, read on the forward strand.
GAGTTCAAAACCACGCTTATAAGGTTTTGCAAGAATATGCTAGAAAAGATGAATAAATTTAGTGAGACCCAAGAGAAGATAATAAATACATTGACTGAAATGAATACTATTACGCAGAGTACTAACAGCAGACTAGAGAAAGGCAAGGATCAAGTCAAAAATTTGAAATATAAAGAAGCAGAAAACATTCAACTGGAAAAGCAAGAAGAGAAAAGAATCCAAAAATCTGAACATAATGTAAGGAGCCTCTGGGACAGCTTCAAGCGTACCAACATCAGAATTGTGGGGGTGCCAGAAGAAGAGAGAGAGCAAGATACTGAAAACCTGTTTAAAGAAATAATGACTGAAAACTTCCCGCATCTGGTAAAAGAAATAGACTTACAAGTCGAGGAAGCACACAGAACCCCAAAGAAAAGGAACCCAAAGAGGACTACACCAAGACACATCATAATTAAAATGCCAAGAGCAAAAGAGAAAGAGAGAATATTAAAAGCAGCAAGAGAAAAACAGTTTATTACCTACAAGGGAGCACCCATACGACTGTCAGCTGATTTCTCAACAGAAACGATGCAGGCCAGACGGGAGTGGCAAGAAATATTCAACGTGATGAACAACAAGAACCTACAACCAAGAATAATCTATCCAGCAAAGCTATCATTCAGAATTGAAGGGCAGATAAAGACCTTCACAGAGAAGAAAAAGCTAAAGGAGTTCATCAACTCCAAACAAGTATTATATGAAATGCTGAAAGGTACCCTTTTAGAAGAGGAAGAAGAAAAAGGTAAAAGACAAAAAATTATGAACAACAAATACACATCTGTCAACAAGTGAATCTAAAAATTAAGTGAATTAAAAATCTGATCAACAGAATAAACTGGTGAATATAATAGAATCAGGAGCACAGAAAGGGAGTAGACTGATAATTCTCAGGAGGACAAAAATCATAAAGCATCAAACAGACTGTGAAATTACAGCAGAAAGATTAAAGTTAGGTGAGGTAAATAAGTGATCAATCAAAGGACTTGTATGCATGCTTATAAACATAACCAATGATCACAGACACTGGGGGGTCGGGGTATGCCTGGGAGGGAGGGGGGGCAATGGGGAGATATGTATAAAAAATTAATAAAAATTAATTTAAAAAAAAAAAAGATGACAACTAATTATTTTTCACAAGAAGACTGGGCACTACTTATTCCAATGGGTAATGTTCTTCATAGTCATCCCTGGGAAGGTGGCATACTAGTTCTGATGACTTGCTTGTTTCATTTTGGGAAACACTTCTTAGAAGACATGGGTCTTCCTAATCTGAGGGACATTCTTTTAAGTATTACCTCTAGTGGCAAACTTCAACTCTGAAGTCTTTCTGTGGAAAATAAAGCAGGTAGTTGAACAGGACACTAATGTTTTAGGTCAAAAACATGACTGGCTATAATGGTACCAGATAGATTTTCAGTGTGGACCTGGACATAGAATGGACAAGTTCCCATGCTGGATTTGGAGACTGCCAGAAAGAGTCTGAAATTTGCTTTTCCACACACTAGCTGACCATGAACAAGTGACCTGACCTCTCCAAGCCTGTCTCCTTTTCTATAAAATCAAGATCATCACCTATCTCACAGAGTAGTTAAAATGAGATAATGTATACAGAGTAGTCACACAGAATCAGTGCTTACCAAGTGGTAGCCTTTTTTAAATTTTGTTTTTATTATTGATTTCAGAGAGAGGAAGGGACAGGGAGAAAGGAATAGAAATATCAATGATGAGAAAGAATCATGGATGGGCTGCCTTCCACACAATCCTTACGGGGGATCAAGCCCACAATCCTAGCATGTACTCTGACTGAGAATCAAACCGTGACCTCATGATTCATGGTCTTCACTCAACTACTGAGCCATACCATATAATAGCCACAGTGATAGCCATTATTATTGATTAAAAAAAAAAGACTTCCCCAACTATAACATCATTGTACATATAGCTTCAATAATATTCATCTACATGTTAAATTCTGGTACCTGTTTCATATGTCCAGAAGTAGGACAAACAGTTCAGTGTGAGCACTTCGGTGTCTTCTGCATGCCCTTGGGTTGAATGCATTCCCATATGTTGCAGTTAAGTTAGCCCTTCCCATAGTTGCAAATATAAAATAATGCCATATTCAAGGCTTGATTGTTACTTATTTGTTTACTACTACTTTATAGCACAAATTTCCAGAAAAAAAGAAGTTGGCTTTTACTAAAAGAAGAAAAATCTCTCTTTAAGAAGAACTGGTAAGCGAGCGTGGCCTCCTTCCTTGAGCAGAGCTGACTCTGCATCTGAAATGATTGGTTAAATATTTATTGCAGAGTTTTACACAGTCAACTGGCTGACTGGGATTCATATCCTAAGAGAATTTTTTTCATACAACATATATTTCTTTTTCATTACACTAGAGATTTATGTTCCTTGTAGAAAAACTAGAAACTGCTGACAAGCAAAAATAATACTTAAATCATACATGATCCCACCACCCAGAGATAAAAACTGTTAATATTTTTGGTGAACATTCAAGTATCACTGTATATTTGTTTTTTACACAAATAGGATCACATTATACAAGCAGTATTATAACATGGTTTATTAACTAAGCAATACTATGAACATCTCTCTATGTCAATAGATGTACTTGTACAATGCCTCTTTCAGCAAATGATGCATAGTGATCCAGTTAAAAAATAACCCATATTTATCCAATCCTGTACTGTTGAACTCTTGCATTATTTCAAAATCATGGCTTTTGCTGAGGTCACCCTGGGGAAAGTGTGTTTAGTGAGAAGAGGACAAACAGGGACACCAAGGCCCTAAAGACAAAAACAGACCCCTCCGAATGAAATGGAGTCCAAAGGATAAGAAAGAGCAACCAGAAAATAGAAAGTAGATGATAGTTACTAGAGGCTGTGGGGAGGAGGGCGGGAATGAAGAATTGATGTTTAGTGGGTATAGAATTTCAGTCATGCAAAATGAAAAATTTCTAGAGATCTGTCGTAAACATTGTGTTTATGGTTAAACAGTTCTGTACTGCACTCTTAAAATTTCATTAAGAGGGTAGATCTCCTGTTATGTGTTTTCTACCACATTAATATAAATGATGGATGGAAAGAGGAAGGGAAGGAAGAAGAGAGAATGGAAGGAGTTGAGAGGGAGGGAGGAAATTGAAGGTATGGAGAATTACTTCTCTGGGTCTGGCTTGGGTAGCTGAGTAAACAGCTACTGCCTGCTTTTCCTTCATGTCCCACAACAGTTCATTTACTTTCTGGTCTCAAAATGCCCCCAGGTGCTGTCTGAAACAGCTCAAAATTCACTCCACCTGCTTTGTGCCTCAAAAACATTAAGAGCATTTTTATTGCTCTAGTGATTTGTCCCCCTTTTGCCTTTCACGAAACCAAGAGATGCACAAAATGCTATGGAGGTAATTCCCTTCTAACAGCAAAGGACTCTATTACTGGTCCTCACTCTGCAATCTCTGAGCATCTTCAGAGAGTGTAATGGCCTTTAATTCTGAGTGCAGCCTGAAAGGCTTCCCCATCACGCAGCAGCCATTTTCCCCCATGTCGATGCCTTGTCTCCCACTACAAAACTCACTATCTCACCCCTTACCTGACTTCAGCTAGAGTTCAAAGAAGCCACCTGCTGCCTATGGATTTTAACTACTTTACTCTTTCATGTGTGGGTTACATATGCAATGATAGACTATTTGCTTAGGACTTAGATCTACATGTCTGTCTATAGTAATACAAATATGAATGGCTCGAGCCATCTACTACTAAATACTCTAGCATATAATGTGTCACCTCCATAGATCACTTTGCTGTTCAGGCCGATTGGAACTGAAGGATTAATGGAGAAATATAATATATTGATGACTTTAACACGACCACTCATACATTGCATTGTATAAAACAATCACACTATCATTCCTGAGAACAGTTCCCCATTATCTTGTTTACATTACATACGGTACAGAATGTATGGTAATAGTTCTAAAGAAGTCAGAGGATAGAGACTATGCCATGTGCTCTGAAACAGACTTTCTAGCCAAAAGATTATGCGTAAAGGTTAAACATGGTAAACATGGTTCAGCATAATCCTTGATGGGCATCAAGTGTTTTTGAGAAGTTATACCAAAATCCTGGTCAAGTGTCCCCAAGTATTTTGCAATCTCATCCTAGAAGTCTTTCAAGATTATCATAGACTTCTTATATTGACTCAAAATGCTTCTGGTCTCAAATTTTTGAGGGAAGCAGTAAATCTCTTTTTTAGTTATGAAAAAAGTATGAATGGACTCTTCTAGTATTTCTCTACCCAGCACATGTGATGGAGATGGTCAGCCACTTACTACTGAAAGTATTTTGTTAGTAAAGGGAGAGGACAGCCTTGTATGCCAAGGATCATAGTCATTCATTATGCATGATTTTGTTATTTCAGTTTCTTGAGTCACACATGGCTCTGGTGACACCAGTTTTCTCAGGTCAGCCTGGGAATAATCAGTGATCACTTTCTTTTTTCTTTTTTTGATTTAACAAAACTTTATTGTTCAGATTATTACATTGTTCCTCTTTTTCCCCCCCATAGCTCCCTCCACCTTGCTCCAACCCTACCCTCTGCCCTTACCTCCCCCGGCCCAATTTTCCTCATCCATAGGTGTGTGATTTTTTTCCAGTCTCTCCCTGCACCCCCCTCACTCCTTTCTCCCTGAGAATTGTCAGTCCACTCCCTTTCTATGCCCCTGATTTTATTATATTCACCAGTTTATTCTGTTCATCAGATTTTTAATTCCCTTGATTTTTAGATTCACTTGTTGATAGTCATGTATTTGTCTTTTGTAATTTTTCCTCTTCCCCGTTCCCTTCCCTTTCCCCTTCACTTTCTCCTTCCCTTTTTCTCCCCTTCCCCTTCCCCTTCTCCTCCTTCTCCTTCTCCTTCAAGAGTATCTTTCAGTATTTCATATAATACTGGTTTGGTGCTGATGAACTCCTTTAGTTTTTTCTTATCTGTGAAGCTCTTAATCTGCCCTTCAATTCTGAATGTTGGCTTTGCTGGGTAGAGTAATCTTGGTTGTAGGTTATTGCTATTCATCACTTTGAATATTTCTTGCCACTCCCATCTGGCCTGCATCGTTTCTGTTGAGAAATCAGCTGACAATTGGATGGGTACTTCCTGGTAGTAATTAACTGTTTTTCTCTTGCTGCTTTTAATATTCTCTCTTTGTCTTTTGCTCTTGCCATTTTAATTATGATGTGTCTTGGTGTAGTCCTCTTTGGATTCCTTTTGTTTGGGGTTCTGTGTGCTTCCTGGATTTGTAAGTCTATTTCTTTCACCAGATGGTGTAAGTTTTCAGTCATTATTTCTTTGTATTTCAAATCTTTGATTTGATTCTTGTGATCTTCTAGTCTGCTATTCTTTTCTAGGAAATTCTTGAAAAACATTATAACCGTGGTTTTGAACTTTATATCCAGTCATTTGTTTTCCTCCATTTCTTTTGTTTGTGATCTGTTCCTTTGTCTCCGCATTTTCGCTGCTTCCCTAAATTGGTAGAGCAGCTTTGTGTGCTAGGTGTCCCATATGGCCCAGTAGTTCTGCCTCCCCAGTTACCTGAGGTAGACTGTCTGGGTGCACCCTTTTGTGGACTGTGTGTACATTCTTGTAGTTAAGTCTAGATTGTTGTTGGTATCACTGGGGGTAATTGACGTCCAAGCCAATTGGTTGTGAGGATCAGCTGTGTCTATGCCAGGAGAACTTCTGTGCTGCAGTCAGCCTTGTGATACAAAACCTCCATAACTGCAAAAGCCTTGGATGGAGAAAAGTCTCAGGGCTGAGCAGACAGCCCTGGCTTCCCATCAGCCCTGTTTTATGCAGCCCCTGGGTCTCAGTTTCCCTCAGTTACCACTGTAGCCCTCTCTGTGTGCATTCACACTCAAAGCAAGCCTCCAGACCTCTGCCTTTCTGGCTCCCCCAAGTTTCCATGCATTCCAGGGACCTGTATGAATCTGGGTTCCTAGGGTCTCGCCCGAAATTGGGATTCAGTGAAGTCAGAACTGGATTTCAGTGCAGTTGGGAGGTTCTGTCTTCCTCCCAATAGAAGAAGCCAGTGGCACAATCACCTGTCAGCCTTCTGTGTGCACACTCTCACTTGCAAGCCGCCAGACCTCTGCCTTTCACGCCCCTAAGTTTCCGTGCACTCCTCCCTTTTCATGACAGTCCAGACTCCTCCCATATGAGTCTCACCTGGAATTGGGGTGCAGTGCAGTTAGAACTGGAGATCAGTACTGTAGGGAGTTTCCGTCTCTCTCCCACTAGAGGAAGCCAGCAAGGCACTACGCCGCCTGTCCTCTCTTAGTGAGTGTCTCTGTACCTCAGCTTTTTGCAGCTCTTCTGAGTCTCCATGAGCCCATCTCTTTCCTTTTAGTTGTAGAATTTCCACTCAACCAGTTTCCTGTGGTTCTGGATGATGTCCATTCTGTCTTTTAGCTGTAGTTTTGAAATTGTTGTGCAAGGCAGCAGTTTAGGTGTTCACCTATGCTGCCATCTTGGTTTCTCTCCAGAGATCACTTTCACAGTAATATTATTTTTGCTTCTTTCTTTCACGCTCTATTATAAAACCTCTAATGTTTCTCAAACTTCCTCTATCATTACTAGGAATTTCCAAAAGATTTCTCATATATTCCAATTCTCCAAATACCAATGAGGTATCTACCATTTTTCATGCTTTCCTGACTTAGTAGTTATATCTGCTATCCAGCCCTCCTCACTACTTATAAGCCCACCTAAAGTTACTATCTCCCTACTTCCTCTATCTTCTGGGGCCCACTAAGAGAGTATGAATGTCAATACCACATGCACTGTCTCTTGATGCTCATGAAATGCCAGAACCATCTCCCATCATTGGTTCTACAATGTTAGATGATTTACTGTGCTACAGAACTTGCAATGAATACATTCTGCTGTGTTCAGACTTCAACCCCTTCTCTCCATAGAATTAATCATCCTGCTGTCTGATCTAATTAGCATTTTAGCTCTTTATTATATAGGATTGTTCTAAGGCCTAGCCATCACGCCTTACTTCCTTTACAAAGAGTTCCCTTACAGGACTATATTAGGGCCCTTTAAAAATTGGCCTGTTAAAACCAAGATGGCAGCATAAGTAAAACGCCTATACATGCTGTCTCTCAAACCACACCAAAACTGCAATTAGGGAAGGTAACCAAGATGGCGGCATAGGTAAACACCTACACTGGGGCCTCGCACAATAATTTCAAAACTACAACTAAAAGACAGAACGGACATCATCCAGAATTACAGGAAAGCTGCCTGAGTGGAAATTCTAGAACTAGAAGGAAAGAGAGGGACTCACAGAGATCCAGAGGAGCTGCAAAAAGCTGAGGTATGGTGACGAGCGCTTGGAGAGAGCGGTTGTCGGAGTACCTGGCTGGCTTTCTCTGGCAGGAGACTCCCAATGGCACTGAACTCCTTATCCTATGACATTAAACCCCAGGACCAGCCAAAACTCATACGGGGGGAGTTTGGACTGTGAAAAGGGAGAAATATGGGGGAGTCAAAGGAGGGCAGAAGTTGTGTGGCGGCCACAGCAATGCGCGCAGAAGACCGACTGCTAATTGTGCCGCTACCTTTCACGAAAGGGCAGGAGACAGAGCCTCCCAACTGCATCACTTATAACTCTACAAAACCCCATATTCATATGGTCCCAGAGCACAGGGGAGCCAGAAAGGCTGCAGTCTAGAGGCACTGCGAGAAAATGCACGCACGCGAGCAAAGGGACCACTTCAGCGATTACCCAGTCACATGAGACTCAAGGGCCATGGAGAGCGGGGCCAACTGGAAGGCAAGGCGGTCCCTTAAGCCCTGAGACTCCACCCACCCCAAGCTCAACAGAGAGGCTTTTGCAGTTTTGCAAGTCTGGTATCATAAGACTGAATCCAACACATAGGTTCTCCCAGCATAGTTAAAATGCCGGATCAAGGGAAGAGATCACAAACAAAAGAAATGGAGGAAAACAAACAACTGGATATAGAGTTCAAAACCACGCTTATAAGGTTTTTCAAGAATATCCTAGAAAAGTTGGATAAAGTTAGCGAGACCCAAGAGGAGATGAAAAAGAACCCACTAGAGATGGAAAAGGACCAGCTAGAAATGAAACATACACTGGCTTAAATAAAAAATATTATACAGAGACATAACAGCAGACTAGAGGAAGGCAAAAATCAAGTAAAAAATTTGAAATATAAAGAATCGAAAAACAATCAACTGGAAAAGCAAGAAGAAAAAAGAATCTAAAAATGTGAAGATAATGTAAGGAGCCTCTGGGACAGTTTCAAGCATACAAACATCAGAATTGTGGGGGTGCCAGAAAAAGAGAGAGAGCAAGATACTGACAACCTATTTAAAGAAATAATGACTGGGAGAATCCAAGATGGTGGCATAGGTAAACACCTACACTGCTGCCTCGCACAACTATTTCAAAACTACAACTAAAAGACAGAATGGACATCATCCAGAACCACAGGAAAGCTGGCTGAGTGGAAGTTCTACAGCCAGAAGGAAAGAGAGGGGCTCACAGAGACCCAGAGGAGCTACAAAAAGCTGAGGTACAGAGATGTGTACACTGAGAGAGCGGGTGCAGGAGTACCTGGCTGGCTTTCTCTGGCGGGAGGGAAACGGAGACTCCCAGCAGCATTGAACCCCTTATCTTACGACACTAAACCCCAGATCCAGACAAAACTCATACGGGGGGAGTTTGGACTGTGAAAAGGGAGAGGTGCACAGAAATTTAGGGAAGTCGCAAAAGATCAGAGGCCTGGTACCGCACGGCACTGCGCGGAGGACAGACTGCTAATTGTGGCGCTGGCTTTCGCGAGTGGCCAGGAGACAGACCGGCCCAACTGTGCCACTTCTGAGTCTACCAAGCCCCTGTTTTGGGTGAAACCCTGGAGACCTAGACTCGTGTGGTACTGGTGCGCAGGGGAGCTGAAAAGGCAGCGGTCTAGAGGCACTGTGGGGGCAGTGCACAAGGAACGCTCCAGCGATTACCCAGAGTGAGACTCAGGGCCATGGAGGGCGGGGCTGACTGCAAGGCGAGGCGGTCCCTTAAGCCCTGAGACTCCACCCATCCCAAGCTCAACAGAGGCTTCTGCAGTTTTGCAAGTCTGGTATCATAAGGCTGAATCCAACACAGAAGTTCTCTTGGCATAGTGAAAATGCCGAGACAAGGGAAGGGATCACAAACAAAAGAAATGGAGGAAAACAAACGACTGTATATAGAGTTCAAAACCACACTTATAAGGTTTTTCAAGAATATCCTAGAAAAGTTGGATAAAGTTAGCGAGAGCCAAGAGGAGATGCAAAAGGACCAACTAGAGATGCAAAAGATCCAACTAGAGATGAAAAAAGACCAACTAGAGATGAAAAAGATCCAACTAGTGATAGAAAAGGTCCAACTAGAGATGAAAAAGGACCAACTAGCAATTAAACATACACTGACTGAAATAAAAAATATTATACAGAATCATAACAGTAGACTAGAGAAAGGCAAAAATCAAGTCAAATATTTGAAATATAAAGAAGCAGAAAACACTCAACTGGAAAAGCAAAAAGAGAAAAGAATCCAAAAATGTGAAGATAATGTAAGGAGCCTCTGGGACAGCTTCAAGCGTACCAACATCAGAATTGAGGGGATGCCAGAAGAAGAGAGAGAGCAAGATACTGAAAACCTATTTAAAGAAATAATGACTGAAAACTTTCCATCTCTGGTAAAAGAAATAGACTTACAAGTCCAGGAAGTACACAGAACCCCATATAAAAGGAATCCAAAGAGGACCACACCAAGACACATTATAATTAAAATACCAAGAGCAAAAGACAAAGAGAGAATATTAAAAGCAGCAAGAGAAAAACAGTTCATTACCTACAATGGAGCACCCATAGGACTGTCAGCTGATTTCTCAACAGAAACGATGCAGGCCCGATGGGAGTGGCAAGAAATATTCAATGTGATGAACAGCAAGAACCTACAACCAAGAATACACTATCCAGCAAAGCTATCATTCAGAATTGAAGGGCAGATAAAGACCTTCACAGAGAAGAAAAAGCTAAAGGAGTTCATCAACTCCAAACCAGTATTATACAAAATGCTGAAAGGTACTCTTTTAGAAGAAGAAGAAAAAGGTAAAAGATAAAAAATTATGAACAACAAATACATATCTATCAACAAGGGAATCTAAACATTAAGTGAATTAAAAATTTGATCTACAGAATAAACTGGTGAATATAATAGAATCAGGAGCACAGAAAGGGAGTGGACTGATAATTCTCAGGGGGAAAAGAGTGAGGGGTGTACAGAGAGAGACTGAACAAAAATCATACACCTATGGTAGAGGTCAATGGGAGGGGAAGTATAGGAGTTGGGTGGAGGGGTGCTATGGAGAAGAAAAAAAGAGAAACAAATGTAATAATCTGAGTAATAAAGATTTAATTTTTTTTAAAAGAAAGAAAGAATGACTGAAAACTTCCCACATCTGGTGAAAGAAATAGACTTATAAGTCCAGGAAGCACACAAAACCCCATATAAAAGGAATCCAAAGAGGACTACACCAATACACACTATAATTAAAATATCAAGAGCAAAAAAAAAGAAAGAATATTAAAAGCAGCAAGAGAAAAACAGTTCATTACCTACAAGGGAGCACCCATCCTACTGTCAGCTGATTTCTCAACAGAAAAGATGCAGGCCAGACGGGAATGGCAAGAAATATTCAACGTGGTGAATAGCAAGAACCTACAACCAAGAATACACTATCCAGCAAAGCTATCATTCAGAATTGAAGGGCAGATAAAGAGCTTCACAGATAAGAAAAAGCTAAAGGAGTTCATCAACACCAAACCAGTATTATATGAAATGCTGAAAGGTACTCTTTTAGAAGAGGAAGAAGAAAAAGGTAAAAGATAAAAAATTATGAACAACAAATACATATCTATCAACAAGGGAATCTAAAAATTAAGTGAATTAAAAATTTGATCAACAGAATAAACTGGTGAATATAATAGAATCAGGAGCACAGAAAGGGAGTGGACTGATAATTCTCAGGGGGAAAGGGGTGAGGGATTTACAGGGAGAGACTGGACAAAAATCATACACCTATGGAGAGGTCAACGGGAGAGAGGTAAGAGTAGAGGGAGGGTTGGGAACAGGGTGGAGGCAGCTCTGGAGGGAAAAAAAGAGAAACAAATGTAATAATCTGAATAATAAAGATTTAATTTAAAAAAAAAAACTTCAACTAAAAGACAAAACTATCCTCCAGAACTACGGGAAAGCTGGTGGGTGGAAGTTCTACAACTAGAAAAAAAGAAAAAAGTGCACTGAGACTTGGTAGGATGTGCAGGGGCTCAGAAAGGCAGAAGTACGGAGGTCCACGAAAATCAGGCTGGCCTGCGCTGTTTTTTTTTTTTTCAATTGGGAGGGAGTTTCAAGTTCCTGACAATCTGAACTCCAGTTTCCAGCGAGATTCTGGGAACCCAGACTCATACAGAGAGAAACTGGACTGTCTGCCATCATGTCTGAAAGGGAGGATGGCTCTCTTGCAGAGTTGTACACAGGAATCATTTTTTATTGTGCTGGGGCACGGGACACTGAACAGAACACAGCAGAGAGGGCTGACTGACAGCAATAGCTGTGTACCACACCCTAGCCTAGTGATTCCGTGAGACTCCGCCCCACCCATTTACAAACCCACCAAGCTGAAGCTCAGCAGCTTTTGCATATGAATGGCCTGCCCTTTAGCAGCTTAACCTAACAAATTGCAACTGGGTCAGACAACTCCAAAACATCCAAACTCCAAGCAAAGAGGAGAAATTTGCAAATCTCCCTGTAGCTCCTGCTGGGTGGCCTCAGACACTAGCTGACTTGCACCTCCTTGGAGACCCAGGAACCAGTGGACCTAGAGGTCACTGTGAGATGACACCAAATTTCAACTCCTCACATACATAAGTGACACACTCAAGAGGCAGACTCGGTGAGCACCAAAGCCCCATTGAAGCAAGTTCTGCCCCATAGGGGTGTCTCCAGCACAACAGTTCTTCCATGAATAGACACAGATGACCCTCACAGTCAATTGGCCTGGAGGTCAATTCCTCCCAGTGTACCAATAGCAATCAAGGCTTAACTACACAACTCTGAACCCAGCCCACAAAGGGGTGCAGCAAGAGTGTCCAACTCAGGTGATTGGGGAGGTGGAGCTACTGGGCCCTAAAGGAAAACTAGCACACAAAGCTACTCCATCAACACAGGGAAGCAGCCAAAATGCAGAGACAAAGAAACATGTCACAAATGAAAGAAATGGAGGAAAGCAAATGACTGGACATAGAGTTCAAAACCACATTTTTAAAGTTACTCAAGAATCTTCTACAAACCACCAAGAAACTTAGTGGGACCTCTGAGAAACTTAGTGAGACCTTCACAGATATTAATGAGAATGCCAAAAAAAATGGAAAAGGACCAGTCAGAAATTAAGCATACACTGTCTGAAATAAAGAATAATATACAGAAATCCAACAGCAGACTAGAGGACCCCAAGAATCAAACCAAAGATCTGAAATATGAGAAAGCAAAAAACACTCAACCAGAAAAACAAAAATAAAAAAGAGTCCAAAAATGTGAAGATAGTGTAAGGAGCCTCTAGAACAACTTCAAGTGTATCAACATCAGAATTATGGGAGTGCCAGAAGAAGGGAGGAGCAAAATACTGAAAACCTATTTGAAGAAATAATGACTTAAAACTTTCCCTTCCTGGTGAAAGGAATGGACTTACAAGTCCAGGAAGCACATAGAACCCTAAACAAAAGGAATCTAAAGAGGAAGACTCCAAGATACATCATAATTATAATTTCAAAAGCAAAAGACAAAGAGAATCTTGAAAGCAGCAAGAGAAAAAAAAAAAACAGTTACCTACAAGGGAGTACCCATATGACTGTCAGCTGATTTCTCAACAGAAACTATGCAGGCCAGAAGGGAGTGGCAAGAAATATTCAAAGTGATGAATAGCAAGTACAACCAAGATTACTCTACCCAGCAAAGCTATCATTCAGAATTGAAAGTTAGATAAAGAACTTCACGGACAAGAAAAAGCTAAAGGAGTTCATCACCACCAAACCAGAATTATATGAAATGCTGAAGGGTATTCTTTAAGAAGAGAAAGAAGAAGAAGAAGGTAAAAATAAAAATTATGAACAACAAAGTGATAACAAATACATACCTATCAACAAGTTAATCTAAAAATAAAGTGAATAAAAAATCCGATGGACAGAATAAACTGGTGAATATAATAGAATTAGGGGCATAGAAAGGGAATGGACTAACAATTCTCAGGGGAAAAGGGGTGTGAAGGTTGCAGGAAGAGATTGGACAAAAATCTTACACCTATGGATGAGGACATTGGTGGGAGGTAAAGACATGGGGTGGAGGGTGGGGAATCAGGTGGAGGGGAGCTATGGGAGGGGAAGGGAAAGATGAACATCTATGATAAACTGAACAATAAAGATTTATTTTTAAAAAATTGGCCTCTTGCCCCCACCAGTTTTGCTCAATGGATAGAGCATAGGTCTGCAGACTCAAGGGTCCTGGGTTCAATTCCAGACAAGGCATGTACCTTGGTTGCAGGCACATCCCCAGTAGGGGGTGTGCAGGAGGCAACTGATACATGTTTTTCTCTTATCAGTGTTTCTAACTCTCTCCCCTTCTCCCTTTCTCTCTGTAAAAAATCAATAAAATATATTAAAAATAAATAAATATATATATAAATTGGCCTCTGCTGACCTGTGCTATAACAAAGGTGAACTTTGAAGGTATTATGCTAAGTGAAAAAAGCCAGACACAAAAGGACAAATATCATCTGATTCCACTTATATGAAATACCTAGAATAGTCGAATTCATAGAGATAGAAAGTAGAAAGGTTGCCAGGACTGAGGGGAGGAGAGAATGGAGAGTTGTTATTTTATGAGTACAAAATTTCAGTTTGAAATGATGAAAAGTTTCTAGAGATGGATGGTGGTGATGGCTGAACAACAATGTGAATGTACTTAATGCCACTGAACTGTACACTTAAAAATGATTAAGATGGTAAGCCTTAATGTTATTGTATAGTTAATCACAATAAAAAATAAAACATCTGTAACAAGATAGGACAAAAAAAATGGCCTATAGCAGGCCTACCCCATCAGACTGCCCGATAGAAGAATGTGAAGTAACTTCAATCAAGTCAATAAAAAAAATGAAAAAATAATAGAAATTATAATGTGTTCTACAAACAACAACTAGAATTTGTAGAATCCACAGTGAACAAAGCCTCATACAAACAAACAAACAAAAAATAGAAAACAAAATTGGCTGAAATTATAAACATTTATATGGCTGTGATATATGTCAACTTTATACAGTTCAGTTGCTGCTTTGGGGATCAAAAAAAATCATGTAAATAGAACAAAATGCATTTAAAATTATCAAAGATGGGATGTCAAGGAACAGCAAAGAAGAAAATAGCAAACCAAAGCCCTGTGTTTCTTTATACTTTTATCAGAGGATTTAGTAATGCCCTAAAAACTCTATTTCATTAGGCTCATTTACATGGTAATAAGATAAATAAGTATTATTTTATGTTATATCTTCTTCCCCTCTCTCAATCTTTAACAGCCTCTTGTTTTGGAAAGTCCTGCACTGCTTTTCTCAGATTTCAAGTTTTACATCCTCTAATTGCATTTTGTTTCTCAATGTGGGCAAGCTATTTTGAATCCTATCGACATTTACTTAAGTGCCTTTGTAAGAGACTTTGAGTTAGTGGGGAGAGAAAGATAAGCAAAACTAGTCCCTGTCCTCAAGGTATTTGCTATCCAGACTGAACCAGCACTTAAACTTAGAAGGTAAAACCAAATCTATTTAGCTTGCTTACAATTCCTGTTAAGAGAGTACTAGTGAAGGATAGCCTATCTAATAAAGATGGGATATGCTAATTGACCCTTACACTGTCGCAAAGATGGTGGCACCCACAGCCAATAAGGAGGGTATTTGCTAATTGACTGCCATGACCTCAAAGATGGTGGTACCCACAGCCACAAGATGGTGGTGCCCAGTCCCCTCAGCCCCCCAGCAGGCCTGGCTGCTCCACCTGCCTGCCTCCAGAGTCCCCCAGTCCCTTCAGACCCCCCAGCTATCCAGGACCAGCCCAAGGCACAGACAAGCTTCAGATGGCAGCTACCCAGCTGCGTAGGGCTGCCCGAGGCTCAGGTAACCAGTGGCAGCAGCAGAGGTGTGATGGGGGCGTCAACTTGCCCTGATTGCTGAGTTGCCTCCCACCTCTGAAGGCTCCATTCTGTGAGAGAGGGAAGGCCGGGCTGAGGTAACCCCCCCTCCAGTGCATGAATTTTCTTGCACTGGGCCTCTGGTTAAATATACCCCTCCTTCAGCACCTTCTTATCCCATCCTCTACCTCCATGTAAAACTGCCCTTCAACAGTAAAATGGATAAGTAAATTGCTATACCATCATACAATGGAAAACTGCAAAATAATGAGAATTAACATCTACAACTGCACTCAACAATTCAGATGAATCTCACACACATAATGTTAAATGAAAGAAGCCAGACACTAAAGGGTACATACTACACAATTAAATGTATAAAACACAAAAAAGCAGGCAGAACTAAACTATCCTATATAATAAAAGCCTAATATGCTAAGTGTCCAGTAGTTCTGGTGGTCCATTCAACCAAACCATAATATGCTAATGATATGCTAAGGCTACTCAACCACTCGTTGTGATGTGCACTGACCACCAGGGGACAGACACTCCAACTGGTAGATTAGCTTGCTGCTGGGGCCTGGCCAATTGGGACTGAGCAAGACAGGCTGGACATGCCCTGGAGCCCTCCGGTGGTCCCTCCCAGTCCCTGGCTGGCCAACCTCCTGCTTCCCTCCCCAAACCCCATTGTATACTAGTGGCGTCCCTCAGTCTGACCTGTGCCCTCTCACAATCCAGGACCTCTTGGAGGGATGTTGGTGAGCCAGTTTCAGCCTGATCCCACAGGCCAGACTGAGAGACACCACTGGTGCATGAATTCAAGCACTGGACCTCTAGTGTTACTGGAAGTCAGGAAAGTGGTTACTCTGGGGGTGGGTTGGGGGAAGCAGTGACTGGTTAGGAGCATGGAGGCAGGAGGGTTGTTCTGAAGTGCTGGCAATATTTTCTTTCTAGGTCTGAGTACAGTATTGGTTAAACAGGTGTGTTCAGTTTCTTAAAATTCATTGATCTGTGCACTTAATAATATGTACTTTTTACTATGTATTATATTTTAACTCCAAATTTTTAAAAAATATGATCTAAATATACTCAGCAATACAATCTTTTCTAATATTAACAATAATTTAGTTCCTAATTTTTATAGAAACAGACAAGAATAATACTTCTTCATGACAAACCTCAAAAAAAGAGGCATTACTTTGTTCAAAAATGCTTAAAAGGGTCTTCATAGCAAAATCCCCTTCACATTGGGCTAAAAAGGCAATCCATGCAACATAATGGATCTGGTTTTGTATCCTTTATGTATTCCAACTGATAGGCTAAAAGCCACAGGAAATTATGCTAAAATAAATAGTTAAGTCCATTTTTAAAGGCAGTAAAGGGCACTGGCTAACAAGAACTCCTACTAGGGCACCAGCTGAATAAAGTAAATGTGTTTTTAAATTATTTCTATTAGATGAAGAAAAATGCTCTTTAAAAAAACACTTACGTCTTCTATGCTAGCACCCATAAAGCAAGAGAGATCTAATGGATGCTCCATTAAGTGGAAAATTAACAACTTGTGAATTCAAAAATAGACAACAAGTACCTTTAACGCATCTACACAAAAGAAATATACATAGAGTCAATTGGACCAAAAGAGCTTTTTTTAAAAAAGGTCCCCTTAAGGAATAACTCAACAAAAAGAAAAATCAATTAATAGAAGAGTGTGTTCTATAGTTTCATATGTATATTTAATTTGTAGGATTGAAATTTTTTATACTTTCCTTCCATATATATCTTTTACATTTGTTATATTGGCATATTGTATTTTAAAAAAATTTCATGGGTCCATATTACAAAAACACAAGAAGAAGAATCCTGAATTTTAACCAAAGGTAAACATCTTAAAACTTGATTAGATACATACTAAAACCATGGTATTACAGATGCAAAATGAATCCATAGTCTATACTTGATTTCAAACAAGGACTTATGAAAATGGTTCAGAATATAAAATTACGGAAAACATTATAATACATCAAAGCAAGGCAAGTTTAATTAGGTTTAGTTTGATAATTGCTGAAAACAAAGGACCTGCCTCACAGCATGATTGGTGTAAAATACAGTACTAAGTCTAGTTGATCCAAATTAAAACTGCCCTATCTACCATTCCACATGAATTCTTTTATCTGAAGTCTACAGCGAACAATGAATTACAATTCAGCTCAGAATTAGAGGGCCAGTCGTTTTTTTTTTTATCAGGGTTTGCTTTGGCTAAAACATGACTGTGTGTATTTCACTTCTCTATTTTAAAATGTAACATATGAGGACTTTAAGATAAAAGCCAAGAAACTAACCAATGCTAGCAAAAGCCAGAAGCAAATCAGTGTATTTCTTCAAATGTATTTGGATCCGTAGAATGCATTTCTACATTTCCCTGTATAAGACCTATAGGGAAACAAAATTCATCATCTTGCAGCCAGATTATATTCCAAACTGTTGATTCTTCAGATGAGAACTGTAGCAATGGATCTCTCAGAAGAATTACAAAAATCTCCCCAAAATGTTAATAGATTAGGAACATCATGATATTAATTGGATCAATGTATTATTGCTATACTGATTTTTCAAAGTAGAAAACATAACAGGGAATCAGGAAGCTGGAAAGGAAGTTAGAGGTACAGTAAGAATGCTGTCAGATCTGCTTCCCCTGCCAGTGCAGGGCCTCATCCCATCACCACAGTCTTCTCTCTGGTGGTCCTGCAGGGCAACCAGGCCTGCAGGAGAGGGCAATCAGACTGGCAGGAGAGTGGTTAGGGGGCCCTTCCAGCCATTCACTGTTAACACTCTCAACTGAATTGCAGTTATAAAAAAATAAATATGATCATACTGTCTGCCCACTTACAAAATTGCACTGAAATATTAAAAATTCAATCCTCAATTGAAAAACATTCTACTTCATGGATAATACAAATGCTAATTAAAAGAGCGATTAAATACCATTTTTGCTTATCAAACAGGCACAAAGTCAAACAAAAAATTATTAGTGCTGGCAAGACAGTTATGCAAGAGGCACTTTTTATACATATTTTCAGTGAAAGTATCAATTAGTATAGCCTTTTGAAAATCAATTTGACTATATAAAATCATGAGTATTAAAAATGTCATGAAATATTTTTTAAAAGATAGTCTCATAAAACAAAAATCATACACTTTGACCTGACTTCTAAGATTTTATTCTAAAAAGGAATCTAAATAACAATATAAGTGAGCAAACAAAACAGAAACAGACTCATAGATATAGAGAACAGACTAATGGTTGCCAGAGGGAAAGAGAAATAGAGGGGGACTGGGTGGAAAAGGTAAAGGGATTTTAAAATACAAATTGGTACTTACAAAATAGTCATGAGGATATAAAGTACAGTATAGGAAATGTAGTCAATAATCTTATATAATAAAAGCCTAGATGGTGTCACACGCCATGTCATCACAAGAAGGACAGCACAAGATGGCTGTCACAAAATGGCAGCCGTAAGATGGCCAGTAGGGGAGGGTAGTTGTGGGCACTCAGGCCAGTGGGGGGAGGCATAGTTGGGGGCAACCAGGCCTGCAGGGTGAGGGCAGCTGGGGGTGACCAGGCCTGCGGGGGAGGGCAGTTAGGGGCAACCAGGCCTGCAGGAGAGGGCAATCAGGCTGGCAGGGGAGTGGTTAGGGGGCAATCAGGCTGGTAGGCAGAAGCAGTTAGGGCAATCCTTCAGGCAGACAGGTGAGTGGTTAGGAGTCAGCTGTCCTGGATTGTGAGAGGCATGTCTGACTACCAGTTAAATATCGGCAGTCAGACACCCGCACAAGGGCTCCCAGATTGGAGAGGGTACAGGCTGGGATGAGGGATACAACCAGCCCCCCCCCCTGCACTAATTTTGTGCATTGGGCCTCTAGTATTGTAATAATTATGTATGGTTCCCGATGGGTATTGTAAATATCAGGGAAAATGCTTTGTAAAGTATAAGATTATCTAACAACTATGCTTTCACAATATTATTTTGTGAAACTAACACAAATCCAAAAAGCTCACAGAATGCCAAGCAAAATGAACCCCAAAAAACTGAAACCAAGACACATTATAATTAAATTGGCAAACACCAACGACAAAGTAAGAATCTTAAAAGCAGCTAGAGAGAAACAGAAAATTACCTACAAAGGAACCCCCATAAGACTAGCTACTGATTTCTCAACAGAAATTCATCAGGCCAGAAGTGAATGGAATGAAATATAAAAAGTCATGCAAGGAAAGGTCTGAATCCAAGAATACTGTACCCTGCAAGGCTTTCAATCAAAATTTAAGGTGAAATCAGGAGCTTCACAGATAACAAAGGACTAAGGGAATATATTACCACCAAACCAGCAATGCAAGAAATGTTAAAGGGTCTGTTATAAAAAAAAAGAAATAGGAAGCGAAGAAGGAACTCAGTGGTAAAGACTAAAAATGGCGACAGGTAAGTACCTATCAATAACAACTTTAAAGGTAAACGGATTAAATGCTCCAATCAAAAGACAGAGGGTAACCAATTGGATAAGAAAACATGATCCATATATCTGCTGTCTACAAGAAACCCACATCAGAAAAAGAGATGCAAACAGATTGAGAGTGAAGGAATGGAAGATGGTATTTCAGACAAATGGAAATGAAAAAAAAAAAGCTGGGGTTGCAATACTTACATCTGACAAATTAGATCTCAAAGTGAAGGACATAAAAAGAGATAAAGAAGGCCACTTTGTAATACTAAAGGGAACAATCCAACAAGAAGAAATAACTCTGGTAAACATATATGCACCCAATTTAGGAGCACCAAATACATAAAAACTCCTGGAGAATATTAAGGAAGAGATTGACAGCAATACAATCATAGTAGGAGACTTTAATACTCCACTGTCACCACTAGAAAAATCCTCTAAACAAAAAATCAGTAAAGAAACATCAATCCTAAATGACTCACTAGACCAGATGGAATTAATTGACATCTTCAGAACATTTCACCCCAAAGCCACAGAATATACATTCTTCTCCAGTGCACATGTGTCATTTTCAAAGATAGACCATCTGTTAGGTCATAGGAAGAGTCTCTTCAAATTCAAGAAGATAGAAATCATATCAAGCATTTTCTCAGATCACAGTGGCAAAAACTGGAAATCAACTACAATAAAAACAATGCAAAGAAATCAAACACATGGAGACTAAACCGCATGCTATTAAACAAAGACTGGGTAACCAAAGAGATCAAGGAAGAAATAAAAAACATCATGGCAACAAATGACAATGACAACACAACAATACAAAATTTATGGGACACAGTGAAAGCATTCTTGAGAGGGAAGTTAAAAGCTCTACAAGCCTACTGCAAAAAAACAGGAAAAAATGGTAATAAATTACATAACCCTACAACTTAAAGAGCTAGAAAAAAAGCAACAAAAAAGCCCAATGTATGCAGAAGGAAGGAAGCCCAATGTATGCAGAGTGGAGATAAACAACATGGAGACCAAAGAAACAATTCAAAAGATCAACAAAACCAAGATCTGGTTCTTTGAAAGGATAAAGAAGATTGATGGACCTCTAGCCAGGCTCACCAAAAAGCAAAGAGAGAAGACCCAAATAAACAAAATCAGAAATGAAAGAGCAGAAATAACAACAGACCCTGCTGAAATACAAAGGATTGTTAAGAAATACTATGAACAACTCTATTCCAACAAATTGGACAACCTGTAAGAAATGGACATATTCCTACAAAAATATAACTTTCCAAAACTCAATCAGGAAGAATCTAAACATTTCAATAGTCCAATAACTATGGAAGAAATTGAAGCAGTCATCAAAAAGATTCGAGCAAACAAAGCCCAGGACCAGATGGCTACACAGGAGAGTGTTACCAAACATTCAAGGAAGAATTAAAACCTATCTTCCTCAGACTATTCAAAAATATTCAAGAAGAAGGAACACTTCCAAACACCTTCTATGAAGCCAGCATCATCCTAATACCAAAACCAGATAAAGAGAACACAATGAAAGAGAATTATAGGCCAATATCTCTCATGAACATAGATGCCAAAATCCTCTACAAAATTCTAGCAAATTGGATCCAGCAGTACATCAGAAAGATCACACACTATGACCAAGCAGGATTCACCCCAGGAATGCAAGGATGGTACAATATCTGCAAATCAATAAACATGATACATCTCATAAAAAAATTGAGAGATAAAAATCAATTGATGCAGAAAAAGCATTTGATAAAATCCAACACCTTTTCTTGATAAAAACTCTCAGCAAGGTGGGAATAAAAGGATTATACATCAACATCATAAAAGCCATATATGATAAACCCATAGCTAACATCATACTCAATGGGCAAAAACTAAAACCATTTTCCCTAAAAACAGGAACAAGACAGGGATGCCCACTCTCACCTCTCCTGTTTTACATAGTACTGGAAGTATTAGCCATTGCAATTAGACAAGAAGAAGACATAAAAGGCATCCAAATTGGAAAAAAAGAAGTAAAGCTGTCCTTATTTGCAGATGACATGATACTGTACATAAAAACCCAAAGGACTCTATCCAAAACTAATTGACTTAATAAATGAATTCGGCAATGTAGCAGGATAGAAAATTAATGCCAAGAAATCTGTGGCATTTCTATACACTAATAGTGAAATTATAGAAAGAGGGACTAAAAAAGCAATCCCATTTACCATTGCACCAAAAAAAATAAGATACTTAGGAATAAACCTAATTAAGGAGGTAAAAGACCTATATGCAGAAAACTATAGGACACTGAAAGAAGAGATAGAGGAAGATGTTAACAGATGGAAGAGCATACCATGCTCATGGATTGGGAGAATCAACATCATTAAAATGTCCATACTACCCAAAGTAATCTATAAATTCAATGCGCTGCCCATTAAAATAACCATGACATATTTCACAAACCTAGAAAGAACTCTCCAAAGATTCATCTGGAACAAAAAAAAGACGACAAATAGCCACAGCAATCCTGAGAAAGAAGAATAAAGTAGGTGGGATCTCAATACCAGATTTCAAGCTATATTACAAAGCAACTGTTCTCAAAACAGCCTGGTACTGGCACAAGAACAGACATATAGACCAATGGAATAGAATAGAGAACCCAGATATCCACCCAAAACACTATGCTCAATTAATATTTGACAAAGGAGGCATGAACATACAATGGAGCCAAGATAGCCTCTTCAATAAATGGTGTTGAGAAAATTGGACAAATACATGCAAAAAAATGAAACTGGACCACCAACTTAAACCATATACAAAAATAAACTCAAAATGGATACAGGACTTAAATATAAAATGGGAAACCATAAAAATACTAGAGGAATCCACAGTAACCAGAATTTCAGACATATGCGGAAAGAACTTCTTCACTAATACTGCTCCAAGGACAATGGTAGCTAAAGAGAAAATAAACAAATGGGACTACATCAAAATAAAAAGGTTTTGCACAGCAAAAGAAACCATCAACAAAACAACAAGAAAGCCCACTGTATGGGAGAACATATTTGCAAATGTTGTCACTGATAAAGGTTTAATCTCCAACATCTACAACCAACTTATACAACTTAATAAAAAGGAAGATAAATGATCCAATAAAAAAAATGGGCAAGGGACCTAAATAGAACCTTTTCAAAAGACGACAGAAGGAAGGCCAAGAGACAAATGAAAACATGTTCAAAATCACTAATTATCTGAGAGATGCAAATCAAAACGACAATGCGACACCACCTCACACCTGTCAGAATGGCAATCATCAACAAATCAAGAAACAATAAGTGCTGGCGAGGATGTAAAGATAAAGGAACCCTCATGCACTGCTGGTAGGAATGCAGACTGGTGCAGCCACTGTGGAGAATAGTATGGACTTTCCTCAGAAAACTAAAAATGGAATTCCTATTTGACCCAGTAATCCCACTCTTAGAAATATATCCTAAGAAAGTAGAAACACCAATCAGAAAGGATTTATACACCCCTATGTTCATAGCAGCACAATTTACAATAACTACAATTTGGAAACAGCCTAGGTGCCCGTCAGCAGATGAGTGGATCAGAAAACTATGGTACATCTACACAATGGAATTCTATGCTGCCATTAAAAAGAAGGAACTCTTACCATTTGCAGCAACCTGGATAGAAATGGAGAGCCTTATGCTAAGTAAAATAAGCCAGCCAATGAAGGAGAAACACCACATGATATTACTCATTTGTGGATAATAAAGAACATTATAAACTGATGAACAAAAGGATAGATACGGAGGCAGTAAAGCATCAAACAAACTGTCAAATTATAGCAGGGAGATTAAGGAGAAGTGGGGTAGATAAGAGATCAACCAAAGGACTTGTATGCATCCATATAAGCATAACCAATGAACACAAGACACTGGGGGGTTGGGGTATGCCTGGAGGAGGGGCAACGGGAAGATATGTATACATGTAACACAATAAAAAATAAAAATAAAAACCTTTCTCTTCCTTCAGTTGCCACTGACTCCTTTTTATCAGACTCAGCCCACCTGCACCCAAGTGCCTAAAATAAAAATCTCTTTTAGTACATTATGGCCTCATATCATAGGTGCACGACTCCAGCCCACTCCAAACCTTTCAAAAACAACCACCCTTATCAAGAATAATGTAAAACTCCAACCTTAAGAAAATGGTTGTCAGAAGGACACCTCAGGGCAGACTGGACAAAAATATCACAGATTGAATGAATGGCTTATAAACACATATTTTTTTTCCTCACAGTTCTGGAGGCTGGGAAGTCCAAAATCAAAATGCTAACAAATTCAATGTCTGGTTAGAGATCACTTCCTAGTTAATAGATAGCCTTCTCGCTGTGCCCCCACTTAGTAAAGGGGGAAAGGGAGCTCTCTGTAGTCTTTTATAAGGACACTAATTCCATTTCATGAGGACTCCATTCTCATGAGCTTATTACTTCCCAAAGTCCTCTCCTCCATCATATTAGAGGTTAGAATTTCAACATATGAAAGGGTGGAGGGGACACAAACATTCAGTCTATGGTAGCATTGCAAGGCAGAACTCTGAGGATAAGAAATTCCACAACTAGTGTTAGAGGTGAAGCTGATAGCTAAGGCCAGAGTACAGAAGTATATGAGGAGAAGCCAATTGTCTCAATTTGTAATAACCTGTGAAGTTGCTAACTCTACATTCAAAAAATATATTAACTTGTTAATAATATATATACATAACAAGAAATTCAAATAACACTGGATACACAAAAATAAAATAAAATTTAGCCCTCTGTCAACAGATGAAATAAATCATTATTAATATTAAAGTGCACATTACTTCAGGTAGCTCTCCATGCACATATAAAGATAAACTAGATAGAAGAAATGTTTTTATAAAAATAGAATCATAGCATAACTTTCATTTTTATTAAAAATATTGCTTTTACTTTAATATTATAGAAAGAATAGAAAAAGAGTAAAACTAAAGGAATTGCTGTTGTTGACTAATATTTTTCACTAGAGATATTCTGTAAAATTATAAGAAAAAAAGGAGGTTGGAGTCTTTAAGATGTATATGTTTTAATTTTAGACAATAGCAATATTGTCTGTGATGAAAGATAAATAGCATTCTCATATTTCCTTCCATCTTATCTTTCTTAATTACATTATTTTTTAATTGAAATTATATGTAATACTTATATGATGTTCTGTCACCATAAATCTCACAGTTGTTTTATCTTAGTTCTATATATGTTTTCCCATGTGTTGTGCCCAGAACTATTTATATGACAAAAATTAGAAATGGTTCAAATGGCCACCAACAAAGGATAGATAAATAAATTATGGTATAATTATATAATGCAATGTTATTCTCATAAAAAATGATTTGCAAAAATAGATAAAATTAACCAATACATTTAAGTTTTTGTATTATATCTTTAAATATTTTTCTGGTCCATTTGTTAAATTTGTTGGTCATTGATTATGCTTATTGGGAGAGTCTTTATCTTATCTATTCTCTGTTCCTTATTACTTCAACTTCTGATTTTTTCTTCTGCATGCACTGTGATTACCTGAGAACTTTCCTTTACATCAGTTATATCAGCTTTTAGTGATTCTAGTCTCTTTATTGACTTAATTTTTTGTTTGTTTAGTCATGTTTCTGTCTTACTCATCAATTTGTTTCCTCAGTCCCTATAACCTCTCTTTTCATATCTTCCTGTTGTTTTTCATCTTCCTTTCAGCTTTTTTTTATTGAAGTCATTTTCATAAATTTTTCTATAAAGTGAAGCTTTCTCTTTTATTAATTTTTATTAATTTTTATACATATCTCCCCATGACCCCCCTCCCTCCCAAGTATGACCCAACCCCCCAGTGTCTATGTTCATTGGTTATGCTTATATGCATGCATACAAGTCCTTTGATTGATCTCTTATCTACCTCACCTAACTTTAATCTTCCTGCTGTAATTTCACAGTCTATTTGAAGCTTTACTGTCTCTGTATCTATCCTTTTGTTCATCAGTTTATAATGTTCTTTATTATCCACAAATGAGTGAGATCATGTGATGCTTCTCCTTCTTTGACTGGCTTATTTCACTAAACCAAACGCTCTCCAGTTCCAACCAGGTTGCTGCAAATGGTAAGAATTCCTTCATTTTAATGGCGGCATAGAATTCCATTATGTAGATGTACCACAGTTTTCTGATCCACTCATCTGCTGTTTCCAAATTGTAGCTATTGTAAATTGTGCTGCTATGAACATAGGGGTGCATAAATAATTTCTGATTGGTGTTTGTAATTTCTTAGGATAAATTCCTAAGAGTGGGATTACAGGGTCAAATGGGAGATCCATTTTTAGTTTTTTGAGGAAACTCCATACTATTCTCCACAGTGGCTGCACCAGTCTGCATTCCCAGCAACAGTGCACAAGGATTCCTTTTTCTCCGCATCCACGCCAACACTTGTTGTTTGTTGATTTGTTGATGATTGCCATTCTGACAGGTGTAAGATGGTATCGCATTGTCATTTTGATTTGCATCTCTCGGATGATTAATGACTTTGAACATGTTTTCATGTGTCTCTTGGCCTTCCTTCTGTCGTCTTTTGAAAAGGTTCTATTTAGGTCCATTGCCCATCTTTTATTGGATCATTCATCTTCCTTTTATTAAGTTGTATAAGTTGGCTGTAGATTTTGGAGATTAAACCTTTATCAGTGATAACATTTGCAAATATGTTCTCCCATACAGTGATCTTTCTTGTTGTTTTGTTGATGGTTTCTTTTGCTGTGCAAAAGCTTTTTATTTTGATGTAGTCCCATTTGTTTATTTTTTCTTTAGCTTCCATTGCCTTTGGAGCAGTATCAGTGAAGAAGTTCTTTTGGCATATGTCTGAAATTCTGCTGCCTCTGGATTTCTCTAGTATTTTTATGGTTTCCCTTCTAATGTTTAAGTCCTGTATCCATTTTGAGTTTATTTTTCTATTTGGTGTAAATTGGTGGTCCAGTTTCATTTTTTTGCATGTATCTGTCCAATTTTCCCAACACCATTTATTGAAGAGGCTATCTTGGCTCCATTGAATGTTCCTGCCTCCTTTGTCAAATATTAGTTGAGCATAGTTGTTTGGGTAAATATCTGGGTTCTCTATTCTATTCCATTGGTCTATATGTCTGTTCTTGTGCCAGTACCAGGCTGTTTTGAGAACAGTTGCTTTGTAATATAGCTTGAAATCTGGTATTGAGATCCCACCTACTTTATTCTTCTTTCTCAGAATTGCTTCTTTTGTTCCAGATGAATCTATGAAGACTTCTTTCTAGGTCTGTGAAATATGTCGTTGGTATTTTAATGGGTAGTGCATTGAATCTGTAAATTGCTTTGGGTAGTATGGATATTTTAATGATGTTGATTCTCCCAATCCATGAGCATGGTATGCTCTTCCATCTGTTAACATCTTCCTCTATCTCTTCTTTCAGTGTCCTGTAGTTTTCTGCATATAGGTCTTTTACCTCTTTAGTTAGGTTTATTCCTAGGTATCTTAATTTTTTTGGTGCGATGGTAAATGGGATTGCTTTTTTAGTCCCTCTTTCTGTAATTTCACTATTAGTGTATAGAAATGCCACAGACTTCTTAGCATTAATTTTGTATCCTGCTATATTGCCAAATTCAATAATTAAGTCAATTAGTTTTGGAATGGAGTCCTTTGGGTTTTTTATGTACAATATCATGCCATCTGCAAATAAGGACAGCTTTACTTCTTCTTTTCCAATTTGGATGCCTTTTATTTCT
Source organism: Lasiurus cinereus (assembly GCA_011751065.1). Lineage (NCBI taxonomy): Eukaryota > Metazoa > Chordata > Mammalia > Chiroptera > Vespertilionidae > Lasiurus > Lasiurus cinereus. The sequence goes on from JAAGEH010000014.1 coordinate 16,666,840, forward strand.
TCTTCTTGTCTAATTGCAATGGCTAATACTTCCAGTACTATGTAAAACAGGAGAGGTGAGAGTGGGCATCCCTGTCTTGTTCCTGCTTTTAGGGGAAATGGTTTTAGTTTTTGCCCATTGAGTATGATGTTATCTGTGGCTTTATCATATATGGCTTTTATGATGTTGAGGTATGATGTTAGCTGTGGGTTTATCATATATGGCTTTTATGATGTTGAGGTATGATCCTTCTATTCCCACTTTGCTGAGAGTTTTTATCAAGAAAGGGTGTTGGGTTTTGTCAAATGCTTTTTCTACATCAATTGATACGACTATGTGATTTTTATCTCTCAATTTGTTTATGTGATGTATCACATTGATTGATTTGCGGATATTGTACCATCCCTGCATTTCTGGAATGAATCCTGCTTGGTCATGGTGTATGATCTTTCTGATGTACTGCTGGATCCGATTTGCTGGAATTTTGTTGAGGATTTTGGCATCTATGTTCATGAGAGATATTGGCTTATAATTCTCTTTTATTGTGTTGTCTTTATCTGGTTTTGTTATTAGGGTGATGCTGGCTTCATAGAAGGTGTTTGGAAGTGTTCCTTCTTCTTGAATATTTTTGAATAGTCTGAGGAGGATAGGTTTTAATTCTTCCTTGAATGTTTGGAAAACTCTCCTGGGTAGCCATCTGGTCCCGGGCTTTTATTTGCTGGAAGCTTTTTGATGACTGCTTCAATTTCTTCAATAGTTATTGGACTATTGAGATGTTTGGCTTCCTCCTCATTGAGTTTTGGAAGGTTATATTTTTCTAGGAAAATGTCCATTTCTTGCAGATTGTCCAATTTGTTGGAATAGAGTTGTTCATAGTATTTTTTAACAATCCTTTGTATTTCCACGGGGTCTGTTGTTATTTCTCCTCTTTCATTTCTGATTTTGTTTATTTGGGTCTTCTCTCTTTGCTTCTTGGTGAGCCTGGCTGGAGGTCCATCATTCTTGTTTATCCTTTCAAAGAACCAGCTCTTTGTTTTGTTGATCTTTTGAATTGTTTCCTTGGTCTCCAAGTTGTTTATCTCCACTCTGATCTTCACTATTTCCTTCCTTCTGAGTATACTGGGCTTTTTTTGTTGCTCTCAATCTAGCTCTTTGAGTTGTAGGTTTAGGTAATTTATTACCATTGTTTCCTGTTTTTTGTAATAGGCTTGTAGGGCTATGAACTTCTCTCTCAAGACTGCTTTCACTGTGTCCCATAAATTTTGTATTGTTGTGTTGTCATTGTCATTTGTTGCCATGATGTTTTTTATTTCTTCCTTGATCTCTTTGGTTACCCAGTCTTTTTTTAATAGCATGCTGTTTAGTCTCCATGTATTTGGCTTCTTTCTATTGTTTTTATTGTAGTTGATTTCCAGTTTTATGCCACTGTCGTCTGAGAAAATGCTTGATATGATTTTTATCTTCTTGAATTTGAAGAGACTTTTCTTATGACCCAACATATGATCTATGTATGAAAATGACCCATGTGCACTGGAGAAGAATGTATATTCTGTGACTTTGGGGTGAAATGTTCTGAATATGTCAATATTAATTCCATCTGGTCTAGTGAGTCATTAAGGATTGATGTTTCTTTACTGATTTTTTGTTTAGAGGATTTTCCAGTGGTAACAGTGGGGAATAAAAGTTTCCTACTATGATTGTATTGCTGTCAATCTCTCCCTTAATATCCTCCAAGAGTTTTTTTATGTATTTAGGTGCTCCTATATTGGGTGCATATATGTTTACCAGAGTTATTTCTTCTTGTTGGATTGTTCCCTTTAGTATTTTGAAGTGGCCTTCTTTATCTCTTATTATGTCCTTCACTTTGACATCTAATTTGTCAGATATAAGTATTGCAACCCCAGCTTTTTTTTCATTTCCATTTGCCTGAAATACCATGTTCCATCCCTTCACCCTCAATCTGTGTGCATCTCTTTTCCTGAGGTGGGTTTCTTGAAGACAGCAGATATATGGATCATGTTTTCTTATCCAATCGGTTACCCTATGTCTTTTGATTGGAGCATTTAATCCATTTACATTTAAAGTTATTATTGATAAGTACTTATCTGTTGCCATTTTTAGTCCTTACCCCAGAGTTCCTTCTTTGCTTCTTCTTTCTTTTTATTACAGCAGACCCTTTAACATTCCTTGCATTGCTGGTTTGGTGGTAATATATTCCCGTAGTCCTTTTTTGTCTGTGAAGCTTTTGATTTCACCTTCAATTTTGATTGAGAGTCTTGTAGGGTACAGTATTCTTGGATTCAGACCCTTCCTTTGCATGACTTTGTATATTTCATTCCATTCCCTTCTGGCCTGATGAGTTTCTGTTGAGAAGTCAGTAGCTAGTTTTATGGGGGTTTCTTTGTAGGTAACTTTCTGTTTCTCTCTGGCTGCTTTTAAGATTCTTACTTTGTTGTCGGTGTTTGCCAATTTAATTATAATGTGCCTTAGTGTCGGTTTATTGGGGTTCATTTTTGCTTGGGACTCTGTGAGATTCTTGGATTTGTGTTGGTTTTTTCTTTCTTATATTGGGGAAATTTTCTGTCATTATTTCTTCAAACAGGTTTTCTAATCCTTGTTCAGTTTCCACTCTTTCTGGAACCCCAATTATGTGGATGTTGTTTTGTTCCATGTTATCCCAAAGTTCCCTTAGGCTCTCCTCTTGCTTTTTAACTTTTTTTTCTAGAAGCTGCTGTACTTGGGTATTTTTTCCTACCATGTCTTCTAGCTCACTGATGCGGTCCTCTGCTTCTTCTAGTCTATTTTTTATGCTTTCTATTGAGTTCTTTATAGCAGTGATGTCATTTTTCATTTCTTGTTTATTCTGCACCTCCTCTAGGTTCTTCTGCATTTCTTCTTGCTGCTTCTTCATCTCCTCTTGGGTCTTCTTCATTTCCTCTTGGCTCTTACTCAGATTGTCGATTTTGTCTTCCATTCTTTTCATCTACCTTATGATCATTTCTCTGAACTCTTTCTCTGGCAGGCTTATTTCTGCTTCTATTTCATTTACTTCCTTTTCTGGTGAAACCTGCCTTTCTGTCTTATGTGGGCTGTTTCTTTTTCTGCCCATGTTCTTTCTTCTCCGGGTGTCTGGTTATGTAGTTCTCTCTACTATGTTGATTGAAATGCACAAACTACAACACGACCAGGTACATACAGCACACAAGGCACTGAGTAGAACTGTATTCAAGATGTTAATAATCACAAATAAGGTGACCACCAATGAAAGACAAATTAGGGGTAAATAGAGAAAGAAGAAGAGGAAAATGAGGAAAAAAGAAAAGAAAGAAATGCCAAAATCAAATTGGGAGAGCGAGGAAAAAATAAATAAATAAATGAACAAAAAATAAAATAAAATAAGAAAATAAAAAGGAGAAGAAGGAGAAGAAAAGAGGAAGAGAAAAAAGTCAGAAAGAAAAGAAAGTGTATAAGAGAGAAAAGGGGAACAAAATATAGATGTGAGGAGAGAACTCCAATAGAACAGTCACTAATCCCAATAAAGGCCAGCAACCAGTACCTAGAGATTAATACAAACTGCAAATAGCAACTGGTATCGAGGGAGGTGAGGGAAAAGGGAGGTAAAAAACAAAGCAAGCAAAAAGTAAAATAAAACAAGTAGAATAAACTAAAACAATCTCACAAAAAAATTTCAAAAAATTGATATAATCACTTTTCAGGCAAATAGCAACAAAAGGACAGAGGAAAAAACAACTTTTTGGCTAGTGAAGACAAGAAGAGAGAGGTCTGTGTGGACTTGTAGTAGGGGATTTGAAATTACATATATAAATGGGGTGAAATTTTAACCAGGTAAAGAGAAAGAATAGGGAGAATCTAAAGTTGGAAAAGGGAAAGAGAAGCAAGACAACAAAATGGGGAAAGTTAGGAGGAAAGTGTTGGCATAAAGGTAGAGTTGAGTTGGAGTAAAATTATGCTAAAGGAAAGATGAAAATAGAATGTAGAACTCTAATCCCGAAATAAAATAAAAAGAAAATAAAATGACACTTGTTTTTTTCCAAAAAGGTAAAGTACTAGTAGTAATAATACTAGTTTAAAACAAAAATGTAATAATTAAAAAGGTAAAATCAATTGAGGTGGAAAGAAAAAAAAGTCTTTTAATTAAAATATGTAAAAATGAAAAATAAAAAATAATTTTAAAAAAAGGAAAAAGAAAAAAAATAGAATGGTCCTTCACTTCCACTATTATTCTGCTTGGCACTCCTGTTTCCCAGTAGGGAAGGTATTGCAGTTCCCTGTGTTCCCCTCTTGGTGTTTTAATCTCTTTATTCTTTTGTGGTTATGCGACAGTCAATTTGTGTGTCATTGACTGGGTGGCAGTGTTTCGGAATTGATCTCTGAGACAAAGCACAGGACCTCTCTAGGCTGTGCTCAGATCCTGCTACTCTGTGGTTCTCAAAGCCAGTTTGTGGGGATTTTGCAGCCGGGACACTCTAATAAATCCCAGGCTGTCCCTCTGCCCCAGAAAAAAACGAGTCGTTTTCCAGAACTCCCCTCTGTCAACAGCTCAGAGAGTTTGCCTCCACACTTAGGGATCACGCCCTGACCACCTCTGCTGACCTGTCCAGAGGCAGCTTTTCCACAGCCCAGTTCCCACAGTGTGCACGTCTCTGTTGTGTCGGGGTAGGAGACCTCACCCTGTCCCAGGCGAAATCTGACCCTTTCGAGCGCCGCGTGGATCTCCAAATCCACGCCGCCTAGAGAGCCGTGCTCTGGGTCCCCGGCTGTTCCGTGGGTGCCTCCGCCAGCTGCAGCTTTCAGACCTCCGCAGACATCCACCTCCCTCTTATCCCAGGCAAAATCTGACCTTTCCATGTGCTCTGTGGATCTCTGATTCTGCCGAGTGTCTGCACCGATTGGAGAGCGGAGTTCTGGGTCCCCGGGTCCCCGGGTCCCCGGGTCCCCGGCTGCTCGATGGGTGCCCCAGCCGATGGCTTCAGACCGCAGCAGACATCCACCTCCCTCTGCAAGATGGTGCGGTCTCCGTGTTCGCGCTGGTGGCTTCTTAACTTGCCAACAAACACTCCCAGTGCGACTCTCAGCCGCTCTCTCTCCCTCTGCCCAGCGACAAAGCTCCAGACACATCTGTCAACTCTGCCACCATTTTCTCTCCTGGTGAAGCTTTCTTGACAAATTTCTGTTCTTTGGGTTTTGTGAGTTACCATTTCTTTAACTGTGTTTTTTATGCTACATTCTTCTTTTTAGTATGCTTGCAGTGTCGGTGCCATTTTTTTTTTGTCTTCCTCATATTTAACATGGAATTCTCCAAACCTTCTATTTTCTCTAGATTGCATTTTTTTTTTGCCTCCCTTCCAAGTATCTCAATCTGTATATATTTTTATTTTCCCCTTTCACCCAAGTCTTAGGACTATGTATTTTGTTATCTTTCTACATTGTTCTAAACTGAGGGAGTGGTGTGGTGGATAGACAGGATTCAGCTATTCTGAGTAGTGCAGACATTTCTAGGAAACCTTGAATACATTCCTCCTTCTGCCTAATTTGGGGTGAACCTTCTTAACTGTGTCCCCAGCTTCAGTGTAAAAGAGTCATTTAGGCTTCACTTCTAACTAGTCCTACTTGTTCAGTCCCTCTCTATATATATTTCCTTGATCCCAGTAACAGAAAGCATAAAGACATCCCTCAGTAAAATTGTCACCAGATTTGCGCATATTTCAGTTTAGAGCATCACCTTTGGGAAGATGTATATAGGATCAAGGTAATATGCCAGAATCTCCTCCCTTAAACTGAAATATTTTTTATTATTTGTGATATTGGGTAACAAGTACATGTTTTCTTGTTTAAATGCTGCTAGTAATTTTTTAAAATAGTTAATATTTATTTTGTTTTTACTTTTTAAGATTGTTGTTATTTCTATAGGTATCATGGGAGAAAGATTCTGTGGTCCAGTTTCCTTCTTCCTTCTTTATGAAGATTTCTCCCATAGTCCTAATTATTAAAAATGTTGAGAATGGGTCATTCATCCCTGAAACCTGCTAACTCAAGGAACTCCCTTTATTTGGGACAAAGACAGGCATATTTCTGTATACATTGTCAGGGTTGAGACCAAATAGGATTAGAGTTGAGAAAAGAGATCTATACATTTTCTAAAGTCCATTCTTAACAACAAAATATCTTCTAGATCTCTAAAGTAGTAAGTGTTATCTGTGGAGCTTCCCTGAGGAGTTCACTCAATCCACTGTATAATGGCTCTTAAGGATCATTAGATTCTTCTATTGATCTGCCCCAACTTTAAGTGACCCTATGTTATAAGCATCTGAAGTTACAAAATCTTAAAGTAATTGATCAATTAATGTTTATTGGGTCCTACTATGTGCTCAACTTTGCACCCAGTGCTATGGAAGACTAATAAAAGTAAACAGCCTCTGCCCTCACACAACTTAACAGTTGGGAAGATGAGATGTGCTCCTCCCAAAAGAGTGGTATAACAGTTAAAAACAGGCAATAAGTGGTCCACTCTGGGCTCCAACTCAGTCTAAAGGTGTAATTAGATTGATTAAATCTATGAGGAAGGCCCCAAGAGATCATTCTGTCCAACTTTTCACATTGAAGCATTCATCATAAATGCCTATTTGTTGAGCAGCCATTGCCAGTCATTAACTGATAACTCAAGTGACACTTTAAAATGGAAAAGTATCTTTGCATGTAAAGGTTTTTGAATTACCTATTAGCCAACCAGTTGTCCCTCAGAAGCACATATAACTGTCATTTTGAGTCACAGAGTCAACCACAGGGTCATGAATGATACATTTACTCAAGGGAACAAAAATTAATTTATATTAAGCAAGAAATTAGATGTACCCTTCTCTGCTACCATTTGTTTTCTCTAAAACTTAATGTGTACTTGTCACCCATGAGTTAAAATCAATATTCTTTCATATAAATTTCCATTTAGGTGACAATCCAATATAAAAGGAAGTATAGAAACAACTCTGGGTTCAAAATTCCGTTCTGCCATTTTCTGGCTGTGACCTGTGTCAAAGGTTCTCATCTGTAAAATGGGACTATGAAAACCTACTTATGACAGTTGTTGGAGGATTAATGTAATCCTATAGAGAAAGCATCAGGCATACAGCACTGCTCAGGAACTTTCAGTAGTTCTCTACATTTATGGCCTTATTGGGCCTCCCACATTAAAGATTTCATTCATCTGATGTTTACTAAATCTTTGATGGGTCCAAAATAGTGTAACAATTTAGAAAGTGGAGAGAGTAATGAGATTCGTGAGGGCTTCATGAAGGAGATAAAAAAACTAGAACTGAATCTTAACAAATACATAGGCTTTGGGTAGGTGGTGAAGAGAGGGAAGGACAAAGCAAAGGTGGGGCTTATGTAAGCAAAGGTGAAGAGGCAAAATGAATATGGCAATAAGTTGATTCCCAAAAGAAGGAAAGTAAAGCAGTAAACATTTTAGAGAACCTGTTGTGGGTTCATTTAAGAAAATCATTGGATTTAATCCTCCTAACAATTGTATTAAATAGATGTATATATTGGTTCCACAGTTATTTATTGAAAAGCTTTTTTTTTTGAATAGGAAAAGTTAAGCAACTTGCTACAGACCATGCAATCAACAAGCAGTAGAGGCACAATTCGCACCCTGAGCTGCCTGCCCCAACCTTATGTTTTCCAGCTATATGTTGCTGCCTCCACAGGAAGCAGTGCATAGATAATTAGAGTAAGGATTTATTATAGAGGACTGAAAAGCTGAAAGATGAATTTAAAATTATTGCTATGGGCAGTTAGAAGACACTGAAATGTCTGCATAAATAGTAGTTATTCTACTGCCCTATTAATTGAATTATAAATATAATTTACAGGTATATATAAATTTATATCATTTATCAATCCCATATAATAAAGAGGAAATATGAAAATTGACCATCACTCCACCACAAAGATGGAGGTGTCCACAGCAAAGACAAAGGGTGGAGGAGGTAGGGAGGAGGGGGTTCCATAACACAAGATGGCTGCACCCACAGTGGAGGCTGAATTCCCTTAAGGAGCCTTAACAAGCAATCAGCAGGGACCTGAGGGTGCATCCCTGCCCCTGCCACTCCCATGAGGCTTGACGGGTGGGGGACCTCAGGCTGTGCCCCTCACCTGGCAGGGCTTGACAGGAGACCTTAGGCCACACACCCCCACTCAGCAGAGCTTGACAGGGGACCTGAGGCTGCACCTCCTGCCCGGAGGGGCTTGATAGGTGACCTCAAGGTGCACGGCCCCCTCTACCTCCACCACAGTGCTGGGCCAGGGACCTCAGGCTACTCGCCTTGCCCTGGGTCAGGAGACCTCAGACTGCACACACCCAGCAGGGCTTAACAGGGGATCTCAGGCCACATCACCCACCCAACGGGGCTTGACAGAGGACCTCAAGGCATGCCCCTGCTCCAGCCTGGGCTGGGGGACCTCAGGCCATACTGCCCTCCCTGGCACCGGATCTAGCCCAATGTGAGGTGGGGGGAGGGAGGCCGAATCTGGGTCTCTGATGATTTTGAGGTACACATGGGTGGGTGGGGACTTGACTCTGGGTCCTGTGGTGTGCTCCAGATTCTGAGAGGAGAAAGATTTTCATATATATTTTACTAATTTTCTTTCATTTCTGACACTTCCATTATAGAGAAAGGGCAAATAGCAATATTAAAATATTTCCTCTAACTAATCCCCTTTTAATGTGCATGAATTTTGTGCACTGGGCCACCAGTAAATAAATAAATGGTAGGATATTTTTTTTCATTCAGATTAAAGAAGACATAGCAAGTAAATGCAATATCCAATCCTATACTGGATTCCATACTGACAGAAAAAGAAATGTTTCATGAAAGAGATTATTGGGTTGACTGACAAAATTAGAATTAGGATGATAGATTAAAGTATTCTTTCAATGTTCAATTTGCTAAACTTGATTACTGTATTAAGGTAAGATAAGAGAATATCCCTGTTCTTAGGGAATGCTCATTGAAAGAGTAGGTCTGGGATACATGCCACCCACTCTCAAATGATTCAGAAAAATTTATATCTACCTCTATCTATACAGATGGAATGAAAGAGCCCATGAAGTAGCTGTTAACTATAAGTAAGTCAACATAAAACATAATCAAGTTTTCTTTGTACTATTCCTAGTCTTACAACTTTTCTTCAATTTTTCAGTTATTTCTAACATTTTATATAGTGTTTTAGACTATATGTGGAAATTAGTTACTTAGATAAATATTTAAGATCTAAAGAGAAATAACTTTTGCACTAAAAATCTGGTGTAACATTTTTCTCTTTAAAAAAAATCAAATTTAATTTATCCAGAATGAGGGAAGAAAGGAATTTATTGAGCACATAATGTGTTCTGGGATCTTTACAAATGTTTTCATTTAATCCCTATAAACCCTGAAAAGAAAGATAACCATATATTAAGAAGGGTTCAAATTAAAAAAAAAAATTAGCAGCCATTTCTACTCAGGAGCATCTCACACAAACTGCACTCCACAGAGAAGCCTGAACTGAACTGCCTGCCTGTACTGTGTTTCTACCACCTGAGCCAACCCTCATAAAGGAGTTCCTGGAATCCTATTTCAATCAATAGGACTGAAGCTTTCCCCATTTAATTGGAACTGCACAGCTGTGACCAACCAGAGCAGCTCTATTCTGACTAATCAAGGCAATGTGTTTTGGACCAATGCAACTGTGAGGACTTGGGAGTCCTTTTTTGCATAATGACAGACCAATCAGGAACCATGGGTCAAGTCTTCTGTCTTGAACTCTGGCTCTGGGAATATACTTTCTCTTTCCACTCATGTTTTAAGACTGTGTTTCCCTGGCTGAGCTGAAACACCAAAGATGTCTTGCTGGACCAGACCAGCATATGGGCAAAGAGCAGCGCAGGACTGTAATAGTAGGTGGAGAGGGTCCTGGCTCCAGGGTCCTCTGGCTCCAGGGCTGCCTTACAGCTGTGCTATATCACAGTTAAGCTATTTTGCACTAAAATTTCCTCCTTCACCGCACCCCATCTTGGGGATTCTTGTGAACATTGAATTGGTGCCAATGACCATCGGTTGACATCCATAAAACAAGCCTTAAAGGTAGAGTTTATGCCCATTTTTCAAATGATGAAACCAGGATCAAAGATCTCACAATCCCTAAGGTAAGTGGCAGAAACTGAATTTGAGTCTAGATCTATTGAGTATTTGTAGTGTCAAATCAAACGTTTATTAGTAAATATTTACAAGTGTGACTGTATCACAATCATATTTTTATATATAAAATAAAAATGTGCCCACCCTTTTCCTGGATCATTCTAAAAGCACAGTTTGCATTATTTGTAATGAAATGCACTGCCTTACACGTCTCTTCTGAAGCTTTGATGAATGAAGAAAAAAAAAATGCTGCTGCAAAACCTACTTGCCAGAATCTCACCTGACTGCAACAGTTCAACCTACCCATTAGATTTCAATTTTCACTCTAAATGTGCTTGACTGTGTGTGTGCATATGCACACGCACAAATACAAATACACACACACATACCGTGTGATGGCACTTAATCCTTGACTCCCTTCCCACCCAAACCTCTACACTCCCAACTTGGGGTTCTGTCTTTTCCTCCTCATCATTCCTGCCCCAGCAGCACCTGTTATCAGAGAAAAACTCAGAGCCCACAGTGAAACAGGACCACCCAATGTCCCATCTTCAGGTTATTTCACCCAACAATGCACTTCACCGATTCTATTTCCTTTGCTACATTTTCTATTGTAATTCCAAACAGACCCAAATTATGTTAAACTAGGCTAAAAATGTGTTTGGAGAGCACACAGAATGAAAATGAATGTAAGAAGAGGTGTCAATTATCACAGACTTGTTCATCTTTTCCTTGCCATGGTGGTATTTGAAATTTTTCTATTACTCATTTAGATTCCAATCTCTGAGCTCCCCTCTCCTTTCTCCCAGCTTCTAAGTCAAACAGATTTTTCTCAGCAAAATAAGCCTTCGGTTACTATCAGGGATAGACTGGTATGTGGGCTACAACAGATGTACAAGACAAGCTCTACAGGCATGTTAAAGGGTTCAGTGTCAAGATAAAATTTATCTAATGCGGCGTTTCCTCTCAAGTGCAATTTATCATCCCTTAGATGTTGAACCCCTTATAAATATTAGATTCCTTTAAAAAAAACTGTTTGTTATTTTACCCTTGGTTCAGGACAGGTTTTAAAATTAGATTGACTCCTTTTATTTCTGCTTGTAAATTCACTTTCTCTACTTTCAATTCTAATTTTTTCCCTTTGCATTGAAATTCAATTTATATTCTAACGATTTAAAAAACAATGTCAATTAGAATTTGGCACTTTTATAGAAGCTGTTTGTTCCAAAATGCCTTTTAGCACATCCACATCAATGCAGTGTCTGTCTATTGTTGGCCACATCCCAGGAAAACTGATGGTGACTACAAAGTCACCCGGTGTGTGCCTCAGGTATGATAATATCTCTGATATCATGAAGCTTTTGCTGTGACTGAAGTAGGAGATTCAGTTGCTTCTAAAGTGATTAAGTCCAATGATGATAGAGTATTAGAGCTCAAAACTGTCTGCCAGCTGATTCGATGGTGGCCAGATTAGGGAAAGGAGCAGTAGTCACAGAGCATAAAACTAAAGAATGATTATCAGATCCTGAGCCAGAGAGGACACCAGGTCATATCACAGCAGCATGTTCAAAGAGGTTGACAAAGCCAGGGCATCCTGAGGTAAGAACTGGAAATACCAACATATAACAAATAGACATTAAAAATCAGAGGAAGATAAACTTAATGATTGGTGCATTAGTTAAGCAAGCTAAATGAAGCAAAGTCTAGAAATGGGCCAACTGCTGATTCCCTTATTTTTATAAGGGTTTAGAGGGAGAATTCAGAGACCTTTCAGCCCAACACCTGTGCTGAATGAGACCACAAACTCCCTGTGAGGCATTCTATAGTTTCCCCAACTGAAATTAATTACTTGCTCCCAATACTCCCACAGCACTTTTTTGCCTTATTTACAGCCCTTGAAATAATGGATGTGGAAGTGCTTTGTAAACTGAAAAGCAATATACAAATGTCAGATGTTGGGAGTTTAGCAGGGGAACAATAGATAATGCAACTATTCCATTCTGGAGTCAGGAACCAATTGAGAGTGAGACACGGGGAGTCAGCCAGATGGAGATCAAATCCTCGTCAGACTTATTACTGATAACAGCTGGTTCAGATGCAGGGCCACAATAAACTTCCTCATACTTCAGAATTAAGTACCCCAGAATGAACACTATCCATCCAGTCCATGCTGATTGTGTGTATGCTTGTGACAGGCTAACCAAGGAGCCCAAGATAATCAGAGGAGTCATTCCTCCTCCCCTGGGAAGTGTGAGGGAGCAGAGCAAGGAGTGGCCAGATGTGTTAATCTAAGTCCCTCCACATAGAAATACAAAGAGAGAGAAACCAAAAGTCCATTCACCATAAAGGACTTTCTGTGCTTCATGCTTTGGTCATTCATGTATACTTGACAGACTCTAAGACAGATATTCAAAGAGGCTTCAGAGAGTGTATAATCTAGTGGAAACTAGTAGCAATCCAATATGGCAGCCATACATTAGGAAGAGGGGAGTTCATTCTGCCTGGGTAAGCTGGGTAAGATTTCCTAGAGCAGCTGATAACTGAGTTGGCTCTTGGAGTATGAGTTGGAGTTCACCAGATAGAGAAAAGAAGCGGAATTATTCCCCGTAAAGGAAGGAGCAGGGCAAAGACAAGAAAGTTCAAACATGGAGCTTCTTTATGGAATGAACAAGGCACAAATAAACACACAAAGGCCTTTGAAAGTACAGAGCTATACATTATATTTAACTTTTCTCAAGTTTCTGAAGACAAAATTCAAATTAATGTCCACACCTTATATCTCAAGATAAAACAAAATACTTTTCCTTTCTAATATTTCACATATATAATGAAAATTTTGGTATTTGCTTTTGCTTCCTTTAAAAAAATATAAGTCCAAAAAAATAAGTCCCAAAATAACCTTTATAAACCAAAACACAAGGGGTTCAGTCTTAAAGCTCTTTACCAAAAGGTACAGTTCATTAGACAATGGAAAACAAGAGAGGATATATCATCAATTACCTATATCTCTTAGAACATTAAAGGGAATTTACATAGTCTACAGCAACATTTAGTAAAGCCCCCTTTCCTATACTATCTACTTCTCTCTTACTCCAAATCTGGTCATAACTTCTCTCCTCCAAAGCCCCCTCCAAAATAAATAAGGCTTTCTTCAGGTAAGGGAAGGAAACACCCCCACCTAAATCATTTATGTTTTATATCCTAATATATATTTGTAATATATATGAAATAAGTGATATATACAAGCTACGTAGGCAAAAATATAAATTCCCCTTCAATATATAGAAAATTCATCCGTCATTCAAGAATAAAACCCATATCCAAACATATTTCCCACTACATTGAAAAGCAAAACATTTTGGTTGCTTACTCCAAGTTTAATTTTTAAGATCCTCTTATGTGCATTTGTCATAATTTTGTTTTTGAGCAGCTTCCTTCATCCTAGAGAATGTAATTGCATCCATCTGTCATCTGAACTTTTTCTCATAAGCTTTCCCCCAAAGTCTGAGGACAGTCCTTGCCTATAAACTCTAATATGTCAAAGTCACTTTCTCCAACTGTTCCCTTCACATCCACTTCATCAGACATTTTTCCCAATTCTAAAAATGCCCCAGGGCACATGCCCTTCACCAGCCTTGATCTCCACTTGGCCTTCCTAATCTACTCAGGGGTTATGGTTAAACTTAATGAATCAGCTGGGCCTCACACCAGCATCTTCAACAAACAACACTAATCAGAACTCTTGACCAGAATACTTAAATGTCAGCCTGTCCCCCACCCTCACATGTCCCCACTTCTGTTCTTAGAGACACATTGTTCTGGCATGATTATGACTCAGAACACCAAATTGCTCAGAAAAAAAAAATATATATATATATATTTTTTACATATATATGTAAAAAATGACAAGGAGTTAATATATTTAATACAGTAAAAGACAATACCAAAAAATAATTAAAACCCTCAATTGATGAGTGGATAAAAAATTCACCAAAATTATAAACAAATGATAAACTTATATAATTTTAACTCTCAAGTAATCAAAGAATTACAAAATAAAACAATAACATGATAAAATTTGATAACAAAGGTATTCAAAAGATGACATCTAATGCTGGCAAAGGTTTAGGAAGACAGATAATCTAACACATTTCTGATAAATTGGTATAATATTTAAGAAAACAATTTCAGAGCATTTCTTTCAAGATTCTATAAAAAGGATAAAATGGGAATAAAAATATATGCACAAGGGAGAAAAAAAATCCAAGATGGTGGAATAGGTAAATACCTATACTGCTGCCTCGCACAACAATTTCAAAACTACAACTAAAAG